>OZ030016.1:21587710-21697710 GCA_964023405.1 Apodemus agrarius | reverse complement strand
CTTCAATATCAATTTTTGCTGCTCAGATATTCTTGGATATGTGGCTTTCCACTGGAGAGTGATCAATGTATCAAGGGCTACACTTTTAAGAGAAAAACATTTCTCCCTCTCCCAAAAGCTAACAACTGAAATAACTTCATAGTTAAGGGCTGGAGTGTCTGCCCAACTCTCATCTACATCCTAGGATTTGGTCTGGTTCGTGTTTGTACATATTTTGTGCATGCTGTTGCAATGGCTGTGGTTTTGGGTTTGCAGCTGTCCTGCTGTGCCCAGAAGACAATATTTCATTGTGTCATCTACCATCTCTGACTTTTATGGTCTTTCTGGCCCCTCTTCCATGATAAGCCCTAAGTTACCTACTACCATTTGGACTTTTTCTGGATAATCAGTACATAGAAACAAAGATCACTACTCAGACTTCATGCTGCTGGTGTGAGTCTCAGAGTGTTCATGACCACAGTCCAAAAAAAACAAAAAGCAAAGCTAAAATAGTCAATCTGTCAAATAAACAGTGATAATTCAACAATAAAAAAATCATTCCAAAGGAAAGATGGTTGTTTCTTATTTTGGAGTTAATCTAGGGGTCACAATAAACAATTAAAGTGAGAGGAAGGATTCTGAATTCACAGATCCGGTTGTAAAGTTGTATGCAGACTTGAGATCCAGGATTGCATCAGGTACAAGTGGAACTGTATGATACTCCAGTGTATTTTAAAATATAATGCCAATTTAAAAGATTGATAAAAAATGTTTTATTAAGCCTATATGCCAATGAAACCTTTCCTCTGTGTTGATGTGTTTATAGTCCTGGGAGAATGTCCCCAAATCTGCAACATTTTCTACTCTTTTTTTTTTTTGGTCTTCAATTATCTTTTATTGTGTCCTATCCCAATGATATTTAGCTGTAACTTGCTTTTGGTTTGTTTGTTTGTTTGTATATCTTTAGCTTGGTTCATAAATGCTTCTTAACTTTTAAGTTTAAAAAAAGCCTACTTCAACTAAAATGCAGTTTATCTAATTGTTATTATGATTTAACCATGTAATCTGGATGGCCTATATTTTTGTGATCTGTTTATTTTCTTCTCCATTAACAATGTCTGCATCCCTTCCAAACACATCTATTGTTTCCCTTCTTACTCCAGCACGCATAATTCTTTCTTTCTATTCCTGACATTGAACTCAGAATTACCTTTTTTTCTAGCTTTGGTTCACCTTTGAGCTCCTTTCTCAGCCCCTCATGGGGTTTTGCCCATGTGTCCTACTTACTTCCCTGGCCATTCTGCATTAACACAGCTCATGGCCAATAAAGATGTGACAGTCCTCTGTGCTCCAGAGACCACGCTGAGTACCAGACATGCCTCGGTAAAAATTACAGACTCTTCTCAACTTTCAGAACAAAGTGAGATATAGGGAAATCTGAAATAATTAGAAAATATGATCAATGATCAGTTCTCTAAAAGGTGAAGCGAAGTGTGAGGACCATATCCTACTCTTCATGTCCCACCTGGGAGTGGCCAGCTGTGCATACAGTCTCCTCAACCCCCAGACTTCGCACGATCTCAGGAAGGCTCTACTTGGCTGCCTCTGTTTCTCTCTTTTTTTTTTTCCTGAGAACTTCTAAGCTGCTGTTTGACTTATAATATGAAACTATTGATCTCCGCCTAATTGTTCTCCACCAGAGGTAGACATAGAGTTCACCCTCTGTTCTGGAAAAAAAATCACGTCTATCACACAGATCTGTGGAGCAATTAGTTGTCCTGGCCTGCCTCTGCCTGGTAGAGCCCTTGAGCAGCCGCCTCAAACATAAGGCAGAACTGCTCTTCCAAGAGCGACACCATTCAGCACTGTAAGTGGACACGGCACAGTAGAGAAACCCTTGGACTTCCTGGCTTACCTCTCCCAGGGTAAGTCTTCTGTACTACAAACAAGTTTGAGTAGATAGTGTCATCTCAACCTGCTGCCATGCAAGGAACCTCTTCCCTAAGAGTGGGGGCTCTAAGAAGTAGGGGGAACCCTGCCACGCTTGTCAGCAGTAGAACTTCTACAACACAAGGCTGTGTGGGAGAAGATGGGAAGGGATCATTCCCAACAGCCTGCCCCGCCTAACATGGCTACTCGGCTGCACCTATCCTCAGCAGAATAACTCAGCAAAAGCTGCTGGGATGTGGCACTGTGAGATGGGAGGAAATGAAACTTCTGTTTATGATGCAGAGACTATATATACATACATACACACACACACACACACACACACATACATACATATATACCTAAACTGTTCTTTCCAAGACCTGTATGCTCTACAGTGTATGATTTCCAGGGATAGTGCCAGTCAAATGTATGCCTTACTTACGAGCGCATCCATGGAATACTTTCCTCTGCATTTCTATAGTCCTGATAACATCTTTTTACAGAGCCAGGCTCCTAGCTCTTTCCTTTATCACTTTCTATGCCTGGAACTCATTTGACCATGTCTAACCCAAAACACCTTCCCATCCTTCAAGTATTTATTTACAAGTTAAGTTCTTAGAGACTCCTACCTAATCAGACTTTTCAATTCAATCATTTTGTTATGAAGTTTCATCATATTCTGTTTTCTTTCATAACACATATTGAAATAGGGTAGGAGAAGCACTTTTTTGAGTATAATTTGTCCCTTCTAAGACTCATGCTGAATTTTAATCCCCATGATTTCATGTTAACTTGTAAGACCAAGTAAGAGATTATTAGAATTCTGCTGTCCTAAATGGAAGCCATTCAGACAATTCTTGGGTTCATGTGATATCTCAAAGGTGAATCTGATTTATAATCAGTTTGGCTTGATCTCTCTTGTGTTTTGCTTCTCCTATACCACCTCAAGATTTGGACAAACAAAAGACAACCCCCAAATTCAGCTTGCTGACCTTGGGTATTCCCCGAAAATAAATCAATTTTCACTCTAACTCACCCAATCTGTGGCACTGTGTCAATAGCAAGGATAAATAAGACATCACCTAAAGCTGATGCAAAAAAGGGTAGGTATAAAGTACGTTCTCATTCTTCATGAGATCTCAAATGCAATGCACAGGACTTACCATTAGCACAACCAGCAGAACCAGGTCTCACTCATCTACAATCCCATGTAGCCATTCATTTGAAATTTGGAAGCCAGAGTTGTATCTAACCTTACCCCCAAGCCAAGTGCATGGGTTAAAGAAATCATTCACAGAGGCTAAAGTAGCACATGAAAAATGCTGACCTCCTGGCCTAGTCTGACATATGACAGGGGAAGCCATGCCCATCTAACATGCCCATCAGCACCTATACACACTCACGCACACACATATATATGTATACATACACACAGACACACACACACACACACACACACACACACACACTTCTCATGTGCAGAAGTAACATTATGAAAGTTGACTAGTGCTGAGGTGTGGCTATGTCCTGCCCAAGGAGTGGTCTTGTAGGTTGGGGGTTGGGAGGAATCTTAGCAGCACAAGGTCACCAAGATGAGGAGGGAAGTCCAAATACAACATACATAGGCTTACTGAGTAAATATGACTTGACCCACTTTCTATAACACCCTCCAATCCCAAGCAATTTCCTATCCATACAATAGCGATAGAGCATCAGCCTGGCTTCAGAAACGGGCATGAAAAGGAGAGACCATGCAAGCCTCCCCAGGCTTCTCGCCAACAGCCAGGACCCCATGAGAGAAGGAAACAAATAATGAATTAGAAAAGAAATAAATATCTACACTGTCATGAACTGGAATTTGTTAATTCTCATAGAGGTTAGAGAGCCATGACATCCCCCTGAAAAGTCGCTGAAGAATAGGTCAGAGATAACTGAGAAATAAATCTGCTCAACAAAGAGGCAGTGGCATGCCAATCATAAACTGAAATATTCTAAGTGAATATAGTACTGAGATGCCTCGGTACCAGATATTAGCATGTGGTGGATTGCAGTATCAGCTTACCCCGTGGTCCTGTGGCTGACTATGAGGTACCTAGACTACATATTCCTAGACCAGGAAAAGGTTAAAACTCGAAATCCAAAGTTGGCTTCTAATTCGTAAGAATCATATTCCAGAGATAATCTGTAATATATACAGGCAATGGATTGAGAATAAATTATCTTATGCTTGTACACTACTAATTTTAACTGATGAAAAACACCTTAGAATAGTCTTATAAAATTATTAATATGTATACCAGTGTACGTGTTTTCTTACGAGTGTAAATTCTCGTTACACTGAGATCTAAGTTTTGTGGAAGCAGAAGTCATGTTCCCAGGACCATTCCATCTCTGAAACACAGATGAACGTAATGAATTCTTACCAAATTAATGAATGAATTAATTAATGCACACAGAAGTTGGTACTCTTGAATTTTCATTTTAAAGTCCTTAATTGGTCAGAATAAGCAATAAAATTGTTCTGTGCTATAGTCACATATGAAAAATATCCTGAGTATCAGATAAAACATTTAAGCTACTAAATTCTAGAGATGGGGAAAAATGTAAAAAAAAAGAGAGAGAGGGGGAGGAAAGAGGAAGGGAGGGAGAGAGGGAGGGAGGGAGGGAGGGAGGGAGGGAGGGAATGAGAGAATGCCCTAAGGAGAGGATGGCTTTCTTCTGGAAGTGTTGTTTTAAGTCCAGACTTGACAGTCTCGGAAGAAGAAAGGTCACACAGCTCAGGTCACTGAGATGGAAGAACAGACTCTGTGAACACGGATGCTGCTTGTATCAGAGAAAAGTCAGGTATGTGAGAGGAAGAGGAGTTGCTTTTCCTGTACGTTCTCTTGTACAATAACACTTGAGGAAACATTTCATCCTAGAGTGATCAAAGTCCCTAAAATGTCTAGAACAGGCCTGCCTTCTTTTGCAAGCAACAGCTTGAAGAAGAAGAAGAAGAAGAAGAAGAAGAAGAAGAAGAAGAAGAAGAAGAAGAAGAAGAAGAAGAAAGAAGAAGAGCCACTAAGTAAGCATGAATATCATGGAATTAAAAAATAATAAATCCATACAGATTCATATTCCCCTGAGATGAAAGCAAAGAAAAAAATCTCAAAAACTTAATGCTTCTGTCAAATGAAAACCTAATGGCATGTGCCTTTTACAGGGGGAGGGGAGGGTCTGCACGTGCTCTCACACCCACTATTGAAGCTGCCCCAGCAGTGATGAGCAAGGCAGTGTCTTAGCACATCTGCTCATCCGATGGGCTCTAGTAGCATGCCAGTGATGAAGAGCTAGAAGCATGAGCCTGAGGAGCACAGGGGGCCGCGCCAGGGCCAGTGCTCAGGAGCTTCGCCTCCAGACAAGAACCGAACCATCCTAAGCCTCAATCTCCATGACGAAGAGTGGCGAGAACACCGTCACAACCAGCAGAGTTCGGCAGAACACGCATGTCGGCTGGCATCTAGTCAAGACTTAGGCAGGCTTTTGATTATTTTCCCATGATATAGATGTTTTTCCCTAAGTAACTTCATCCTTATCAAATAAATAAATAAATAAATAAATAAATAAATAAATAAATAAATACGAAAAACAAAAACCTTTATTTCAGCTAAATGACCAATCCTTTACTAACTGGTGCTCCTCTACATTCATAACCCCTCCTGAAATTTTTCAATTACAAAAAAAAAATTAGATTTATTTATTTTAGGTGTTAGAGTGCTTTGCCTACATGTGTGTATGTGCATCACATGTGTCCCTAGTGCCCACAGGCTCAGGAGAGGGCATCTGATCCCCTGCAACTGAATTCATGGACAGCTCTGATGTACCATGTGCTGGTTACCAAACCTGGGTCTACGGGAGTAACAGTCGCTCTTGACTGCCAATCCATCTCTCCAGTGCCCTTCCTTCTTTCCCTTATCTTTCTCTTTTTCCAGACAAGGTTTTCCTGTGTCTCTCTGGCTGTCCTAAAACTCACTCTATAGACCGGGCTGGCCTTAAACTCATAGAAATCTTCCTGTCTCTGCCTCCCCAAGTTCTGGGATTAAAGGGTGTGTAACCACAGCTAGACTCAGAAAAATATCTTTATCCAGTTGTGTAGACATGGCTTCCTGTGGGATGTAAATCACGCTTCTGTGGCTCCCATCTCCTTGCCAGCTGCTCCAATCAAGTGTCATCAAACAGCCGTAGGTCAGCAATGGAGTAGACATCTTTCCCACAACTGTACCGCGTTCACACAGAGGCTAACCCTTTGAAAGTCCAGAGTACATCTCTGCTATATGAATGGATGAGTATAAAATAATTCCTCTGTATAATCTCAGTGTGCTAGTATGAGACAATGCGTCAGTTTTTCATATATCCACAGTTGTCTGTGGGTTAGAGGAGGTTTGACTTCCGCACAGTTATTTAGACACTTAGATCTTTTTTGTTCCATGTTTCGATTTCCTCCGGGAACTCCAAACTCCCACTAGATCTTCTGTATCCAATGGCAGTGAAGACAAGAGCAAGTCAACAATGAAGCCCTTCATAGAGATATCAGAAGACAAAGATATGTCTATCTCTTTCCCTTAGATTCCACTAGAACTTGGACATATTGGCCAAGGAGTCTGTAGAAAAGGTGAGACTTTTGATGCAGTTGTTTTCATAAAGGAAAAAAGATGGCTATGTCATGAGTCTCTAGCCAGACTCTCTCACCAAATCATCTATGTCTGTTGAGGGAATAATATGTAGCATTATAAACTGAGCAGAGAAGTTTTATTCAGCAATAGAAGCTAAAGTTTGGGGACTAGATACTATGGGGTATAGGGGCCTGGGAAGAAAATAAATGAATTCTACAGAGGAAAATAACATCCCAAATAAGATTCAGAGTATTTTTTTTATTTTTTTATTGGTTATCTTATTTATTTAAATTTAAAATGTTATCCCCCTTCCTGGTTTACCCTCTGAAAACTCCCTGTCCCACCCCCTTCCCCCTGCTTCTCTGCTTCTATGAGAGTTCTCACCCACCCATGCCCACATCACGGCCCTATCATTCCCCTACGCTGGGGCATCAAGCCTCCCCAGGACCAAGGGTCTCCCCTCCTATCGATGCCAGATAAGGCCATCCTCTGCTGCATATGAAGCTGGAGCCATGGGTCTTTAAATTATGGTAAAAAAAAAATCACACGTAAAGTGCACAATATCACATAGCTCAATGTCATTGCCTATCAACAACCCACCAATAGAAGTGAATGTAGGTGTTAAAGGCTTTCCTGCTTCAAGGCCAGGTTATTCTGGAAACTGAAAGTAGGTCATGTGGGATCCATTTGCCTCAGTACACAGAAGTGGAAATTCAAAGACAGGGAATGTCTGTCACTAAGATAAACATTCAGAACCATGATACGGTCTACGTGAAAGCTGGTCTCAATTGTCTACAAGGCTTCCTTGTGGTATATGATTGGAAAAATTGGTACCCCAATACTTTTGAGGTTTTTTTATTGGTTATCTTATTTATTTACATTAAAATGTTATCCCCCTTCCTGGTTGACCTCAGCATTTCTTATTCCCTATTACACATATGTGATGGTTTTAATGAGAATGACCCTCATAGCTCATATATTTGAATTACTTAGTCCCCAGTTGGTGAAAGTGCTTGACAGGGATTAACTCTCTCTCTCTCTCTCTCTCTCTCTCTCTCTCTCTCTCTCTCTCTCACCATTTCCTTGGCTCCACCATTATAGACTTTAATTTTCTGAGACCATAAACCAAATTAAATGCTTCCTCTTATAATTTGCTTTGTTCCTGATGTTTTATCACAGCAATAAAAAAAAATAAGACGACATGTATGCAACTACTGGGAAATCCTAGAAGGTCACACTTAACTGAAACTAATATACCTCATCCTGAAGGACAGTATGAGTTCCCTGCATGTAAAAGGGGAATAGGAACCTCTATCCAATGCCCTAATGTTGCATACCTATTTCCTCCACATTGAAATGTTCACTCCTGGAGGGAAGAACAGGTTCATAAATCTCAGGAAACTATGGAATCTAGCAAGCCTCAGGAAAAGGATTCAACTTCCAGGACTCAAGAACCTCAGAAGATGACAGGACTCACAACCTCAAAGTTATATAAGCAGTAAACAGTTTCTGAGGAGACAGCTCTGGCGAAGCTGCGTGGAGGATCCCTGGAACTCCAATGACGCAGTATTCCTGAACTGTCACCCATGCTGGCATTTTTGACCCTGCTCAGAATCCAGACACAGAGTTATGCCTGTATCCCCAATAAGATCATTACTTCACCCAGCTAGACTTGGATGGAATGGTAATCATTGCCTTGTCTGGATGAGTCGACCTCTGTTGTGGATAGTCCTGGGGTTGCCTGTACTTTGATGCTAATTTTGCTCTACTGGGAGGGGCTGTGAACAAGGCATGAGTCACATACTCAGGTGACTTCTTGTGGACCATCCCCTACTGAATAAAGGAGCCAATCACTGGGTGAGTAGGCGGGACTTCCTGGTTGGATAGAAGAAGAGAGGAAGCAGGAGGGAGAGAGGGTCTTTTTTGAACAGGATAACAAAAGGGCAAGATGTAGCTGCTAGTGTTTCCCACCCAGTATCATGGTGGATCCACCAGGATTTACCACCAGAGGAATTAGATTTAATATCGTTTACAAGATTAGGATTCTGGTTGTTGCACCAGAGATTGAGTTACCATTGTTTCTGAACTGAGTTTGCGTGGTGTTTTTCTTCTCGCAGTAACTTGACTGGGTTCCAGAGAGAAAGGCACAGTGGCAAAGCGTGGGTTTGTCTGATGTGCACCACAAAGGCTGTGGGGATTTTGAAGCATGGAGTAATGACCCACCCGTGGGAACTTACCGAGCTGGGAGGAGAGATTTTTGGAGTTCTGAGTCAGAAGATTTGCTGAGATGAGAACACCCGGCTGGAGCCATGTGGCCCAGTGCCCAGCGAAGCGAGGGAACTTGCCATTCACTTTAATATTTCATGCAAAAAAAAAAGTCTGTTCATAACTCCCCAAGAACAATGAAACACCATTCTTCTTGAAGACCAGCACTTCTGCTGTAATAAGGCGCCCAATGCAGTCACCCCGTCCAGTGAATGATAGAACCACTCTCACTCCCCACGTGCAAGACTCTGCTTGCAGTGCAATTTCCTCCTACAGGCATTGCAATTAGGGCTTCTTTGTGGACTTAATTGTAAACTTGTTTTGATTAATTGGCCTCAGAGCTGACTTGGCATTATTGAGACATTAGAGAGGATCTGGATTTATTTAGTGTTCAGACTCCTGCATCTTCTGAGACTCTTCTGTCAGCAGCAAAGCTTCAAGTTTCTAAACTGCCTATGCTAAAAAATGTTTTATGTGCCTAATTAACTATTTTGTCACTTTGAGGTAAGTACTAAGATAAAGTCTCACCACCCTGTGTTAAGTGATGGATGTGGAACTTTTTATAGTCCCATGGACCAACACCTTCAAGAACAAAGTTTGTATTTGAGAATTATGTCTAAGCTGTCTAGTGTACTAATTTGTGCTAGGGCACATTCTGATATAACCTTCTAAATGGTTTCTCAAGATCTTCAAGCCCTCTTCACCCTTGAGTTTCCTTGTCTCTACTTCCAGAATTCAATACAAAACTATAGCTGGTGATAGGCAGAGCCAAGAGTCACAGTAAGATCTGGAATAAGTGTCCAACCAAGAGATTAAAGACATAGATTCTATCTATCCCTGTTACTAAGTACCTGATTAGGACTCTCAGCCATCCAACAACGTGAGTTTAGGTAAGTTTGGAATGGTATCAGCATACACAACTGAAAATACTAGAAAGTTTTCTTCAGACACAACTAAATAAAGATCAAATTTAGTGTTACCAGGACTTTGTCTCTACTTCCTGTCTTTGCCTCTATCTTCTTTCTTTGACTTTCCTCTACTTTTTTATTGGCTTTATCCTTTGATATATTTAAAGTAGCTATCGAAGAGAACCAATGACAATTCTTGAAAAAGATATGCCAGAAGAGGGACGGAATTAAAAATGGGAAAATGCAGCTCAAAAAAATTTAAAAAAATCAAATGTTGTTACCACATACAAATGAAGGAGAGCTCAGACAAACAAAAACATCAGAAAACTGTTAATCACTTGCAAAAATCAATCTCCTATTCTGTCTAAGGAAAGTAGATATAAGAATGTCTCCACTTGTTGAAGGAGCTTCCAGCCCCATAAGAGGAACAACAATGTGAACTAGCCAGTACCCTGAGCTCCCAGGGACTAAACCACCAACCAAAGAATACATATGGAGGGACCCATGGCTCCAGCTGAATATGTAGCAGAGGATGGCTTTGTTGCACAACCAAGGGAGGAGAAGCCCTTGGTCATGAGAAGGATTGATGCCCCAGTACAGGGAAATACAGGACAGGGAAGCAAGAGTGGGTGGGTTAGTGAGCAGTGGGAAGGGGTATGGGATAGGAGGGTTTTGGAGGGGAAACCAGGAAAGGGGATAACATTTGAAATGTAAATAAAGAAAATACATAATAAAAAATAAAAATAATAGGGGGTTAGGGTTAGGGTTATAAAAAATAATCTTTTTTTCAAATATTTTATATTTCTGGCCACAAGTAGTTAGCCAATGAAAAATAAAAGGGAGGTGAAATGTTCTACCCTGCATTAAACTCAGGAAGTAAACAATGCAATAGCTTCTGGAAATCACTTAAACTGACTAGATTCATTAGGCCCCTCCCCTGCAACATGTATGTAACAGCTGGGACTGCTATGAAACACTTGCTGACCGACCAAGCAAGTGAGCAGGGAACAGCTGAGCTGTCTGAAAGAGGTTTAGCCCATCTGAGATACATGGAGTGGATACTCTGCAGTCCCTTGAACTGCCTGAAGGCTGTGCAGTTGGCTCTAGGTTTCCTGTTTTCATGTGTTGTCACCTAAACTAGGGTGGTCTTTCGCTGAAGCAGCTTTTGTTGAGTTATTTCTGCTCCTATGTGTAACTCCTCACACATATTATTGGAAATATCCCAATAATACTTCATGTTTTCTGTAACCTCACTTTTGGTCTATCATTGGTTCCCTACCTAGGATGAGTAGACATTTGTCTATGTATCCCCAGGAATAGTTTCAAACAACACACCAAGGGCCACATACTGTCAATCGTTCTGTTATTATCCAATCTGTTCTTCTCTCATTACAATAACTTGTGCATCTTTCTCTGTCAGTATATAAATATATCTTTTTTTAAAAAAAACTGGTAAATGTTATTCTGATATACTATAATTTAATAAACTGCCATTTGTTTGACTCTCCAAAGGGGGCGGGGAAAGGATGTCTCCATTTATCTTACATGAAAGTACATGCACATATACATACAAGGCCTTCTAGAAGAAATATCTTAGTTACAATACAAAACAAAATGTATGTCTTGTATATGGCATTGTAAGCATAAATTTGTACAAATACTTTGAGAAATAACTTGGTACTGTCTTATTTGTTTTATTTTTATTTTTTATTTATTGAAAAGGGAAGTACAGGGAAGTAAAAACACTTTATGATAAAACTAAAGATTTACATGGAAATATTTCAGATAAACATGTCAAAATTGACAATTTTCATGGAAAATTAAGGAGTAAAGTGGTAGACATGTAAAACATTGCTAAATTAATTGAACTATGGGATAGAAACATTTTATGATAGAAATTAAGATTTACACGGGAAATATTTCTGATAAAATTGTAGAAAAATATAGAAAAAACATGTTAGAATTGAAGACTATCGTGGAAAATTTTATATAGATATAATAATGGTGGGCAGAAAGGTATTCCTAAGTTGATTAAAAGTGGAATTATAAACATTTCTGATAAACTTGAAGATTTACATGGAAAATATTTCTGATAAATTTGTAGAAATATATAGAAAAACTGTTAAAATTTAAAATTATCATGGAAGCTATATAGATAAAATGATAGGCATAAAGATTATTCTAAGTGGATTGAAGGTGGAATTATAAACATTTTCAGATAACATTGAAGATTTACATGGAAAATATTTCTGGTAAAATTCAAGAAATAGACAAACATGTTAAAATTGACTATTTCATGGAAAATTTTACATAAAAAATGTTTGATGTAAAAACTTTCTAAATTAATTGAAGGTGAAATTAGAAACATGTCTGATAAAATCAAAGATTTACATTGGAAACATTTCTGATAAAGTGGAGGAAGTATATAGAAAGATATATTAAAACTGAAAATTATCATGAAAAATAATGCAGATAAAATCATAGACATAAAAGTAATTACTAAATTAATTAAAAGGGTAATTACAAACATTTTCTGATTAAAATTGAAGATTTACATGAGAAATATTTCATTAGTCTATGTCTTTTTATTGGGGAGTTGAGTCCATTGTTGTTAAGAGATATTAAGGAATAGTGATTGTTGCTTCCTGTTATTTTTTAATGTTATTTTTATGTTTACGTGGGTATCTTCTTTTGGGTTTGTTGGAAGAAGATTACTTTCATGCTTTTTCTAGGGTATAGTTTCCCTCCTTCTGTTGGCATTTTCCACCAATTATCCTTTGTAGGGCTGGATTTGTGGACAGATATTGTATAAATTTGGTTTTATCATGAAATATCTTGGTTTCTCCATCTATGATGATTGCGAGTTTTGCTGGGTATAGTAGCCTGGGCTGGCATTTGTGTTCTCTTAGGGTCTGTATGAGGTCTGCCCAGGATCTTCTAGCTTTCATCATCTCTGGTGAGATTCTGATAGGTCTGCCTTTATAAGTTACTTGCCCTTTTTCCCTTACTGCTTTTAATATTCTTTCTTTGTTTAGTGAATTTGGTGTTTTGATTGTTATGTGCCAGGAGGATTTTCTGTTTTGGTCCAGTCTGTTTGGAGTTCTGAAGGCTTCTTGTATGTTCATGGGCATCTCTTTCTCTAGGTTAATGAACTTTTCTTCTACAATTTTGTTGAAGATATTTTCTGGGCCTTTAAAATGTAAATCCTTGCTCTCCTCTATACCTATAATCCTTAGGTTTGGTCTTCTCATTTTGTCCTAGAGTTCCTGGATGTTTTGAGTTACCAGCTTTATGCATCTTGCATTTTCTTTGACTGTTGAGTCAATGTTTTCTATGGTATCTTCAGCACCTGAGGTTCTTTCTTCTATCTCTTGTATTCTGTTGTTGATGCTTGCATCTATGACTCCTGAATTCTTTTCAAGGGTTTCTATCTTCCAGAGATGTCTCACTTTGTGATTTCTTTATTGTTTCTACTTCCACTTTTAGAACCTGGATGGTTTTGTTCAGTTCTTTCACTTGACTGTTTGCGTTTTCCTGTAATTCTTTAAGCGATTTTTGTGTTTCTTCTTTAAGGACTTCTGCCTGTTGACCCATGATCTCCTGTATTTCTTTAAGGGATTTTGTGTTTCCTCTTTAAGGACTTTTACCTGTTGACTGATGTTCTCCTGTATTTCTTTAAGGGAGTTATTAAGTCTTTCTTGAAGCCCTCTATCAGCATCATGACATACGATTTTCAATCCAACTCTTGCTTTTCTGGTGTGTTGAGGTATCTGGGACTTGCTCTGGTGGGAGAGCTGGGTTCTGATGTTGCCATGTGACCTTGGTTTCTGTTGGTAGGGTTCTTGTGCTTGCCTTTCACCATCTAGTGCTAGTTGGTATTCTTGTCTCTGGCTGGAGTTTGATCCTCCTGTGGTCCTGTAAGCCTGTGTCCTTACTCCTCTGAGTTCAAAAGTGAACTCACTGCTGGGAGAGATCTCTCTCTCTCCTAGCGGGCTAAGCACAGAAGACCATGGAGTTTCCAGGCTCCCCAGTGCAAATGGCAGCAGGCAGGAAGACTGAAGACTTCCATCCCAGCTGCTCCACTGATCTTAGGCCCTGTGTGCTCCTAGATGGGTCCCCTACAGAGAGAAGGTGGAGATCTCACCTCTGGGCTCCAAAGTGAAAGCCTGCTGGGAGATCACTCCCTCCTGGCAGGCTACGCTCAGAAGGCTTGTCACTGTCTTATAGAACTACAAGTTCATGGATAACAGCCTGGGAAATTCACTCCCAAGTGTCAGAGACAGTGATCACCGGGCACTTCAGATGCTTCCTTGGAATTAGCTCCAGCCACCTAGGTAAAGGAAATGCATGCACAAGTCGTAGTATTAGAGTTTGCTAGAGAAACAACAAACAGAAAAGGGTTAAAGGGAGAGGGGGAAAGGGATGGAGGGAGGCAGAGACAGAGACAGAAAGCTAACAAGACATAAGGTATTGAGTCACACCATTGTGAAAGTTATGTCCTACAATCTGCCACTTGCAAGCAGTAGATCCAAAGAAATTTGTGGCATGTAGGTCTGAGAACTGAAGAAACACTTGCACAGAATCCAATCAGGATCAGAGTATCAAGTCCTAGAAGCACCAATGGCAAAAAAAAAAAAATCAGAGCTCTAGCTCCAGCAACTAAGAAGAGTTCATTTCTCCTTCCATCTTTTATTCTTTACAGTCCCCCAGTAGACTGAAGGATGCCCAGCTACTTGGAGGAGAACTGTCTCCTTTACACAGTTGACCAATTCAAATATTAATCTCTTATGTAAACACCTTCATAGACTGACCCTGTTAAATGTTTAATGAGGGGACTGGTAGCTCATGGCTACTTAAAGTGGACAATTACTATAACCATCACAGAAGTCTTCTGTTTCCCGAGACAAAATATTGGAAGGGTCTAGACAGTTCTGCAGCATCTCTCTGTCTCTCTCTTCCCCTGCCAAGATGCAGGAACTCTCGTGTTCCCTAAAGTAAAACAAGCACTTAGAAATATTTTGCTGAAAGGCATTGACTCCTCCTTTGGTCCAAAATGTGGCTGAAGACAGGAAAAGAGAGCTCAGCATCTGTGCCTTTGTTTTCTGTCTCCTGTGCAAATCTTGCTCTCAACTTGTATAATGTCCAGGCTCAGTCAACCAGAAGGCACCTACCCCTACTTCCCAGGATTCTCAGAGCAAAAGGACTAGTCAACAAACATCTCTATGGAAAGGAACTGAAACTACCTCCCAAACATCAGCAAAATAGCAGACCACCTCTCAAATGATGACAATGTAACGGTAACATTGCACCCTGGAGTAAAAAGCAATTGTTTTATGAAAAAAAAAGATTTCTGTCTCAGTGAAGACAGATAAACCAAACTCTAGAAACTGCTTAATTATGTATATGCCTGCCTCTGCCCATTTGTCCTCGATCAAAAATTAAAGCTCATGAGAGTGCTCCAAAGACAGGCTTGGGACCATTAAACCCTTGTAATGTGAGACAACCGAAGCCCTTTATCTAGGCTTCCTAATTTGTCTACAATTAGTCTTTCTTTGCTAATCACCAGTAATCATCCACTTAAATACCTATTGGGACAGGTGAATTATAACAGACTGTTAAGACCCCTGAAGGCATACCTTTTACCCCTTAAACTCCGGTGCCAAAACCACAGCTACATGATATGGTCTCTGTCAGCCTGACTTCTCGGCAATGTTCACCAAGAAATGAAACTTCACGGTGTTAACTATCAGTTAGCTGTTATACCATAATCTGTCCTGTTTGCTCAGTAGGTCTCTCCCTTTCCCTGCCTGTGCATCCTGGCTTCAAGCTGGCACAGCCCTGCGGCAGGCAGCAGTTGCTCCTGCGAAAAGGGTACACCTTTTCTCGGCCCAAGCTCCCATGAAGGCAGACTCGGGAGTGCCAGGGGGACTGGAGATGGAGTCCTGTGAACCAGGACTGTCCTAAGCCGGCAGCTGGCAGAATTGTATTCAGCTGGAGCCACTTGCTGCCTGCGGCATTTAAAAAGCATTTAAATCCCAACCCCACATCCGACAGAGGGCTAATATCCAATATATACAAAGAACTCAAGAAGTTAGACCACAAAGAACCAAATAACCCTATCAAAAAATGGGGTACAGAGCTAAACAAAGAATTTTCACCAGAAGAAATTCAGATGGCTGAGAAACACCTTAAGAGATGTTCAACATCATTAGTCATCAGAGAAATGCAAATCAAAACAACCCTGAGATTCCACCTCACACCAGTCAGAATGGCTAAGATTAAAAACTCAAGAGACAACAAATGCTGGCGAGGATGTGGAGAAAGAGGAACACTCCCCCACTGTTGGTGGGATTGCAAAATGGTAAAACCGCTCTGGAAATCAGTGTGGCGGTTCCTCAGAAAATTGGGCATGTCCCTTCCAGAGGACCCTGGCATACCACTCCTGGGCATATACCCAGAGGATTCCCCTGCATACAATAAAGACACATGCTCCACTATGTTTATAGCAGCCTTGTTTATAATAGCCAGAAATTGGAAGGAGCCCAAATATCCCTCAAAGGAGGAATGGATACAGAAAATGTGGTATATTTATACAATGGAATACTACTCAGCAATTAAAAATAATGAATTCATGCAGTTTGTAGGTAAATGGTTAGACCTGGAAAATATCATCCTGAGTGAGCTAACCCAATCACAAAAGAATACACATGAAATGCAATCACTGATAAGTGGATATTAATGAGCCCAGAAGCCCTAAATACTCAAGGCACAATTAGCAAGTCAAATGATTCCCAAGAAGAAAGGAGAGGACCCTGGGCCAGGAAAGATTGGATCCAGTTTTGTAGAGAAACTGTGGGGGGAGGGGAAATGATTGGGGAATAGTTGGGGGGGAGAGGAACTATGGGACATAGGGAGGGGGGAACTGGGAAAGGGGAAAGCCTTTGGAATGTAAACATTGAATATAGAAAATAAAAATTTTAAAAAAAAGCATTTAAATCATGAGTATTCTTTTGAGACTGGATTACCTCACTAAGGATGCTGTTCTCCAGCTCCATCCATTTCTCTAAGAATTTCATGAATTCATTGTTTCTAATGGCTGAATAGTATTCCATTGTGTATATATACCACATTTTTTTGTATCCATTCCTCTGTTGAGGGACATCTGGGATCTTTCCAGCTTCTGGCTATTATAAATAAGGCTGCTATGAACATAGTGGAGCATGTGTCCTTATTACATGCTGGGGAATCCTCTGGGTATACGCCCAGGAGTGGTATATCAGGATGCTCCAGAAGTGTCCTGTCCAGTTTTCTGAGGAACCTCCAGACTGATTTCCAGAGTGGTTGCAATCCCACCAGCAGTGGAGTAGTGTTCCTCTTTCTCCACATCCTCACCAACTGCTGTCTCCTGAGTTTTTTATCTTAGCCATTCTGACTGGTGTGAGGTGAAATCTCAGGGTTGTTTTGATTTGCATTTCCCTAATGACTAATGATGTATTAGTCTAGAATCTTGGAATACCCAAGACACAATCCACATATCAAATGATGTCCAAGAAGAAGGAAGGAGTGGCCCCTGGTTCTGGAAAGGCCAATGCATCAGTATAGGGGAATACCAGAACAGGGAAGTGGGAAGAGGTGGATGGGAGAACAGGGGGAGGGAAAAGGGCATATGGGACTTTTGGGGAGCGGGCATCCAGGAAAGGGGAAATCATTTGAAATGTAAATAAAGAATATATAGAATCTAAAAGAAAAAGCATTTAAATCATGATATGCCTTTGTGGGAATCCAGCCCCTGTGGGGTGATCATCAACTGAAAATTCTCTAGAGTCGAGGGCCCCAGACTCTAGGCAGGGCCACACAGGGGCAAGTGGGGCCAGCGAGGGATCCACAGGCACTCTCTCTGCCCTTGGCTGAGGCTTTTCCTCCTGGAGAAGGGGCAGGGAAGGGGAAGATTTCGAGACCTTGTGGCTTTTGGGTGAGTGTTTTTATAGGGAGATTTGATAGGGCTTGCATTTTTCTAATCTGAGGAGGTATCTTATAAGATGAAATGTTCCCTGTGATAGGAAAGAGAGGAAGTGTTGCTACCTACAGTCAACATTCCCAAGGCGACTCTGTGGGGGTTGGGGGCAATGAGCACCAGCCACACCACAGATTAAGAAACACTCACACTCAGTCAACAGTTTTGGGGATAGCCCCGCTCTAGTTGTTTAGGACCCACATGAAGACCAAGCCGCACATCTGCTACATAGGTATGAAGAGGCCTAGGTCCAGCCTGTGTATGTTTTTTGGATGGTGGTTCAGACACTGAGAGCCCCAAGGGTCCAGGTTAATTGACTCTGTTGGTCTTCCTGTGGAATTCCTATCCCCTCAGAGGTGTTGTCTTTCCTCCTACTCTTCCATAAGAGTCACCAAGCTCCATCCACTGTTTGGCTGTAGGTGACTTCATCTGTCTGAGTCAGCTGGTAGGCAGAGCCTCTCAGAGGTCAGCTATGCTAGATACTACCGCTTGCAAGCATAACAGAGTATCATTAATAGTATCAGGGATGGGTCCTTGCTCATGGGATGGGTCTCAAGTTGGGAGGGTCAATGATAGGCTGGCCATAGGCAGTTCTGTCAATCTCTGCTCCATCACCTTTCCCTGCATTTCTCGTAGACAGGTTGAATTTAGGGCTGAAAGTTTTGTAGGAGGGCAGGTGTCCCTATCACTCTATCGGAGTTCCTGCCTGGCTGCAGAAGGTAGCCTCTTCAGTTCCATATCTCCAATTCTGTAAGTCACAGCAAAGGCCACCCCCCCCATTGATTCTTGGGCACCTCCTTTATCCCAGGTCCCTGTCATGTCCTGGAGAGGCCCTCCACCTCCCACCCCATCAGTTGCAAAATTCCATTCATTTTCACGTCCACCTGGCCATCCCTCTTTTCCCTCCCCACATCTGATCCCGAACCCTCCCCCATCCTCCTCCTCAGCACCTCTCCCACCCAATTCACTCCCACCCTCTGCCTCTTATGACTATTTTATCCCTCCCCCGACCCCACCCCTCTAAGTGCCTTGCTTCTCATTTAGCTTCTTTGAGTCTGTGGGATGTAGCATGAGTATCCTGTACTTTATGGCTAGTATCAACTTATTAGTGAGTAAATACCATGGGGGTACTCCTTTTGGGTCTGAGTTACCTGACTCCAGATGATATTTTCTAGTCCCATACATTTGCTTGCAAAATTCCTGATTTTCTTTTCTGATCCAGTCTAATTGCTGTTCTATATGCTTCTTATATATCTATAGGCATCTCTTTCTTTAGGCTGGGAAAGTTTTCTTCTATGATTTTGTTGAAAATGTCTTCTGAGCCTTCGAGCTGGGACTCTTAACCTTCTTCTATTTCCTCTTATTATTAGGTGTTTTTTTTTTTTCATGGTATTCCAGATTACTGGATGTTTTGTGTCAGGAATTGTTTAGATTTAACATTTTGTTTGATCGATGTGTCAATTTCTTCTAATGTATCGTCTATGCCTCAGATTCTCTCCTCCATTTCCTGTACTGCTTGCATCTTTCGCTCCTGTCCTCTTCCCTAGATTTTCCATCTCCAGGATTCCCTCCATTTGTATTTTCTTTATTGCTTCTATTTCCACTTTCAGATCTTGCACAGTTTTATTTATTTCCTTCACCTGTTTAATTGTGTTTTCCTGTATGTCTTTAAGGGATATATGTGTTTCCTCTTTAAAGGCCTCTATCATCTTTATAAGAATGTATTTAAGGTCATCTTATGTTTCAGTTGTGTTAGGATATCCAGGCTTCCTATAGTAGGGTAGTTGTGTTCTGAAAGTGTCATATTGTCCTGGCTTTTGTTGATTGTATTCTTTCAAGGGTCTTTATCCATCTGGATAGCTTTGGTCCCTGGATGTTCCTGTTGTAGTAGGTATTGGGAGGGAGTTGACCTTGATGGTTCTATCGTGGCAGGCCTCTAATGCACATCCTTGGACTGTATTGGCTCCAGATTTTCAGGTCTATATGATTCAGGAGCTGCAGATCCAAGGAAGGCAGGAGGAGAATTTGGAGAATAGAGGTTCCCCTGGGATAGCAGGCTGCTCAGGGTAGCTCTGCTTGCTTCAGAGGAATTAGCTTGCCACAAACCCTGGTGTGATAAACACTCTTTCTCTGTAACGTGTTCCTCCATCCATGCTTTCTGAACAGGCTCTGGGAAGCCTTCACAGCACGCATGCATACAGCCCACTTCAGGCTTAGAAGTGAAAACAGGCATTTCTCCCCTTAGTCACGGAATTGTAATTCCAACTGCCCACGTGTTACCATCCCATGGTTGTCTCACAGACACAATCTACATGACAATTCAAAACCTATGACACAAACTTCTAAAGGATCCCCTTGAATTTTTCTATTTTCTTTTCTTCAATACTAGCACTATTTACCTACTTCCTGAAATTGATCCCAGAAAATTCTTTAGAGACTAAGGAATGCTGAAAGGATGCTGTTTCCATTCTAAAAAAAAAAAAAAAAAAATCAACAGAGCCAAGGACTAGCTTTGATTATGTTTGAATTGCTCTCAGGAATCCTCCATTAATTAACAGGGCAACTTTTTAGTAGAACTATGAACCAGAAGAATGTCAATTCCTCAATTTTACCTCCAAACAGGCTAAGCCTCAGAACACTCATTATATTCCTTGAGTGTCTATTTCTTCCACCACGTTAGAGATCTGTTGAAATAATGGACTATATTTTAATAACCTTTGATTTATTGATACCTATGATTCCAAGCAACATGTAATAACACAATAGTATTTACCATTTGTCTTGGGTTATCTAGCACTTTGATAATACCATGACCAAAAGCAACTTGAAGAGGAAAGGGTTTATTCCACTAACACTTCCAACATCACAGCCCATCATCAAAGGGAAGTCAGGAAAGGAGGTCAAGAGGACCTGGAGTCAGGAACTAAAGCAGAGGCTGTGGAGAAACTCTGCCTACAGACTTGCTGCCTACCTATGGCTTGCTGAGTCTACCCTCTTACACAACCCAGGACTACAGATCCTGGGGAGGCAGCTCCCACAGTAAGTTAGACTGACCCCCATTAATAATTAATCAAGAAAATGATCCATCGGCCAATTTGTTGGAGCGTTTACTCTCCTCAAGGGACTCTAGCTTGTGTCAAGATGAGAAAACATCAGCCTGAAGAGTAGTCACAGGAATGAGTTAGTTCAGGTGTAGACCCTTCAGAACTTTCTGTGTTTCTATAACTATGAAAATGTGAGATGTATCGTGAATCTCCCTTGGAGTGTCTCATCACAGGAGTGTCCAATCCTCAGTTGGCTTGGATGCAGCTCCCTGTGAGAGACATCACTGCCCACTGAGGCCAGCCCCTGCTGACTGCCCGTCAGCCACTCACCTTCCCTTCCGTGGGCTGTGTTTGCAGTTCTACAGAAATGAACAAACAGCAGCAGAAGAAAGGGAAAGGGCAGGAGTTCAGGAACAAATACCTTGCTTTCATGGGAAGCATATGCCTCAAAGAGTTTTTGCAGCAATACTCTTAATAACGTCTGTTGTTTTTTCACTTACCACATCAACAAATAATGTCATAAAAGAAGCACAGTAGTTTTGTAGAATATAAATGAGATGGCATAAAGAGGGTTGCTTTCTCTACCAGCTTAAATATTTACCGATCTGACTAAACTTTGCAGAGGTCATAATGAATGAGGGCCTGGCTACGGCTAAGGGAGCAGTGTGTATTAGTCGTGAGCTACCTACTAGAAACCGATTACTTTTCTTTGCTCTTTCAGTGGGATTTGCCTAGTGGTGGTTTTTTGGGGGGAGGAGGGTATTGTCTGTTTGTTTTAAGAATGGTAATTTATTTACTATATGAGATTCCACAGTTTTGTCAGATTGTTTCCAAAACATTATAAACCAATGTCAGATGCTTAAGGCTGTGACACTGGTAAAAAAAAAAAAAGCCACCCAGTGGAATTTAGCAAGTCCTGCAGCCAATGAAAAAATAATGTTGGCCTGGAAAAAAAATAGTGAGAACACTACTTTCCCTCCCGCCCATAAATAACTACTGAGTACTAACCACATAGCGCGTACAGAAACCTGTGCCCATGGCAACCCTGGAGTTGAACTCTGATGGCGGGTTCTCTTAATCTTGGAGGAGGGAGCACATGAATTCACATGCCTACCACAGTTAATAATAACTTGTAAATCTGGCATGTCCTGATAATATAGAACAGCTTTTGTCCAAGGACCTTTAAAAGGCCTAAAACCAAGTAAGTATTCTCAGCACTTAAGAGATAAAGAAGTCCCCAAAAGGGCTTTTTGTTTGTTTGCCCAAGGTCAGACAAAAAAAAAAGAAAATATATCTAAAGTAAAAGCACAATTGAAGGTAAGCGACTCCTGGATCGACCTAATTATTAGACAATCCTCTCCTATCTCAGGCTTAGGGCCTTGCTTCAGTTTCTCAAAACTTTCAACAGATCACTGAAATCCAGGGAGTGTTCCCGGAGGGCAGCTGTGGTTAATTGAACATCTTGTAAGTTGCAAGATTCTGTTATTAGTCTCATTAATTAGCTCAAAGTATTTCTCACAGAAGAAAAGTCTCAAAACACATGAAAATTAAGGATTTCCCTTTTGTTTTATAACCTCATGAATTAAGATGTTAGAAACCGATCATAATTGAAATAGACGTAACATATTTTCGTTTTATGACTCAATAGAAAATAAGGTGTTAAAAAATAAAGTTTGAATCGTACTGGGGCAAGGTAGCTGTGGAGTGTGGGGTGCACAGACTACCCAACGCTCTGTCTCCATGCTTCAGAACATGTTCTAAAGTAAGCAGATGTCTTAGGGTTTCTGTTCCTGCACAAATATCATGACCAAGAAGCAAGTTGGGGAGGAAAGGGTTTATTCAGCACACACTTCCACATTGCTGTTGATCACCAAAGGAAGTCAAGACTGGAACTCAAGCATGTCAGGAAGCAGGAGCTGATGCAGAGGCCATGGAGGGATGTTTCTTACTGGCTTGCTTCCCCTGGCTTGCTAAGCCTGTTCTCTTGTAGACCCCAAAATTACTAGCCCAGGGATGGCCCCACCCACAGTGGGCCCTCCCACCCTTGATCACTAATTGAGAAAAAGACTTTCAGCATGGATCTCATGGAGGGATTTCCCCAAGAGAGGCTTCTTTCTCTGTGGTAACTCCAGCCTGGGTCAAGTTGACACACAAAACCAGCCAGTACGGCAGCCTAACACAATAGGTGCTAACTGCATACAAATGATTTTCTTTAAGTAATAAAACAATATATTAGCTGTTTTCTATTTCACTTGTGTCTACTGTTCTTACGACCCATGTTGCCCTTCATTTTCCCTTTCGTCTTCATCTGGTTAACGCCCTCAAGTTCTACTCTGGTGCCTCCTGCTCTTTCCCCCGCCCGCTTGCCCCCTGCAGATTCTGCCCCATCCTTGCGAGTTAACACACCACTCTCCTCTGTGCACATCTGCATTAGTCCCCCATCTTGTGTTCAAGTGTGCTCATCTGCGTGTTAGGAAAATCAAGCAGTGGTTTTCACTCAGTCACGCAGCTGTTTCTAATCTCTAGTGACACAGTTTGATTCACTGACTTCAGAGTTCATAGAAAACGTCTGAAATTGAAAAAAAAATGAATGTTTCTGTTTCAATGCCAACATCATACGTTGCTGAGGGCCTGCCGCTCTGCTCCTCGGAAAAAGAAGGAGGTGAGGGAAATGAAATTGTCAGAGAGCCGGAAGCGGTGAGGAAAACCAGCATCTCAAAATCTGGATGACTGCGAGGCTTTTGGGTCCTGCTTGAGGTTTAATAATAATAAAGGCACAGAGACATCTGTATAGTTCAAAGCTGTCAGCCGGCTTGCTGGGGCAGTCTCTCAGCTAGTCTCCTGAGGTAAGCAGACATTTCTTCATTGTCATGCCCCAACCCTCCACCCCTGATGGAGCTCTCCCAGCTCTACCTGGGAGCTCTGTCCGGGTCTCCTCAGTCCCTCCTGCTTCTCTCTTCCTCCCTCTGTTTTGCCCCAACCTTCGCCTCCAGCTCTTTATTCTACGAAAAGCCACACTCCTTATCCTTCCAGTCTGAACTAAACAGCAGCAGGACAATACCTAGTCAGGCTCCGGGTTGGCATTAATGGTCATGGGACCTTCACCGTAGCTGCCTGCTTTTTAGCACTGTAATCTCAGAAAATCATCTTCCGGGAAGGTAAGGAAGGACAAGCGTTTATACAGAGGAAGCGGGTAATGGGCCATGGAAAAGCCAATACCAAATATCCTGCCAGCATTTGGCTCAACCAGCACAACCATTAACAATTGAAAGTACAGGAGTGCCTACATAGCCATTGAAAGTACAGGAGCGCCTACATAGCCATTTGATACCATGGGAGGCTGGGGGCTAGATTACCCCATCAGTGGATGAATAGATGCACCTAGACTTACAGTTAAGAACTGCTTACTGGTGAGCCTGGTGGTGATGGTACACTACACACCTTTAATCCCAGAACCCAGGAGTCAGAAGCAGGTAGATCTCTGTGAGTTCAAAGCCAGCCTGGTCAACAACAACAACAACAACAAAAACCAACCTGCTTCCTGCCTCCTGCCTCCCCCTCCCTCCTCCTGCCTCCCCCTCCCTCCCCCTCCCTCCCCCTCCCTCCCCCTGCTCCCCCCTCCCTTCCCCTGCCTCCCCCTCCCTCCTGGGAGCAGACAGTTCTGGAGCCATAAACTGGTTGGTTGACAAATTTGATTAACTGCTAGAATCTAGGTGCTGAGACACGAGAGAGCCTCTAAGAGCTGTAGGCTTCGGAGATGTCAACCCCACATGCCTATGCATTTTATATCCAGAACTTCTACCATGGTCTCATCATAAAAGCAAAGGAAGATCTTTGATGGTCTCAACAGGGGCAAGAAAGAAGTTATCATTAAAACATGCCTGGAGCATTCTTCATTACAAAGGCCTGTTTCCTTGGGGGAAGAAAGACCACACCACAGCCTTATCCCACCAACAGCTGATTCCAATCCTCTTGCATCTGTCCCGCGCTACCGTCTCGCCAGCAAGAAAGACGCGGCACACTCAAGATCTTCTGCAGTAAAGCTTTAATGCTCCTGAGAGGCAGAGCATAAGCCTACAGAGCAGAGACCCAGATACCCAGAAGCCCATCCCTTATATAGGCTGCAACCCCTGCCTCGGACGTGTCATCCCCTGATTGGCTGCAGCTCGGGAGAGGCGGAGACCAAGGGATGGTAAACTACCCAGCACCTGGCACTGACTTGTTTACTTCAAGCCAGCAGGATGTTTTGGGCCGGCAGGATGTTTTGGGCCGGCAGGATGTTTTGGGCCGGCCATCGGCTCCCCACATGCATCCAGCATCCCTGTCTTACTTAAGATGTAAAAACAAAACTATGTTATGTGGCAAGTGTCATGCCACCAGACAGGAGAACCAGTAAGGTTTAATGAACCCTGACCCTGTGAGTCTCAGAATTGCTAATGGCGGGAACGGAGCTATTCCCTGCCAACCCCTACCTGCTCTGAAACCTGTAATCATTACACCCCACAGGCAGGACCATGACAATCAGTCACATAGCATGAAACCCGGGAGTTCTCCATGCTGATGAGGTCTCTAGATCGGCCCTGACCAGTCAGCCAATTAGTTTTCCTTCCTGGACATTCCTTCCCGCAAAAGGTATTTAATCCCCTGGTTCACCATGAGTAAGGTGTACTCGTCCATAACCCACCATCAAATAGAGCAATATGAACAAGCAAGGATCGTCTCTTCATTAAGGTCTTCATCTTAATGAGCCTCGAGCAAACTTCGGAGAAGGCTTCTTCTCCAACGCCTCTGAACTCTTGGCACTCACTCCAAATCAAACCAGCTTCCGCCCTACCTGGCTATGACTTCCGGTTCCTGCCTCGAATATAGGCACCCGGAGCGTAGACAGAGCCTCTAGTTCTCGACTCCCAGCAGCCCAAGAGTGGCGTCTGGGTACACAGGAGACTGGAAACCAGACTCCACTGTTTCCCACTGTGGGGAGACACGTACTAAGGCCCACCCATTACAGACTTCGTTCTGACTCCCCTGAGCAGGAGCAGGCTGGCCCTCTGGGCACCCCACCTTCCAAGTAGGACATGGTACGACCGCATTATGTAAGATGTAAAAATTAGAAATAGACATTGTAATGGAGATAGCCCGGACTCATTAAGAGATTGAAGTACAGTCATGTGGGTTGCAGAATCTTTCTCTGGCCTGCTCCTCACTCCTACACCAACAGGGCTGCACTACAACCGAAAGAACTGCAAGATGAAGACACTATATTGGAGGAGGAGATGGGTGGGGGGGAAGCAAAGAACAGTAAGAGAGAGAAAATCAAGGCCATCTGGATATCTTGGAGTCAGTGACATCTACCAAACAGCAAACAGTAAAGAAAGCCCATATTTTGAACTAATAGTGGATATCACACTAACAACGATTAGACTTAGCTCCTGCTGGTCAATAAATATGTTCAGTTGTCTGAAAAGAAAATTGTAAGGCGTGCCAAAGGACAGAGAAACAGAATCAGGTATGGTGATACAGATTTTGTTTGTAATTATTATTGATCAGGGAGTTTTTCATAACTGGATGATACATGTACATCCTAATGTACAAAGGAAACAATATGTAAGAACAGGTGAGTAGTGTAAGCAAAGAAACAGAAATTCAGATAATACTAAAAATACCAAAAATAAGCCTCAACAAAGAAGTGAAAAATGTCTTTATAAGCTCACTAGAACAATGGACACAACCGAAGAATTGTTGAGCTTGAAAGTAGTCAGCACAAACTTGCCAAACTGAAACAACACACACACACACAGACACACAGACACACACACACACACACACACACACACACACACAATTATTCGGAAGATGGAAAACCCAAGAGTTTCTGTTGGAGGACCTCATAGTCTTCTGCCTCGGTCTCTCCAGGGTGGGCATGAGGAGAGTGCACAACCTGGCTTTTTGCAAGAAACAATTTCAAGGGCACACTATGCTCAGTTAGGATGCCAGAGGAAGAAAAAAGAAAGCAGACCAGAAAAAAATATTTAAAGCAACGATGAGATGACTAAGAGTTGTCCAAAATTAATGTCAAATACCTATCCACAGGGCCAGCAAACTCAGAGAACACCAGGCAAGACAGAGCCTGAAAAAAAAATTGCTCAGAAATTCAAACCACAGACCACAAAAGCAAAGACAAAAGTTTGAGGGAGAGGAAAGCATTTTACTCATACGGACATACTTATTGGAAACAGTGTAAGCAGAGGACAATAGAGTGAATGATAGAGTTGGTGTGTATTTTGATGGTGGAAAATAGAATTTTTTTAAGCATGTTTTGGGTCATAAAGAATAAGGAAAACACTGTTTATCCTAAGGGTACAATGTCATTTTGGGTATGCCTGGGAAACTTTTACTACATTCAATATGAATATATCATCACTTCCCCGACAGTCTACTGTGTCTTTGTGATTCTTCATTCCTGTCCCCCTGACCCATCCCAAATCCCCAGACAACTGTGATCTGCTGCTCTATACCTTTTCTTTTCATTAGTTTCATTTAAATTAAGTTACACATTGTGTTTGAGAACTATTTGGGATATAGCATCTGTACAGTTGTTTATGCCTCTGTGTTGATGAGCATGGATTACATGTAAGGATGCACCACTGTTTATTTACCCGGACATCCATGACTGTACATTGATGCTAACTTGGGGGTATTACAAATAAACTAGATAGGACATTCATGTAAAAGCTGTTTTGTGTACATGCTTTTTCTTTATTTTTAAAGATTGTTGTTGATTTTTAATTATATGCATGTGTATCTGTACACAGCTCAGGTCTTCTGGAAGAACAGCAAGCACTTTTGAGCCATCTCTCCTATTTTCCTTTCTTCTTGGTTGATTACCTAATAGTAAAATAATTGAATTTTACGTATTCATGTTCAAGCCTTTATGGAACTGGGCAGCTGTTTCCAAACTGGTTGTCCCTGTTTCCCGTTCCCAGAAGCATTGTATGTTTCAGTCTGAACTCAGCAATACTGAGTCACTTCCCATATTCACCCACACTTACTGGTATTTTTCACTTTACCCATTCTAAGAAGACTGTCGTGCCATTTAACAATTTTAATTTACTTGATTTTGACAGTGACTATTAGTGGCAAATATATTCATTTGCTTATTTGACATTCATATCTTCGAGGATATACTTACTAAAAACACTGGTGCTTTTTAAAATTTGTGTGTAGGATCCTGGGAGGGGAGAGAGCCAAATCTATTACAGGCACTTGCTCCAAATTCCGAGCCTGAGATTGCACAACAGGCTCTATCTCATCTCAAAAGATGTACTTATTAACATCACCTCTCAAGTCTACTGTAGAATTCTCCAATGTCATTCAAATAACCAGGCAGAGGTTTCCTAGGCTCACCCAGTGTCTTTAATTGTCTTTATAAGTGCATATATTTTGGGGATTTTGATCTCATTCTCCTGTGTGAATTAATGTGTTGAGACTTTTTGGGTTGCCAGTGATATTGGGGATGGGTGTTTAAAAATAAAATTTTAAATGTATTTTCTCTTCATGTGTACGAGTGTTTTCCTGCATGTAAAATTTTAAAAGCATTTTCTTTTCATGTGTACGAGTGTTTTCTGCATATATGTATGTGCTCCCCAGGCATGCCTGATGCCCTCAAAGGCCTGAACAGGACATTGGATTTCCTGGAACTGGAGTTAAAGACAGCCATACGCCATGTGAATGCTAGGAATCAAACCCGGGTCCTTGCAAAAGGAGCAAGTGCTTTCAACAGTGAGCTGTCTCTCCAAGCTTTAATTTTCATTTTTAAGACTATTAAAGCATCTACTGAAATCCAAATCCATTGAGACATAAAACGATGAAACCAGAACTGGAAAATTGATGACTAAAACTGCTCTTTTAACAACTACAGAAATTCAATTATTGAATTCCTAAGGGTTTTTTGTTTTTTTGTTTTTTGTTTTTTTTTTTTTTTTTGGTTTTTGCTTTGTTTTGTTTTGTTTTACTTCCTAGATATAGTAAACGGTTGCCTTTTTGAAAGATCATTTGAAGTAGGGTTTCTTTTACTTGATCGTTTTTGTTTGTCATTTGGGGTTGTTTGTTGTTTGCTTGTTTTTTCAACACGGGGTTTCTCTGTGTAACCCTGGCTGTCCCAGAATTCACTCTGTAGACCAGGCTGACTTCAGTCTCAAAGATTCACCAGGCTCTGCATGCTGAGTGCCGGGATTAAAGGCGTGTGCCACCATGACTTTTCCTGACTGAGGTCAGATTATTCTCTGAGTATTTTCTAATTGAGATTCTAAATTTTTTATATTTCATTTATTATATATTCATTTTTTAAGCTGGTGTCTCTCTTTGTCCTAAACACTGCTCTTGATCCTTTTGCCCCAGTCTCCTGAACGCTAGGATTGTAGAAGCATGTACACCCACTCACTTTTTCTTTGAATTTTTTTTTACTACATTTATTTATTGGGGGAGGGTGTGTGCATGTGCCACTGTGCAAGAGCAGAGATTAGAGAAGAGTCTCTGGGAGTCGGTTCTCTCCCTCCATCTCCCGAGTCCTGTACTCTCCTAGCTGTATCCCCAGCTCCTGTTATTTATTCTTGTTTGAAGTTCTTTAATGGATATATTGTTTGCAAACATTTCTCCCACTTTGTAAATTTTCTTTTCGTTTTGTTAATAGTGCCTTTCAAAAGAGGGTCTAAGTTCCTAAAGACCTACATAGCTCATCTTACCTTTAGTGTCATGCCCAGGAATTATTTTTCTAACCCAGATCAGAAAAATTATCTTGAAGTTTTTCCCTGAAGTTTTCTAGAACCTGTGATCTCTGTTAAGCGCACTTTTGTATACTTCTTAAGGTCGGGTTTGACTTTCAGCTTTCACACATGTATATGTTCAGTTGTCCTAGGAATAGTTATGTGAAAATTCTGAATCCTCTCTACTGAGTTCTCTGCATGCATCTGTCCAAAGCAGCTCCCCGACACCTTGTGTGCTGTGTGCGCTGTGCATACGGGTTTGTTTTCTGAATTTTCCACTGTCACACCACTTGTCTCTCTACTCATACTGTACTTCCTTGACCACTGTAGCTACATAAAAAGGTGAAAAACTGGGCCATTCGTCTTTTAATCTTGTTTCTCTCTTTAAAATTAGGTTGCCTCTTCTATAGGAATTTTCCAATCAAATTAGGAACTTTCATTAACGTTTGCTGACATGTGTTCATTGAGTAAATCCTTTTCAGTAGACTTTATATTTTAATATTACATTCGAACCCATAAAAAATGCCTAGCATTTTATTTATTTGGGTTTTCTTAATTTGTATGCTTTGGTATACCTGTGCTTTACACCTTTTAATATATCCGTTCATAAGTTTCTTCTATTTCCTTTATTTTTAACGTGTCTTAGATTTCTAATATTATTACAAGCAATATTTCTTATTTCAGTTTCCAATTGTTTATTGCTAGTGTATGGTCATATAGTTTTACCTTTTGTCTTTGACAAAACAATCAGTGTGCTGGTCTTTATGTTTTAGATTGGATCTCGGGATAGCTTTATTTGTTTGCCATTTACGATGCCTGCTCTCTCCGGTCCCTCTTTATTGCCTTGGCTAGGACCCTGCTGTGTTGAAAAGAAGCAGTGAGGGCAGTGGACCTCGGCTCTGGTCCTGGAGGGAAAGCATTCACTGATGTGCTTGTCGGGTGTACAGCTTTTGTGACCACCCTTAGGTAGAAAAACCCATTTAGTAGAGTTCACTGTGTATTTTACTAGGACAGATGGTGGGTTTTTTTAACGGCTTACTTTTACTCTTGCGTGTGTCTACGTGAGTGTATGCCACAGGTTTGAGGGTGCTAGCAGAAGACAGGGAAGGGCATTGTAATCCCCAGAGCTGGAATTACAGGAGTAACCCGAAGGAGTTCTAGATGAACCGCCCTGACTCCATCTTAGGCTTGAAAGCCATCTTCTAGTAAAGACAAACAAGGTTCATTCTTGTTTACGACTAAATCTCTGTCTCTCAAGGATTGAGCTGCGCCCAACCTACAGCCTTAACTATAAGTGGATTTGTACTGTCTGTTCCAGGAAACTGCAACATGTCTTTATTTCAAAAAGTCATTATGACCATCTTGCAAACCTATCTTTGTTTAAAAGGTTTATTTGATTACCTAATCATAACCACCTTATGCTGCTTTTACAACACTGCCCATTTACCTGCCAAACCCCCGTGTGAGACCCCCACCCCCACCCCAGAGCTATAAAAACCCTTATCTTGCCCATGTCCAGTGCTGACCTCCCCGACTTAGGAGGAGACAGCACACGTACACGAACAAAAACACTCCCTTTAATTAATTTGTCTGTGATGATTTGGGTCAGTAGACATTCTCCTTGAATCTTTGGATTAACATTCTGCAACTGGACCTTGAATCCTCTGAAAAAAAACATCTAGAGAGCTTAACCACTAGGCCTTCTTTCTAGCCCCAAATGTTGGATTTTTATCAACTTCTTTGTGTGTCTCTTGAGGTGATCACAAAACTATTGTTTGTGTCTTGGACTTTCCTTCCTTTCTTCCTTCCTCCTCCTTCGTCTCTGGCCTTCTCCTTCTCTACTAGATGACATTTTATTTAGTCATTTATGTTTACAGTTAAAACTCTGGAAAATCAAAATAAACATTTCTTCAGGTGATCTGTTGTACAGGAACACTTGGGACCTTGTGTCTGCTGTTGTCCAGATGCGCTCTGTCTAACTGAACCGTGGTGAGTCAGTTGCGGCCCAGTTACCCATGAACCCTCATACTCACGGATACCCATAACTTCCCTTGGGAAGACCAAGCTCTCAAGGGTTCCTCAGTCATGGCGACCTCTGGGGTGCTTCTGCTTTTTGTTGTGTGGGGGTTTTTTTGTTTGTATGTTTTGTTGTGTTTTTGTGTGACTCTTTTGAGTTGGTTGAGGACAGAATCCTCCTCTGAGCAGAGACAACTGCAGACTTCCCATTCAGCCTTTTTCTCTGATTCATTTCCTAGCCAGACCTGGATTTCTGTATGGATTTCAACCCAAGGAACCGGTACAGAATTGAGAGCCTCCAGACCATTACCAGCTGCAGTTTCCTCCATCATGGTGATATTGACTTCCCACAGCACCGCCCCGCTGTGATCTGAGTTCACTGCCAGCTCCATCAGTACCCAAGAGAAGCTAAACTCAACATCTCCTGCTTCTTGCCATTGGGCTTCGCAGTCTTGGTCCTCAGCTGGACACAGGCTCATCTGTATAGAGGTCCAGCTTAGAAAGAGCACTATGTGTGTTGAGTAATATGATAATTTGACAGATTTATTCCATACTAGAAATCAAATTTGGCATTCTTAGGATAAACTTACATGAACATGATGCATGTTTAGATTATATTTAGGGAATTCAATTACTTTTGTTGAGAACTGTTATATCTATGTAGAGACATTCACCTGTACTTTCTGCTCCTGTGACTTTCCCATGTAACTTACCCAGTGCTGGGGATGGAAGAAGAGTATCCCCTACATGAATCAGCTGCTTTTCCTTCAGTCATACTGTAGTGAAGGCCACTTAAGATTTAAAAAAAAAAAAAAAAAAAAAAACTTTAGAATTAGAAACCAAGCTTAGAGTGATTAGAGTGTGTAAATCAGAGGTGAGATGAGCTGAAAACTGACACCTGTTCAACGGAGACGAGCTGTATGTTAGTTAGACAAGCTGGAAACATCCCAGAGAGCATGAACAGCAACCAAGGATCCCAGCTTGCATACCAGCCCAGATGTCGTCAAGGAGACCCTGTCTTGGTTTTCCTTGTATTGGTGTATTGGTGTATTGCAGGGGTGACCTCTGAGCAGCCTGAGGTGCGGGAGAGACAGCAGAAGCACAAACGTCATCTCAGAACAGTTCGTGTCAAAATGGTGACACGCTCGGCCCTGCCAGGCAGAGTGCACGCATGTGGCAAGCACCGGGAGCACTTAGCTCACATGAGATATTCATAGAGAGCATAAAACGTACGATCGCGTGGAAGAAGAAGGAAAGAAAAATCCAGTAGGGAAGCAGTATGTTCAAATCCCGGCTCTGCCCCCTGCAAACCGACGGAACTATAAAAGAAAAAAAAAGTCATTCAGCCTTTCTGTTCCTTTACATTCCTCATCTCTAAATTGGCTGTGGTCATAATACTTACCTGCTCAGGCTGTTCTGGGGAGGGAGCACACAAGTGAACACACTCGAAGAATTAAATTGAACAAATAAAATACTATCATTTCCCTAGACTGATGAGAACTAACTGTGGCATTTATAATCATGTGTTTAATGAAAATGTCAAAAACAATATGTATACTTCGGTTATATCTCATTAACACATGCAGACGCTCACAGCATTTTGGAAAATAGGCCTCAGTGTTTTGAGGTTGGGAGAACACAAGCCTGCTTAAATTTTTCCTTTTTACGTCTCTACTTTTAGAGTTACCTGGAGTCAATTTTAGTAGACGCGAAGAGTATTTTTTTTTAATATTCGATGAAAGAAGTGTAAAAGTCCGGTAAGTTAACTGATATAAATCAGACTCTTCGATATACTCCAAGAAATAAGCTTTATATTGAAAATAGAAGAGTCACGGGTTGATCATTTCCAGGTGTGGCGTTTAAGAGCTGTGCTGCCTGCTTTCGGTCAGCTTTCCTCCTTAATGCAAGTCTGTCCTTGTCAGCAAAGGGTGCGGTGCAAGACTCTGAGGGAAGAGGTGGAGAATAACGGGCACTTACAGATGCCACTCCACATCACATAAGCAACTGCCCGTTAACTTCACCTTAGAATCTACTTCATATTGAGTCAAAGAAGAAAAATGGACATTCTCTCTATATATGTCTTCAATGTTTTCCCACAGTCTTATAGAAGAAAGAACTGCTCTTAGCCAGATTCTACCCGGTGGTCCACAGAAGTTAAATAACTTGTTCCAGTCATAAAGCCAGGTAAGGAGAGCTAACCAAGATCCACACAAAAGCCTGGTTGTGTATCCAGGTATCAGCTGGTCACTGTATGACCTCAGAAGCACCTGGATACACAGACTACACATATTGGAGAATGTCTCAGTCGTGTGGGCACTTTTACAAAATGCTGCCGATGAGGTAGCTTAGAAACCTACACTCCACGGCTCCGGGGCTGTGAAGGGCAAACCCACAGGTAGATTTGGTGTCTGGAAAATCTAGATCGCACCTGGTTGTTTGCTCCCATGAAGGAGACAAGGCAGTTCTCTGTCCTTTTTCATTAGTACAGCAAGGTCATTGATAAGGGCTCAACCCGTGGTCTCTCCAGGGACCCTCTCTCCAAACTCTCTTGCCTCCGCCGTTAGATCTCAACACATAACCCTTCTTCATAGGAGCCACACTCAGACCATGGTGAGGAGAACCTCAGCCTGGAAGATGGTAGATTGTTCCTCCACAGGCATTTCTATTACTGACTCATTGACTTAAGAGCAAACTACAGATTTGACGCTAATGAGGAAAAAGAAATATTATCACTAGACACACTGGAGATGAGAACAGAACACTCCTCCTGTGCAAAACTTCTAAAAGTAGTACAGTCTGGGTTGAGGTGCTAAGCATTACAGCATTTTTTTTTCTTGTCACTGTGGAATGAAAGCTGTCATTCATTTATTTGTTCATTTTGCCATAAGTATTCTGAATGTCTGGTCTGTTCCAGGCACTGGGTGGTAGGTATTAATGGTGCTCTCAGCAGTCCATTTCGAAGCACTTAATTTTTTATGTCAAGCTTTTCAGACCATTGCTCACTGCGATTCAGTATTAACAGAAAGAAAAATGTGCCTGCCTCGATGCAAGTGTACACTCTTCCATGAGCCCAAGAAGTGGGCTTCTCTGGTGTTCCTACCAAAGCACAACCTTGGTATTCCCTCACACTAAAAGTCAATCACAAGGGCGCATGCACACACACACACACACATACACACACACACATACATGTATGTGTATATATATATACATATATGTATGTGTATATATACATATATATGTATGTGTGTATATATATGTATATATATACATATATATGTGTGTGTGTGTGTGTGTGTGTGTATATAGATAGATAGATAGATAGATAGATAGATAGATAGATAGATAGATAGATATAGAAGAAAACCAGCGACTATCCATTCAAACAAAGGCAAACTGAATCCAGAAGCATAGATACCCAGCAGGTATTTGTGAAACAGAGGCCCATTTATAGCCAAAGATTTCAGGTTTGTTGTTTTTTTTTTTTTTTCAATTCTATGACAATGATGGTCCTCCATACATACTAGCTGTCTACTGTTTCTCATGGTGGGGATGGCATCTTTCCCCTTGCTAAGCTGAATCCTTTATTATGGAAGGCACGCTTGGTAATGGAGGCATTATCCTGCTGAGGACTGAGAGAAAGTGTTCCTTCTCTCCAGTATTAAAGTGCCTGCTCCTTGACTTGGTTATTAAAATGAGGGCTCAAATAGCTCCTTGTTCTAATTTTCCTTATCAGCCTCCACAGGACCCATTTCGGGCTGTCTGTGAAGTGTTAGAATGCAATTGTGTGCTTGAATAAAGAGAGAAACGGAATTAGAGCCTCTTAAGACCATTATATTGTCTTATTTAGTGACACTGTTTGCCTCACCACTACTAAGCAGTGAGCTAAGTGTTCTTTCTGAGTGGAATAATGGTACCCACATTTAACCAGCACTTTACGCGTCGCAAAGCACTTCTCCAGCTTACGGTCCCTCTTTTGAACTATGCGACAATGCCGGAGCCCATTGAGAGTGTGCTGCGATCATAGCTCTACATGCTTAAGTTACAGCTTTCAACCTCCAAAGTCAGAGAGGACAGGCTGACGGGCGTGGTGCCACCGGAAAGTGGAATGTCCGTCACAGAGCATTCCAGCTCGCTAAACACTCAAGCCACCATCATTTCTGCTGCTCTGCGGAGAGGGACCCACAAATCCTCACCGAAGTTATTCATATCTGAGAAAACAAAAATGCAGCAAACCAGGGAAGCTGCATTAGAGGCAGACACGTCGATGTTAGTTACTAGCTCCCAAGTTTTGAAGGACAAGTAATTTTTCAAGAGCCCAAGCTTTTTAGCAACTGTGGTGAGGCAGGTAAGAAAGGTAGGGAAGATTAAGGGGACATTAGAAAGGAAACAAGTCCTTCTCTGTAGCTAGCCAAAGCCTCTTGCAACAGAATGTCAAGAATTGCAACGCAATTAACATCTGCTACAAAGGGTGTTAACGAATATTTCATGTTTAAGATATGTTTTGAATATTTCCTGTTTAAGATATTTTTTAATTCTTTAAGAATGTTATACTATGCATTTTAGCATACTTACCTCCCTCCCCTAACTCCTCCCACATCTGCTCTCCACACTCTCCCTTCCTCACATGACTTTTCATTTTCTCTCCTCCACTTATCAGGTCCAGCTTTTGCCTAATTGCTTCTGTGAGGGGGAGCACCCCTGCAGCATGGTCACCTACATGGAGTCACACCATTAAAGGAGACCAGCTCTCCCTCTCCCAGAAGCTTTCAAATGGCCATAGACAGACAGAAAGACAGACACATACACACACACACACACACACACACACACACACACACACACACCTTCTGTATAGGAAGACAACATCACTGAAGAGAAGTAGTAGTCTATAGAATAGGGAAAAAATTTACCATCTATGAATCTAACAGAGGGTTAGTATCTAGAACACACAAAGAACCACAAAAGCTAATGATCAAGAAAACAAATAACCCAGTCCAAAAATGGGGCATGAACCTAAACAGATAATTCTCAAAAGGTGAAATTCGAGTGGCTGAAAAAAACACTTTTTTAAAAAAATATATGAACATATTTAGGCACAAACTTGATATTTCGTCTTACTCTAGCCAGAATGGCCAACATAAAAAAAAATTAAATTAAAAAAGAAACTGGAAAAAAAAAGAAAACATGCTCTTCACATTCTTATAAATAAATGTAGGTATAATCCAATTTTCAGACATTTTATGAAGCTTTTACTTTATATATTATTCCTTAGGCATCCTATTTTAGGATGTAAATGTCCCTCACAGTGCTCTGAACATGGCATCCCAAAATATAGTGACTTGCCATACTGACTATTTTAATAAAGAAATCTGAGAAACTGTGTGCAGGAGAGAACTTCTGACTTCCCCTTGAAGTGGGACATAAATCTGTCCTTTAAGAGGCAATTGTGACATGCCCGGGTGAAGAAACAGCCCCCTTTCCAACTGTAAAGGGGCTGAGAGAACTGTAATTAAGCAAGCATTGCTTGTTCTTTGTTGCGTCACATCTTCCTGTCACCAAACTCGCTGGAAACAGATTTCCACGTTCCTGCTCTTTGGGTGTTCTTTTCCTCCTAAAGACTCCCGGGTCATACAAAGCTTACAGCGGATCTATAGGATTTTTGTCTGCCTTTCGTTGCAGGATGGCAGCCTATGGAAGGAAAAAAATGTCCTTCCCTGCTTCCGGTTTGGATTTTAGGAATTTCATAGTTCCTGTCAAGCGGGTGTTTTGTCAGAGGGACAAGAACAGTAATATAATCAGCCCACCACCACGAATAATGGCTTCCTTCCTTCCTCTCTTGTCCTTCCTCCTCTCCTCCCTCCTCCCTCCTCCCTCCTCCTTCCTCCCTGCCCCTCATCTATCTACTTTCTATCCTACTTTAAATGGGTGATGCACTGAGAACATAGAAAGCCCACAGGTTTAGCTGTGAAGGTTTGCCAGTAACTGCATTGTGGGTGAACTTTAGGAACTCCTGACCCAGTTAAAGACAGGTGGATCATGTGTTGCCACTGGGGCCCCTGCTAGAGTGTGGAAACCTGGAGAAAAGCACATCTGACATGGGAGAGAAAACAGTGAGGAAAAGTGTCTTAGCCCCCATTTGATCAATGGGTTAGAAAATGATGCTCCAAAACATACCGCATCGATGTCCTGAATACTTCAAGCTGCGGAAGAGCGACGCGGGGAGAGGCTTTCTCTGAACATCCTTCATTTGCTTAATGCTATCAAATAGACCTAAGAACGCCTACATGACATTCTCTGACACTCAGTAACCCCCTTTACAGCCTTGAAGGCAGCTCACAATGCCCTTTTTTTAGTAGATACTTTCGTTATAACATTCCAAATGTTATCCTCTTTCCTCATTTCCCCTCCAAAAAGCCCCTATCCCGTCCCCATCCCCCTGCTCACCAACCCTTCCACTCCCACTTCCCTGTCCTGAGCAACCAATACTCCCAGAGCTGCCAGGGACTAAACCACCAACCAAAGAGTACACATGGAGGGACAATAATGCCCTTTTGAAGGAAAAAGCAGGTGTCCCTCTTTCCCAGACAGGACTAATGACCTCCTGCTTATGCAATAGGTAGAAATTCTGTTTTATGCAGCTAAATCTGAGGATGTGATGAGAACAGTAGAAGAACAGCTACTCCCTTACTGAGTTATGTTCCTAAGCACTGCAGATGTCTATCCACCATGCAAGTTAGTTGCAACCCCTCACTGCTAAACCTGAGGGCTCTCTGCATTGCTGGGGAGGTACCCAGTTAAGGCAGGATAGAAGGCAAGGAGAGGAAGGGAGTGCGGGATGATGTGGATGAAGAAATTATATTAACTACTTCTCTTGTCGCTGGGACAAAAATACCTGCGAAACACGGTGTAAGGGAGAAAGGTTGATTTTGGCTCGCCGTTTGAGGGTGTGGCCCACCACGGTGAGGATGCTATGGCAGCAGGATCGTGAAGCTTCTGGACCCTGTGCCCTGTCAGGAGCCAAAGACGGAGCTGGTGCCCAGCTCACTTGCTGGAATGACAGACCATGAAACGGTGTGTCCTGTAGTCAGAGCGAATCGTCCTAACTCAACTCGCCCAATCTAGAATCTCTGTCACAGAGGCGCCCGTAGGTTTCTGCTAGATCTTCTCGAGTTCACAACAATATTAGCCAGCTGAGAGGGATTCTAAAATAGCATATTGTTGATTTCAATATAGCCAATATATATCCTTTTGTGTTTTAGATTCACTGCATAAAATAACATAGCACCCCCCCGCCCTTAGAAAGTATTAAGATTACAGACAAAATTGTTACTGTATGTAACCTAGAAAACTCACGTTGATCTCTGTTTGAATACTTTCCAGATTGCAACCATTAGTGTGTTTTTAACATCTATTGCTCTTAGGGCGAAGATCACGTTTGTTTTCTATTTCAACTGGATCTCAAGTAGCTAGTCCTCAGTGAGAGCTGACCAGGCGCTTGGGAGAAAGAATGAAAGAACGAGGTAAACGTGCTCAAAACTCAGCTGAGCTGTTGCTTTTCCGCTACATTTCACCGTCTCTTCTGGTCATGTGTTCCTAGGAGGCACTAGGGCCGTGGGATGAGGCTGGGGTAGGCGACGGAGGGGAAACTGCTGTCAAAGTATAATGTACGGGAGAATCTTAAAGTTTAAAAAAATGTTTTCTTTTTCATAATTTTTTGCTTTTAATTGCATATAAACATGAGAGGGTCTTACTATTTATTTTTCTTTGCCTATCATTTAATCCCCCTGCCCTCTCTTTTGTTTCTATCTGCTGGGTTGTTTGGAAAAGAAAAGGTGATCGGGGACACGTGGCCCTGCTGATGAACGCTGCTGTGTCCTTCTGCGTGGCAGGTGCCCAGTGCTGGCTCCCTTGTGGAGCACACGTGTGATGCTCGTGAGGGAGGTTTTCTACATGGGAAAGGGCTGGTTCTCTCTGCTGCTCTCTTCCTCCCTCCTTCCTTTTTTTCTTGTAAAGGCAGAGGTTTCGTGGAGTATGGGCACTGCACTCTGGGCTCCCCTGCCTCAACTCCCGAGGGCTGGGATGTCTGTATGAGCCACTACACCCGGCTCGGCTCTTCATAAATTACCAAGGTGCCTCCTTTCTTTCCTGAAATCGTTGAAATCGACGAAATCGACATTTGTCCCTAGAATTAAGTAACTTCAAAGGATTGTTATGATATTTTGAAATAATTGGAGACCTCCCTATGAGCTCTAAAATGGAGGACTGACATTCCCTGCACTGAGTAATTTGGCAGTTTGTAAACAGCTTATATACTCAAGGCACTCCCAAAGGAAAAACAAATACCCAAATCTTCCCTCCAGCCCTTTAGCTCTAAACAACCCAAAGTTATTTTTGTCCATTTTCACTGGGGCTTCTTAGGATAACTGAGGCACAGTTGCCAGAGGTCCCCTAAGTTAGATATGACGTACGTCCTTTCCATAACTCTCATAAAATTAAACAATTCGTCATAAATTGAGTCATTTCATAAACAAGACTGGGGTGCCACCTACTGGCCATACAAGGTCATAGGACTTCCTTCGTAAGAGCAGACTATACACATGTGGCTTCCCGCAACAGAGATCAAAGTAACGAAAACAAACAAACTTATTTTTAAAACCTTTAATCGATTCTTAAATCGAGTTTCGCATCATGCTTCCACTCTTCTCCCTGTCCCCTCATATCTTTTGACCTTGCAACATTCTTCTACCCCCAAATAAAAAACACACACAGAGAGATCTCACTGTGGAAGCTGTACTATGTCACAGTGTGTCCCACAGTATGCCCCTCCGTGCGCACATCGTCACTTAGACGTGTTCATTACAATGAGTCATTGGTTTGGTTCAAGGTCCCTGGCTTCTGTGATACCATCAATAGCGGATCCTCACTGGGACTCCTCCTAGTTATCCTGTTCTTTTCCCGTGTCACGGAGATCCTGCAGCTTTGGATCAGCAGAAGTGACCCCTTCACACTTCCCAACCATTCCCAGATGATACAGATTTGGGGGTGGGCCATCTCAGAGCCCTGGATCTCTGAACCCGGGTCGTAGCGGAGCTGGTTAGCCCACCAGATCTCTCTTGTCTGCACCACCAGGACAAAGCTTCTCCAGCACTGCTCTGGCGAGGCCACCCCATGCTACCGTTAGCAGGAGGCAGGGGCAGCTCTGCTCTCATGCCCTCCTGGATGGCTCCCCCGCACCCAGAGGCAGCTCCACTGTGCTGCCCAGTCAAAGCACAGAGCCCACTCTCCCAAGCGCTTGCTTCCCGTAAGGGATCGGACGGCTCACCCACCCTCATGACCCACAGGTAGGGAGGGGTCATCACCTCTGCACTTGAGCCACCCACAGCTGATGAATGGTGGGGTCAGCTCTTCCACACTCATGACCTTGAGGTCAGCCCATGCACACCCCAGCCATCAGGGTCAGCTCCACTGTGCTGCCGAGCTGGGCGAGGCGCAGGGCCCATTCTCCTGAGTACTGGCAGCAGTGACATAGAAAGCCAGCTCGCCAGAGTGCCACCTCCAGTGATGGGAAGCACAGTTCTGTATAACCCCTGAACATCTACATGGTGGCCCCAGGCAGCTGCCGCAACCAGGGATGTCCCTGTGTTCTCTAGTGGTAATGAGCCACAGACATCATCAACACCACCCTCTGTCACTGCATAGCCACAGACTCGGGCATAGCCCTCAGCGGCAGATCGGGCTGGGACTGACCCTGTATGTCAGGGCTGTCCACTCACAACAGGCTAGTCCTCGCCACCCTCCAGTCTCCAGTTCCATCTCTCTTCGCAAGGCTCAAACTGCTCCTCTTCTCTTTCTCTTCCATCTGACCACCACAGACTTGCACACTGTAGCAGGTTGGCCATGCAGCTGGTGGTCCCCTGGGTACTTTATTCTTTATTATATATTATACTGCATCGCATTGCATTTTAGAGCATTAAAGCTCTGTTGTTAGCTTTTTTTTATTTGTTTGTTTGAGACAGGGTCCTATGTATCCCAAGCTGATCTAAAACTCACAGATACCCCTCGGATCCTCCTGACCCCACCTCCAGAACGCAGGGTCTGTGCACCTACAATAGGATTAAAAGCTCTGCTGTCATTTAGCATGTGCTCAGGGGTTATAAGGACTTGGGACTTGACTATCCCAGCCGATGTGATTTTCGCTGCTTCTCATACCAAACAGGTAATCTAGTATTATCCAGCTATAATCTAGCTATTTTGAGGATTAAGATCTACAAGAATCTAAAGATGAGCCGGGCGGTGGTGGCACACGCCTTTAATCCCAGCACTTGGGAGGCAGAGGCAGGCGGATTTCTGAGTTCGAGGCCAGCCTGGTCTCAGAGTGAGTTCTAGGACAGCCTTGGCTACACAGAGGAATCCAAAGATGCTAACAAGACTTCTCCCCTCAAATCAGAGAACACTGAGAGATGATGTGCAGGAAGAGCACAGCGATGTGTCAACAGGTCTCCGGGTCATGTATAACCAGCTCAGTCTTCTGTCATTGTTCCTCCTCCTGCCCTCCTTCCCACATTAACCTAACCTTCCTCAGACATAATTTGAAGTGGATAATCACACCTATGTTGGCCCCCAAATCAACATTTTCCAAACTCACTCAACAAAAGAGGCTTCGTTTCCCCAAATCTGCTCTTCCTATATTAACTTTAGGAGATATGTACCTTCCTTTGATTTCCAGTCATCTTAGTATAACTGACCTCTGTGATGGACATTGAATTTTAAATTCTAGTCTTTAAACCAAAAAAAAAAAAAAATGAATAAATAATTTTAAAAATGTAGATTTATTTTTTGCCAAGGTAAATTCTCAATCCTGACTCCTCTTAGACAAAAAATAAAATGCAAATTATTAAAAGATAAAATAATTTTGGAAATGGTATTTTATGTCTAGCTAATTAACCCTTGCAATGACTGAATGACAGGGTTAACTGCACTTCCACTTTAGGCAAAAGAAAATAGCAAGCAAAAGCTAAACCTTGGAGGTCTTGTTGTGCCATCTTGTGGTTTAATTCTCACACTGCAATGTGTTACACAGCTCTTTCTATAAAAGCTTTACAATGTTTGCATGTGTATGCAAATGTTTGCAATGTTTGCATGTGTATGCAAAATTAATACTAACAGATGATTGCATTTTGTTTTCAAATGCCATATACCCAGATGTCTCTGTAACCTTCTAAAAAAAGAATATTTCCTATACATTTGTGTATAAGTCAAGATGTGTGAAACAGCTACACTTTTCCCAGGCTGAAACCTGCATAGCTCTTCAGAATTCTATTTATAAGACAGCATGTACTGTTCCGTCTTCACAAAAACAGTGACACCCTTAGAGAATTCAATCAGCACAATCAGGTCACTTAACTTGAAGATAACACACTGTGGTTCTATTCTTGACACCGTTCTTTTATTAACTCTCCTTGCATTTGTCCAATTAGCCATTCCCTTTATCTCCCTCACTTAATAATGCTAACAAGAAGAGAGCGCTGAAAGAAAGCTCACTGGCAGTCCTATGCATTGGTTCGAAATATTAGTGCTGAGGTCAAAAAAAATCTCAATTCTTTAACTCCATCACAGCCTTAAATTATAACCTAACTTGCAGAGGACATTGAAAACAAAAATGTTCCTAGGTTTTTGCATGGTTCCATAAAGGAATACCAGAACTAACCCTTCAAACACTGGAACTCAGTTAAAACAAGTCTATCAAACTATAAAACCTCCAAGTCAACGGTGGACTGCAAACCCATCTATCCTTAACCAATGCTTGGCTTTTCTCAGACTTGGCAGCATAAATGAATTCACTAGAATAGACTTCTACTTTGCCTCAGTCAACTGTTGTATTAGTAATTGATGGTTCGTTGTGTATTGTGCCAGATACATAAGAACCAATGGCAAGACTAAGTTAAATAGAATCCTATAGGTCATTACCTTGTGCCGGCCTTAGGCAGGTGAATCTTCTAGAGTTCCAGGGATTCACACCAGTGGCAGTTTTTCAGGTTTGAAGCGAGGTGGCCCAGCATGGCCTCAGCTGCGACAGTTGTTCTGTGCTCCATGTTCTCTCTCATTAAGTGGACTAGCTTCACTTTTTTTTTTTTCATGAAAAAGCAAACACGCTTTTTCCACATTGAGGCCTACACTTGGAACTAGACCGAGAAATATCCAAAGATTTGATGTCTAAGCTCAAATCTGGCATGCAGTCACTTCTGTTGTGTTCTATCGGGCGCGGTGGTGATGGCCTAGGACTAGCTATCTGTAGCACAGCACTTACTTGCTCAGCTCCATAAATTAAAGCAATGGGCTAAAGTGATCTGAAAGGAATCCCCGTCTGCGCTCTAAAAAGAGAAACATGCCGACTGTGGAGTTTCCTGGGTTTACCATATAACTGCTCTGCCAAATGTTCATTTATCCTCCTGCTATCACTGCCTCTCACGCTTCTGGTGAGGAGGGAAAAAGAAAACCTTCCAAAACTATGTATGGCAATGGCCTTAATCCAGTTGGGCCAAGAATACTTGCAATGTAAATGGGATCGTTCAATATGCTAGCATTTGTGCTGAGTGACAACTTGTTTAGCAGACAGATTCCGTGGCAGATGTATCATGACAAGCTGCCAAGAGTGGCCTTGGTGTGGGACTAAGGATGGGAGGAATGGCAGAGACAGGGAGGAATAAAGGTTGATGATCCAACGGGAAGTGATAGTGTCCTCAAGAAGGTAGACACAACTTCTAGATAAAACATGTTAATACTCAGGCATCGGCCATTAGACAAGGTCTGAAAGCCAAAGTTCAGCACTGAAGGACAGAAAAGAACCCAGAGGATCAATGCTGGAGTACAGGCCAAAAATGAGGAAACACAGCAAGAAATCCAGGAAATGAAATTATAGGAGTGTCTTAGTTCTTCTTCTGTTTCTGAAGTACAGCACAGCAAGTAATCCATGGCAAACACAAAATGATTAAAATCTCACCCACAAATGCCGAGAGCATGTCTGTGTCATAAGATGGCAAGGGTTGATGTCTTAAGAGTTTCCATCACTGTAAAGAGGCACCATGACTAAGGCAACTCTTACAAAGAAACACATTTGAGGTTGGTTTACACGTTCAGAGATTTGGTCCATTATCATCATGGTGGAAACCATCTTGATCTGAAGGCTGGCTCCCACGTGGCTAGGAAGAGGGTCTCAAAGCCCACCCACCTCCAACAGTGATGCACTTCCTCCAACAAGGCCACACCTACTCCAACAAGGCTACACCTCCTAATAGTGCCACTCCCTGGGCCAAGCATGTTCAAATCACCACATGAGTGAGAACGAGAAAGAGAGTGCACTCACACCTAGAACTCTTATAACAACATTCATCAGTTCAGGAAGTAAGGTTCTCTTAACCTAAATAACTGCAATTAGGTCTCACCTCCCATGACTAGTGGTTATGCTTCTAACACAACTGTAGGATAGAGATGTGAATTTGAACCACATTGAGGAGAGACCCAATACTCAATTTAGCTCAATGAATTCGACAAATGCACGTTAAAAGCATATTTTATGCCATTGCCTCCCTCCATTGGGCTGGCTGGTTTTATGTCAACTTGACACAAGCTTTAGTCATTCAGGAAGGACTCTTGATTGAAAAGATGGTGCTATATGATTGGCCTGTAGGCAAGTCTGCAGTGCATTTTAACAACTAATTGATGTGGGGTGTCCAGTCCATAGTAGATGGTGCTATAAGAAAACAGAGCAAGGCAGGAGGTGGCAGGCCAAAAAGCAATACTCCTCGATGGCTCCTGGTTCGGGTCATGTCTCCCCAGGTTACTGCCTTGCTTGAGTTCCTATTTTGACTTCCCTCAGTGGTATAATGTGACCTGGAAGAGTAGAGTAAAATAAACCCTTGTCTCCCCAAGTTGCTGAGGCTTGCCGTATCATGGAATAGAAATAAATCTCCTAAAACAGTAACAGAAATATTTAAAAATCATTTCATTTGGGAAGCATTTTTGAAAATTAGAAAACAGACCATCACAGTGCAAATAAATTAGAAATTAAAATCTGCTTAGTGTTGTGGGAATGACGGAAAAGCATTCTTGAGTGTGCTCAGGAAGTTTGCCAATTTAAAAGATTAGTCAAGGAAGGCCCTAAGTAAAACATGCCCATGGAGCAGACAGAAAGGAGACTGTGAAGGCCCACTCTAACACTTTATTTTGATGAAACAGAACAGCCAGACAAAAACAAAAGCAAGGGAGATGGGCAGAAGGCAGAGCCAGCCCTCCTAGCCAGCCCTCCACTGCTGCTTGCCCACAGCAGTCCTGAAGTATATGCACGTCACTGCACTGCAGCTGCAGGACCTTACAAGTGTTTGGCTCTGGATTTTTATGCCCTGGAAATTTTCGGGATCATGGGATTTAATTATTACAGGATGTCCTGTTCTAAGAAGAATGTGAACAAAGCCTCAGATCCTCCAAATACAACTTAGGACCCAGAATTCTTGGTAGACTTTAGTGTTTCTGACTACTATAAGAAAGAGAATAGAAAACTAGGGTTACTAGAGCTAATCTGCCCTCTTACAGTGAAAAGACTATACAGGTGTCCACTGAGGAGAGATGCTGGAGGGTGAGCAGCTTATCTCACAGATGCTAAGACATGAAAATAAGCCATTGTGGCTTAAACAGAGTAAACGGGCAAATATCAGAGGTCTGATTTTAGGGCACATGGAAAGACTCTAAGAATTTGAATTTTTTATTTTGGGCAACATAGAAAGGGACACATGGCCTACAACTCACTATGTAGTCAAGGATGAACTTAAATGTCTGATTTTCCTGCCTCCAACTCTGGAGTGCTGGAATTACAGTGGTGTGCATCCAAGTTTGGTTTTATGTGGTACTAAGGATTAAACTCCAGACTTTGTCCAGACTAGGCCAGTACTTTTACCAGATGAGCACAACCAATAGCACATACGAACCTTTAGCAAGCTGAGTTCACCAGCTCCATCATTCACTGTCCTTCTATTTCCCTTCCCTTTATACGCTTCTCACTATACATTAACTGCCACAACCAAAATTTTGTTTGGGGCTGGAGAGATGGCTCAGAGGTTAAGAGCACTGACTGCTCTTCCAGAGGGCCTGAGTTCAATTCCTAGCAAACACATGGTGGCTCACAACCATCGGTGACACAATCCAGTGACCTCTTCTGGTATGTCTGAAGACAGCCACAGTGTACTCATATACAGAAAATAATCTTTTTAAAAAATTTATAATTGTAAGTATCAATGATAGGTACCACATACATATCTTGTATGTGTATATATATATATATACATATATAGATATAAATAGGCATATATGTGTATATATACATATGTATGCACATATATATTCATATATACATACAGCAGGACTTTTTTTTACAGCAGTTAAGTAATGGCACAGAGACTTATCAATATTTATTATAGCTTAAGACTTGAGCTGGACAGACTCCGGCTAGCTCAATCTAATTGACTCGATTATTCTAGCCCTACGTCTCACCATGTGACTACTTCTTTACCTCTCTTTACTCCTGTTCACTTCTGACTACCTCCATGTCCCACTGTCAAATCTCCCGTTTCTCAATTCTTTTCCCAGAGACCCTGTCTCTGCCTGGAAGTTCTCCCCTCTACTGTTGTCCATCGAATTTTTATTAAAGCAAATCAACAAGTAAGGAAGGATGTTTACAAAACATCAGGCCAATGGTGGGCCATAGGAGCATCAATACTAAGCCCTGGCTAACACTCAGCTCTCTGCTTGTTTAGCAATCAACAACTGAACACACAGTCAGGCAACATACCCCAACATCTACATATATAGAAAAATTTCATTTCATGCACAGCAAACATAACATACTTAGGAGCAATATGAATTTTATGTGGGGACATTGCAAAATGCTTAAGATGTTCTTGTCCTGGATATGGTGCCATGTGCCTAAAATTCCCAAAGAGGCTGAAGAACAATTAAGAGTTTAAGACCAGACTTCATTACATAAGACACTCTCGAAATAACCGATGTGTGAGCATCTGTATGTGTGCTTGTCACATAGAAAAATCTCTTTTCTTTATCTACATTGTCTTCCCAAATCAGACACTTGTTCTTCACGGCCCAAAAAAGTATTTGCAGAGATATAAACTATCAGTTATGCATACCCTCAAATATGCAGTCTTTCTCTAAAACTTCGTTTTAGTTGAGCACTTTCATCTTTTTTAATTCAATGGGAATAAGGGGCTCTAGATGATCTCAACTGGTATAACCCGTGCTGCTTGACCATCCACTTCACAGAGAAATTAATGATCTCTCCATTATAATCTCTGATCCTTATTCTTCTACAATGACCAACTGGATAGATGGATGGATGGATGGATGGATGGATGGATGGATGGATGGATGGATATTTTCTAAATAGTCCTTAACAAAATGCTTACAGAAGACAAACTTTAAATATTTCACTAAAGACTTCACAAGGTTCCAATTTTAATATCATTTACAAGGTCCAGTTAATAGTCACAGAGCAGACAGCCTGTGAGCATACACATCATACATGATACCTAACCCTAAGGCATCAGGTATCCTCCTTAAAAATGAAAAATCATTTTGGCTGTCATGTCACTGGTTCTAAATTGAACCAAAAGGGGAAAGGTTTAAAAACTGAGAATTGTACTTTTGTAAAATATCTTGTTATGCTCTAATATTTCCACTAGTTTTATTATTGTAAATATAGTAAGGGATCAGGACATGATCAAAAGAAAGACACATGGTAAACACCGCCTTGCAGAACTGTGGTAGAGGGCCTTTTACTTAAGGTCCATTTTGTTTCCTTGATTGTTCTTAGATGTGGTTTTTGTGCCTCCTGTGCTAAACATTCACATTCAATTTATAAGACATGTTTATTTTTTTTAAAGATTTATTTATGTATTATATGTGAGTACACGGTAGCTGTCTTCAGACACTCCAAACAAGGGTATCAGATCTCATTATGGATGGTTGTGAGCCACTATGTGGTTGCTGGGATTTGAACTCAGGACCTTCGGAAGAGCAGTCAGTGCTCTTAACCACTGAGCCATCTCTACAGAGATGTTTATTCTTGCTGGATGTCAGATCGTAGCTATAGACCCAATCTGGGGAAAGGATATGCTGAGTGATGTACCCTGAATCTAGATATGGTTTGTGCCTTACTTCATGCTTGCCAAAATATAAGCCATAGTATATGACAGGTTACTGTATTAAAGTTGGTCTGTCCTGGGAAAGGGCTGTCTTGTTAATATTTACTACGTCCTTACTGACACTTATTTACATGTTTTAAATCAATCAACCATCCCTCGATGATTGCTTTCTTTGTTGCATTTGTGTATTAAAGTACACTGAGACTGAAGTAGGGGTGTCTGCAGCGTTAGACTGCAGTTCACCCCACTTTTTCAGGTCCTCCAATCCCCGGTTCGGCAGACAAGCTCTGCACCGACAACGAAAGCCGACAGCAGGCATTATTATAAACTATTAGAAATGACTTTAAAAACTGGAAAAGATGACTTCTTTTTAAACAACTATCTGCTGGGGTGTAGCGCAATTACGACAATACTTAACTAGTATCATGAAAGTGAGTTCAATCCTGTCTTAGTTGGGGTTACTACTGCTGAGATGAAGCAGCATGACCAAAAGCACCGTGGGAAGGAAAGGGTTTATTTTGCTGACAGTTCCATAGAACAGTTCATCATCAAAAGCTGTGAGCGCAGGGACTCACGCAGGGCAGGGAACTGGAGGCAGGAGCTGATGCAAGGCCACGGAGGAACACTGCCTACTGCCGACCAACCAGCCCACAGATGGCCCCTCCCACAACGGGCTCTGCCCTCCCCTACCAATCACTAATTAGGAAAATGCCCTACAGGCTTGCTTACAGCCCAGCTTATGGAGGCATTCTCTTAAGTGAGGCTCCTTCTCTCTAGTGGCTTTTGACAACAGCTATCCAGCACTTGTCAACCTGACACACAAACTTGTCACTGTAAAGCCACAATCTTTCCTTTATCATTCATCCCTAAGGCCTTATATTTAAAAACATAAATAACTTTAAAAGTTCCACACAAATTCAAACACATTACATTACAAATTCAAACACATTAAAAATTCAGTCTCGGGCTGGAAAGATGGCTCAGTGGTTAAGAGCACGGACTGCTCTTCCAGAGATCCTGAGTTCAAATCCCAGCAACCACATAGCGTCTCACAACCATTTGTAATGAGATCAGATGCCCTCTTCTGGTGTCCGAAGACAGCTACAGTGTACTCATCATATATATAAAATTAATAAATAAAATCTTTAAAAAGAAAAGAAAGAAAAAATTCAAATTAAATACCCAGTCCCCCGTTTTTAGAAAAATCCAAAATATATTAAAATTTCAAAATCTTTCAGTTGTGGGCTCCTGTAAAAATCAAAATTAAGTTAAATAATTTCTTCAAAGGAGAAGAACCAGGCAGGGCACAGGTACAATCTTAAACAAGCAAAATCAAATTCCCAACAATATAAATAACTCAAGTGTCCAGTTCTCGGGGGTTCACTCATGATCTTCTGAACTCAAGGAGTGTGGGCCACATGGGTCACTCCTCCAGCTCTGCTGACTGCAGCACACGCAGCCTGTCCTCTAGGCTCCAGCTGACTCCACTCCGCTGCTGCTGCTGTTCTTGGTGGCCTATTGCATGGTACTGGCATCTCCAAAATGTAGTAGACCCATGCTGCAACTAGGCTGCACTTTGACGAATAGCCTCTCCTGGGCTCTCTTCAGGGACTCTGTCCCTGCCACACCAAGTCTCAGCTGCTCTCCATGACCCCTTCAAACCTTCAAAACCAGTACCACCTGGGTGACATTTACACTATCAAGTTCAGCTGCCAGCACAAGGTACCCTGGCCACTTGTAGAGCTGTGTGCTGACCCTGAGGAAACGCTTACCAACCTTCACCTCAGTGATGCTAGTCTCCTCTTAGTCCCCACCGGTTCCTCAGCCCAGCTTACAGTGCAACTGCCCCAGTAGCAAAGACTTCACTTCAGCAGTGACAGTCTTTTCTCTTCGGCCTCTGCTGACAGGATTTTAATTCAAAATAGCAAATGTCCCTGATAGTCTTTAATCTTCTGTCTGAAACTTCCCAAGCCAGGCCTCTAGCTTCTACACTGCTCTCAACGTTCTTCTCTTTGAGCTTCCTACAAAAAAACCCTACCGAGCTTTTGAGAGTGCCCCAAAGCTCCAAAGCTCTTCTAAAATCCTCCCCAAAACTTGGTGATGTCTGTCACAAATGTACTATATGTACATATATGTACACTATGCTGGAACCAACCCGTCTCAGTTAGGGTTTCAATTGCTATAATGAACATCAAGACCAAAACATCTTGAGCAGAGCCTTTTTGTAAATCACAGTTCCAGGTAGTTCATCTGCAAAAGCAGTGAGGGGTTTTGGAACCTGGAGGCAGGAACTAGTGCAGAGACCATGGAGAATTGCTGCTTATTGGCTTGATCTTCATTGTTTGCTCAGTTCTTATAGAACCCAGGACCACCAGTCCAGGGATGATACCACCCACAATAGGTTAGTCCCTGCCCATCAATCACTAATTAAGAAAATGCCCTACAGGCTTGCCTACAGCCTGATATTGTGGAGGGATTTTCTTAATGTTCCCTCCTCTCAGGTGATTTTTGTGTCAAGTTGACTTAAAACTATCCAGCACAACTCCCTAGCACTGCACAAAAGCAGATATGTTGGCACATGCCTATAGAAGCCAGCATGTTGTCAAAATTTCATGGCTGCACTTTCCTATTGATGTAGAAGGCCTTATCTTGAAGCAGATATCATGGGCCTCTGGTTCCTACAGTACTTCCTCCCTGTGTCCCTTATCATCCCCTAATTTAGTGGTTGTATTGAAGACCTATCAATCTGGCACAAGCACCACATAGTCTTCTGCATTTTGAGGAGTTTATGGATTTTTCTAATAGTCTTCATTGGCTACCAAATACATTTCTTTGATGAGGGATGGGAGCTATACTTATCTGTGAGTATAAGGAGAGCATAGACATTATCCTAGTCTACAAAGAGTAGCCAGCATAGGTCTCCTCTAGGGCCCTTGACTTCACCAACCACAAATAATGGACTACATTTACCAATTCAGTCATGAATCCTCCTACTGAGCAGGCCCTAAGTCCTAGCTGGCTGTTGGGTATCCTCAGGATACAAGTGCCACTACTGAAGTATCACGCCATGCTGGCAATGATTTTCAGGCTTTACAGCTAGATACAACTATTGGTTACAGGTCTCCCGTGGCAACCTTGCATAGCTCCTCCTGGTATTATGAGAACTAGTCCTCAGGCATCATCAAGTCTTGTATATGAAAGATGTGGTGTCTTCAGCAAGGGGTTCCTACTTTCAGTGCATCTGTTTCTCAGGCTGGGGCAATCAGGAGATAGCAGAGTCTGCCCCACACATCTCCAACTTCCACAAGACTGCCGCCTAAACAAAGGCTCTGCTGGAATCGCAACAGGAAAAAGACAAAGTTTTAAGCAAGTATCCTGATTCAATCAGACTGTTACAGAAATAAACTGGGTCCAGAGAATTCCTGACCTCCTCATAGTAAGGTGGGTTTTGTACCACCATAAACAGATGCTGGACCATTATCACTGCCCCATGCAATTAGTCAGTATTTACTGGGCCTCAGGCTAAGTGCAGAAGTATAATGAGCATGGCTGATAGCAGGTGAAACTGTTTGGGAAGGATTAGGAGGTGTGGCCTTGTTGGAGGAGGTGTGTTCCTAGGAGCTGGCCCAGAGGTATCAAAAGCAAATGGCATTCCCAGTTAGCTCTCTCTGCCTTGTGCTTATAGATCTGTTGTGCTGAAACACTGGACCCCAAAAGACTACCAAGGAGCCGAATCCAATGTCTTTATTCACCAGGGTCTTTATTCACACGCTCAAGCTTGGGGCTTAACTCACCACCAATGCACAGGATGGTTCAGGTGGAGAAAAGCCTAGAACAGTCATCGGGACAAGGCCTTACAGAACATGGCAAGCAAGCAGTGAGCGTTTCTAGCCTGGTAAGCATCTAATTGGGCGAGTCCCAGGGGACTGGTCTATTAGTTTACTTGAGTCTAAACGGTCTGAACCCAAAAAATTTGGTCTCTCAGATCTACATGTAAGATCTCCCTGTAACATAATTATGAACTAATCCCCTTAAACTATAAGCCTCAAATATATACTTCCTTACATAATTTGCATTGATCATAGTAATCTTATCACAGCCACAAAAAAGTAAGACATTTGACAAAGAGATAAAGATTGGAGTGTTCAAGGTACAAGGAAAGCCAAAGATAGGAAGCATATAAAACAGAAGAAAAAAGAAATGGAGTCCTTCTACAGAAGTAAGTCACCACTGCTCTGAGGCCACCTTAAATTCACACTTCAACCCTCAAAACATCAAGACCAAAAATAAACAAATCCCAGTGGTTTAAATCCCTTTGTTACAGCAGTCCATGGAAATTAAGTCAGCACATTTACCACAGCTCTCAATTAGATTATTTAATGACCGACAATATAAAATTTATATTTGAAACCAACTACTGCAAATGAATGGACATATTAATCAGCTCTTTTATAGCAGAAGTGCTTTATATTGTGGCAACGGTGAGTTTAGTTTCTTTTCCTGTTGTTTTTTCTTTTCAATATTATCAAAGCAATACCAACAAAATCATCACTAAATAGTATTTACACTCAAGGAAAAATCAAAAGATACATACAAGATTATGAAATGTTTAACAAGGAGCATAAAATGATAAACTAACACAAAACTAAACAAAAATTTTACTATAAAATAATCAGTTATAAAAATTTACATATAAACAACCTATTTATATACATATACATTTATTTCACCTTTTTATTTGAGTAAAAAGAAGACAACTTTCCACATTCAAGAGGTTTTTAATGTTGTAATGATTACCTAAAAGTAAAGTAACAAGAAGATATAATTATTTAAAGTAAAATAACAAAAAGATATAAATGTCCCCACAAAAATCATTATTTTTGAGTATTTACCATTTAACACATACAAGTATATAATATGAAACAGAAACAGTTATCTAACTTAAAGTAACTTATTTAACTGCATGAATTCAAAGACACGAAAGTTAATCACCACCTACTGATTCGATGAGAATCTGAAAAAACATTAATTTCTCATCATTGTATTACAAAGGCAGAGAGTTAAGTTAAAAAATGTGTGCAAGAAGAGAAAAACATTCTGAAACCAATCTTTAATCTTTAGAAATGCTGTGAGTTCCTGTAAACCAGACACACACATATATACACAGGTAAAGATAAAATAATTTGTAAAGCCAAATGCTATTTTTAATTAATTAGTAATTTTAACAGAGTGTCAGACAGTGTCACATGACAGGTTTACTTGCATGAAATGTCACTGTGACGTTCTCTGTACAGAAGTTGATAATCCATTAAAACCAACAGAGTATGGGGCTGGAGATGCACTCAATGAGCACCTGCCCAGCAATAAAAGAAGAATCTCAGTTCAATTGCCAGCACCAAGACAAAAGTATAGAACTAGAGCTAAAATATTCATTATAAATGTGGAATTTTTCTCTTTTCCATTTATTTATTTTAAACTTAAAAAGCAATACTTGGTACCACAGTACACTGTTAATCATAATTACTGAATGAAAGAATAAACAAGCAAATAAATTAAAATATCTATTACCAATGACTTGTAATCTTTTATACTATACCGGTCAAAAAAACAGGAGGGGGGCTATATAATATCATAGGAAATACCACTGCAGAAATAACTTCCCTTATAGCTTGAAATGCAGCACAACTTCTACCCAGCATTTTTATTATTTAGCAATGAAGTCTGAATTTCACACATCAAAGACTAATATACTTATTTAATGAAAGGAAACTATGTACTGAACTGCATTGTCGTTTATTTTGACTGTAGCATTTACATGAGTGGAACTATACACTAACACTGGCACTAAAACACTATGAACATAAAGGATGCTTTAATTGTTCTTACCTGAAGGAACATAAAATGAATCCCCAGTAGTTATCATATAAGGTGTTTCATGTAATGTACATAAGAGGTCACCAAAGTTAACATAAAAAACCTATAAAATTAAAAATAAAAATCTCATTTCAAATTGAACCACAATTATACTACAGAAATTCTTAAATGAAATTCAGCAGGCAAAATTACTCTTCACAGATGTTTACATTTTAATTTGCAGAACTGGAAATACATCTAATGTGGCAAAAGGACCTTGTGACAGGGAGTAGTCCTTAATTTGAACTAAACCCAGCCTAATCATACAAACCTTAAAGAGGAACTCCACCCAACCTACCCCAAACACAGCCCCAGAATGTGCACGCACGCACACGCACACACTCGCACTCACACACTCGCACACACACACACACACACACACACACACACACATACATTAGGGGGAGTGGGCACCAATGCAAACAGAGCAATTTTAACTAAAAGGTTTTTGCACTGTTGCTGGTGGTAAGGACAAGTGGCCACAAGCCAAGGAACATAGGCTATTCCTAAAAGCTGCCAATATCCAGAGAGAAACGGAGCAGAACAATTCTATAGCCATATAGGAACCAAACTCTCCCAACAGACTCATCCTCAGAAAAGAACACAAGCTGTCAAAATATTCATCCCTGACCTGTAATATCTTCTGACCAGACTAACCAGCCAAAGATGCCACCTGTAACTAGCCAAAATAAGATAGAGGCCACTACTTAAACCACTACTAGTATGTGGTACTTTGTTAGGGAAATAATAATAATAATAATAATAATAAGGAGGAGGAGGAGGAGGAGGAGGAGGAGGAGGAGGAGGAGGAGGAGGAGGAGGAGAAGGAGAAGGAGAAGGAGAAGGAGAAGAAGAAGAAGAAATAAAAAATCTAATTAAGTTTTGCTCTAATTTTGTTCATTAAACATCATGACAAGTCAGAACCACTTTAGCAGTAAACTTTTCTTAAAAAGAAAAATGTTATACACGCTACTTCAAAGATTACATGTTTTCTGGCAACACAGATCTCAACTGGAATGAGGAACCAAAGATAAGAAGCCAAATCCCTATTGTGAGCAGGGAGGAATGACAAAACAAAACGGAACAAACAACTCGCACATTTAGACATTGGGTTAAGAAAGCCACAGGCCAGGCTGTGGTGGCGCACACCTTTAATCCCAGCGCTCTGGAGGCGGAGCCTTGTGAGCCTGTGAGTTCAAGGCCAGCATGGGCTAGAGTGAGTTCCAGGACGGCCAGGGCTACACAGAGGAACCTTGTCTCAATGATACTCCCCACCCCATACCAAAAAAACTTTCTTTCAGCTATGTTAGCTTCCAATTCAAGGATGTCAAACTTCACAACTTATCCATATGTAGGCATATTGTCAATAATCTTTTTTTGAAACAACAAGAATAAATAAATATAAAGCCTGCAAATCTTAGGGTGTGCCAGCTATGGTTATCAGCAAATTTCATACTTTCAATGTTTTTTTTTGACAGTGACAATGTTTTATTTTTTTTTACATTTTATTTAATTTTTTATTTTTACACTCCAGATTTTATCCCCCTCTCTTCCCTCTGTTCCCCATCCCATACCTCCTCCCCATTCCCCTGTCTCAAGCATGCCCCTACCCCCTACCCCCACCCCACCGTCTAGACCTCTCCACTCCCTGGGGCCTCCAGTCCCTTGAGGGCTGAGTGCGGCTCCTCTGACTGACTCAGACCCGCTGGACATGTGCTGGGGCCTCAGATCAGCCATTCTGATATTAGTGTGGAGCCATCATGAAGACATTTAGTGCCCTTAAAGTCAGTTATTCAGGATGGACTCTTCCTTTCTGTCTCTCCCCTTCCTCTTCTCCTCCCCTCTCTCCCCTCTGCTCTCCACTTCTCCATTTCTCTTCTCCTGAAGGAAGTATGCCTTCAACAAACACATTTCAGACTCCAAAACTGAGAAATAAACGTTCATGTTTGGAAACACTAAATCTATAGTGTATTATTAAACTAAGGCAACAAATATCAGAGTAAGTTAGAACCTAGCTTGTTATTGATGATTATCCTTTACTATTAAGTATAGAACTTAGCTCTCCAAGAGCATACATATCTTTTTCACTTACTTAGGCCTCACATCAGCACAGGTGTGGTTTCAGTGGCAGCTGAAGGATGTAGGAGCTGAAGTTAGGTAACTTCCGTCAATTTAATGACTGGGATTAGAATCAGGGAGTCTGACTCCATAAAGTAAATTCTCAACCTCTATAGAAGAACCTCTCTCTAAGTGGAAAAATACTCCTCAGGTCTCTTTGTAACTAGAAAATTTTTTTAAAATTTATGTCATCTAAACATGTGCCTCGCCAGGCGGTGGTGGCACATCCCAGCACTTGGGAGGCAGAGGCAGGCGGAGTTCAAGGCCAGCCTGGTCTACAGAGTGAGCTCCAGGACAGCCAGGGCTATACAGAGAATCCCTGCCTCGAAAAGCAAAACAAACAAACAAACATGTGCCTCAAGTAGAAAAGGTGGATTTAGAAAGTCTTGCATATATTTCTAGATCATTTTCCTTATCTAGTTAGCTTGTATCTCTAAGTACATCTCTTCTCATTTTTGCCAACATTTAATTGAGATAATCTTTATTTAAAATGTGAAATAGCTCTATAGGGACATTTTTTCAAATGTGAACATACAAATAGCTAATATTTGAATATCAGAATGCCAAACTAACCAATAGGGAAATCAAATTACAAGCTATCTATCACCTTATTCCACTAAGAATGATTATTTTCAAAAGACTAAAGATAAAAAATGCTGATAAAGATTACAGAGAAAAGTGAAATCTATCCTATTGACACAAATATAATTGTGCCACCCTACAGAAATACCACAGAGATACCTCAAAAAAAATTAAAACCACAGCTACTATATGATCCCTGCACTGTATATATCTGTGAGGGAAAGGAAGTGAGGATATTAAAGAGGCGCCTGAGGCTCTCGTGTCCACAGGAACAAGCTCGTGGGATAACCTCCATGCCCACCACCTAAGAGGAAGACAGACAAAATGTGGTACACAGAGACCATGAAATATTATTTCATAAAAAGGAAAATCTTATCACTCAGGTCATCACTAGAGCTCTTCATGTTATGTAAAATAAGCCAAACACACATGCATCACACACCCACACAAACACTCTGGGAATATAAGAGTTAATAAGTACTAAGTCACAAGTAGACAAATGGAAGCAAAGTTCTGAAACACAATAAGGATACAACAGAAAAGAACACTGTACCTGGAACTCACTCTATAGACCAGGCGGGCCTTGAACTCAGAAATCTGCCTGCCTCTGCCTCCCAAGTGCTGGGATTACAGGCGTGCACCCTTATATGTATATACATATATGTAACAGTAGTTGATTAATCTGCTCTAATTACCCAGAGGTGGCAGCACAAGTTCCTCACTACCATCCCAAACATGAGTACTGGCTAACTTCCAACAGATTTAATAAATGGAAGACTTCTTTGTGCAGTGTAATTATGAGATTTTACTACCAAGTAAATAGAATTTTAACATTTCATCAGTTGTACTTCAGAAAAATGGAAATAGGTGGAGAAGTATACTCACCAATATATCCTGGCCAACATGCTGTGTTCCTTTTTCTTCATGGGGTCCTAAAACCAATTTTCCAGTAGAAAAAAATGTTGTATCTAATGTTTTAAAAACTTTCAAACCATGTTGCTCAACAAAAAAGTGGTATGTATCTCGCGGCCTTATAAGATCTAGGGAAAAAATAATAATACACATATAAAACAATCACAAGCTAGACATGTTTAACAGCCTGTACCTCAGCACTTAAAGAACTGAAGGAGAAGGACTCCAAATTGCAAGTCAACTGGGCTACACATGGGAAACCCTATTATAATAGGAGAGCTCAATGATACATACATAGTATTATTGTCTACTGTATATTCTAATATTATCAGTACCAATAGGCAGAAGATCACTGATTCTGGACTAGATTGCCACCTCTTCTGAGAAGGGGAACAAAATACTCAGAGGAACAAATATGGAGATAAAGTGTAGAGCAGAGACTGAAGGAAAGTCCATCCAGAGACTGTCCCACCTGGGGATTCATCCCACATACAGTCACCATCCCCCAACACTATTGTGGATGCCAAGAAATGCTTGCTGAAAGCTGTCTCCTGAAAGGCCCTGCCAGAGCCTTACAAATAAAGAGGCGGATGCTCGTAGCCAACCATTGGACAGAGCAAGGGGTCCCCAATGGAGGAGTTAGAGAAAAGACATAAGTAGCTGAAGGGGTTTGCAATCCCATAGGAAGAACAATAATATCAACCAACCAGACCCTCCAGAGCTCCCAGGGACCAAGCCATCAACCAAGAAATACACGTGGCTCCAGCAGCATATGTAGCAAAGGACTGCCTTGTCAGGCATCAATGGAAGGAGAGGACCTTGGTCCTATGAAGGCTCGATAGATGCCCCAGTGTAGGGGAATAGAGGATGGGGAGGTGGGAGTAGATGGGTAGGTGGGTGGGTGGGTGGAAGAACACCCTCATAAAAGGGAGAGGGTAACATTTGAAAATATCCAATTAAAAACCAGATTCTGAGAACATCAAAGAGTTTATGCAGGAGAAGGGAAGAGTGACTGATGCAATGCAAACTAAACAGTTTGTTACGTAGCTTAGCCTAACACTGTTGCTACCATGGAGAATATTAGGAGAGACAGGCGAACGAGCTCAGTGTCTTTACAAAGCTCACCATAATCCAAAATAAAAATGTATCATGACAATCACGAGTTGGGTTTTGTTCATTTGATAATTAAATGGAAAGATTTCTACTTAATTAAGTAAACACTACAAAAAAATATACAAGGTTTAGCTAAATAATCTCTGTCTCATTTCAGGTTTCCTTTGCACGTATGAATTTTCCAGGCCTCTTAACACATTATCATCAGCTTCCGGTCTATATTACTAGATATTTGAGAATGTTAAGGGTCACATATACAATGCAATAAAGAAAATGCATAACTATTGAAACAGATAGAAGTTGCAAACAAACACCTTTAATGGCAGCACTCAGAGGCAGAGACAGACAGATGAGTTCCAAACCAGCCTGCTTTACAGAGTGAGCCCAGGCAGCCAGGGTCACACAGAGAAACGCTGACTTGGGGAGTGGGGGATCACACACAGCAACAAAATGTTGAAAACAGAATTTCCCTAGCCTGGAAGAGCTCAAGTTATGTTTTTCCACTGAACAATACTTTCTGCATTTTACCCTCACTGCCTTGTAAATAACCCTATCAAGAGAGAATAACTCTGTTAAGAGTTTTTCTAAAGATGGTAAAGGTAAAATAGTTCATAGAGAAATTAAAGTAACAATACCATTAGTGACTTGTAGGTTATCCAATCTGTTTGATTTGGAGGAATAGTTGTTATCATTTCTGTGGTCTGAACAAAAATCCCCCCAGAGGCTCACAAAGCTCATATATTTGAATGCTTAGTCAGTGGGGAGTGACACTATTTGAAATATTAGGTGTGGCCTTGTGGGAAGTGTGTCTGGGGGCAGGAGGCTTTAAGGCTCCCAAAGCCAACGCCAAGGCTAGCGTCTCTGCCTGCAGACGAGGATGTAGGCGGTCTACTTCTCCAGCACCATGCCTGCACCCTTGTGGTCATGCTTGCCACCATCATAACGACCTAACCTGCAAAACTGTGAGCAAGCCCCCAACTGAATGCTCTTTTGTAAGAGCTGTCTTAGGTATGGTATCTCTCCACAGGCACAGTCCTTTCAGTTATTAAGGTAAGTATTTCCTATATGTACATTCTGCTTGATCGATAAATACCCCAGAACACCCTAAAACCCTATCCTACGAAGTCATCTAAGAACAGGAACTTGGCAGAGCAGCGGTTCCTGTGTTCCAGCAGGGCATGGGGTCTCTGCCCTGCTGGAGACTCTGCAAGCCGCACTCCCCACTCCCCTCGGCCACCGCTGGCATCCTTGCAGTGGTCCGAACTAAGTGAGAGCTGAACCAGGTACCTGTAATATCCAGAACTTGGTATCTCTGGGGACTCAAGGCTGCCAGGCAGAGATCCAGGCAGAGAAGCGGTTCCTGGGCCCCAACCAGGAGTGGGCTCTGCGTCCTGAGGGGAACCCTGCACTCCGCCCAACTGCGGCCATCTTGGTGGCGGCTGCTTGGATTGAGCAGGCAGAACCAGATACCCGAGCTTAAGATCTCTGGGGACTCAGGCCGCCAGCCAGTCATCTAAGAACAGGAGGGTTCTCTGCCTTATGGGAGACCCCCCACTCCGCACTACCCACTCCCCGAGGCCACCTCCAGCATCCTTGCTGCTGACTGGACTAAGCAAGCAGAACCAGAGAAGACAAGCAGCATCAGGTCCACAGAGATAATCGAATATAACATTGCTTGGAGCAAGATACACCAGGGGTCCAACAGCACCCAAGAGGAGAACAACACATCAGCAATCTGTGCCAGGGGAAACCCAGTCATCCATTGATGGGGAAATAGCCATTCGAGCTATTTCCTTTCAAGCACCAGTGACTACAGGACCAACTAACGCAAGAGATAACCAGATGGCAAAAGGCAAACGTAGGAACATTACTAACAGAAATCAAGGCAATATGGCAGCATACGAACCCAGTTCCCGATACCCCAATACACCAGAAAAACAAGATTTGGATCTAAAATCACTGGTCAGGATGCTGATAGAGGAACACAGAGATAAATCTCTTAAAGAAATACAGGAGAAAATGGATCAAAAATTAGAAGCCCTTACAAGGCAAACACAAAAATCACTTAAAGAAATACAGGAGAACGTGAGTCAACAAGTAAAAGTCATGAAAGAGGAAACACAAAAATCTCTTAAAGAAATACATGAAAATACAAATAGGCAAGCGGAAGATCTGAGCAAAACCATCTAAGATGTGAAAACAGAAGTAGAAACAACTAAGAAATCGCAAAGGAGACAACTTTGGAGATAGAAAATCTTGGGAAGAAATCAGGGGCCATAGATGCAAATATCAACAATATAATACAAGAGATAGAAGAAAGAATCTCAGATGCCGAAGATACCATAGGAACCATGGATTCAACAGTCCAAGAAAACGCAAAATGCAAAAAGCTTGTAACCCAAAACATCCAGGAAATCCAGGACACAATGAGAAGACCAAACCTAAGGATTATAGGCATAGATAAGAGGGAAGATATACAACTTAAAGGGCCAGCAAATATTTTCTACAAAATTATGGAAGAAAACTTCCCCAACCTAAAGATAGAGATGCCCATGAATATACAAGAAGCCTACAGAACTCCAAACAGACTGGACAAAAACAGAAATACCTCTGGTTACATAATAATCAAAACCCCAAATGTACTAAACAAAGAAAGAATATTAAAGGCAGTAAGAGAAAAGGGCCAAGTAACATATAAAGGAAGACCTATCAGGATTACTCCAGACTTCTCACCTGAGACCATGAAAGCTAGAAGATCCTGGGCAGATATCATGCAGACTCTAAGAGAACACAAATTTCAGCCAAAACTACTTTACCCAGGAAAACTCTCAATCGTCATAAATGGAGAAACCAAGGTATTCCATGACAAACCCAAATTTGCACAATATCTTTCCATAAACCCAACCCTACAAAGGATAATAGGGGAAAAACACCAACACAAGGAGGGAAACCACACCACAGAAGAAGCAAGATAGAAAGCCCCTCTCATCAAACACAAAAGAAGATAACCACTCAAATATAAAAAAAAATAACGTCATTAGTGTCAGGAAGTAATAATTACCATTCCTTAATATCTCTTAACATCACTGGACTCAATTCCCCAATAAAAAGACATAGACTAATAGACTAGATATGGAAACGGGACCCTACAATTTGCTGCATACAGGAAACACATCTCAGTGTCAAAGACAAATACTATCTTAGAGTAAAAGGCTGAAAGACAATTTTACAAGCAAGTGGTCTCAGGAAACAAGCGGGAGTAGCCATTCTAATATCAGATAAAATTGACTTTCAACCTGAAGTCATCAAAAGAGACACAGAAGGTCACTTCTTGCTCATCAAAGGAAAAATTCACCAAGAAGAACTCTCAATACTGAACATCTATGCTAAAAATGCAAGAGCACCCTCATTTGTAAAAGAAACTCTACTAGAGCTTAAAGCACACATTACACCTAACACAATAATTGTGGGTGACTTCAACACTCCACTCTCCTCAATGGACCAATCAGGAAAGCAGAAACTAAATAGGGACACACTGAAACTAATTGAAACTTTGAACCAAATGGACTTAACAGATATATATAGAACATTTCATCCCAAAGCAAAATATACATTTTTCTCAGCAACACATGGTACCTTCTCCAAAATCGATCATATAATTGGTCACAAGACAGATGTCAACAAATACAAGATCGAGCTAATCCCATGCCTACTATCAGATCACCATGGAGTAAGAGTGGTCTTCAATAGCAAGAAAAACAACAGAAAACCCACATACACATGGAAACTGAACAATACTCAATGACACCTTGGTCAAGAAAGAAATAAAGAAAGAAATCAAAGACTTTTTAGAATTCAATGAAAATGAAGGTACAACCTATCCAAATCTATGGGACACAATGAAAGCAGTGCTAAGAGGAAAACTCATAGCCCTGAGTGCCTCCAAAAAGAAACAGGAGAGAGCATACACTAGCAGCTTAACAGCATACCTAAAAGCCCTGGAACAAAAAGAAGCTAATTCACCCATGAGGAGTAGAAGACAGGAAATCATCAAACTAAGGGCTGAAATCAATCAAGTAGAAACAAAGAGAACCATACAAAGAATCAACAAAACCAGGAGCTGGTCCTTTGAGAAAATCAACAAGATAGATAAACCCTTAGCCAGACTAACCAATGGGGACAGAGACAGTATCCAAATTAACAAAATCAGAAATGAAAAGGGGTATATACCAACAGAAACCGAGGAAATTCAAAAAAAAAAAAAAAATCATCAGATTCTACTACAAAAGCCTATACTCAACGCAACTGGAGAATCTGGAGGAAATGGACAATTTCCTAGACAGATACCAAATACAAAAATTAAATCAGGATCAATTAGATCAGCTAAACAGTCCCATAACCCCTAGAGAAATAGAAGGAGTTATAGAAAGTCTCCCTACCAAAAAAAGTACGGGACCAGATGGTTTTAGTGCAGAATTTTATCAGACTTTCAAAGAAAACCTAACACCAATACTCTTCAAACTATTCCACAAAATAGAAACAGAAGGAACACTGCCCAAATTGTTTTATGAAGCCACAATTACGCTGATACCAAAACCACACAAAGATCCAGCAAAGAAAGAGAACTATAGGACAATTTCCCTTATGAATATCGATGCAAAAATACTAAATAAAATTCTTGCCAACCGAATCCAAGAGCACATCAAAAGGATCATTCACCATGATCAAGTAGGCTTCATCCCAGGGATGCAGGGATGGTTCAATATACGGAAATCCATCAATGTAATCCACTACATAAACAAACTAAAAGAAAAAAACCACATGGTTATCTCATTAGATGCTGAAAAAGCATTTGACAAAATTCAGGATCCTTTCATGCTAAAAGTCCTGGAAAGAACAGGAATTCAAGGCCCATACCTAAACATAATAAAAGTGATATACAGCAAACCAGTAGCCAACATCAAAATAAATGGAAAGAAACTTGAAGCAATCCCACTAAAATCAGGGACTAGACAAGGCTGCCCTCTATCTCCATATCTTTTCAATATAGTACTTGAAGTTCTAGCGAGAGCAATTAGACAACATAAGGAAGTCAAAGGGATACAAATTAGAAAGGAAGAAGCCAAACTATCATTATTTGCAGACGATATGATAGTTTACTTAAGTGACCCAAAAAACTCCACCAGAGAACTCCTACAGCTGATAAACAACTTCAGCAAAGTGGCTGGTTATAAAATCAACTCAAGCAAATCAGCAGCCTTCCTATACTCAAAGGACAAGCAGGCTGAGAAAGAAGTTAGGGAAATATCACCCTTTACAATAGCCACAAACAATATAAAGTATCTTGGCGTAACTCTTACCAAACAAGTGAAAGATCTGAAGGACAAGAACTTCAAGTTTGAAGAAAGAAATCGAAGAAGACCTCAGAAGATGGGAAAATATTTCTTGCTCTTGGATTGGCAGGATCAATATAGTAAAAATGGCCATTTTGCCAAAAGCAATCTACAGATTCAATGCAATCCCCATCAAAATCCCAAATCAATTCTTTATAGATCTAGAAAGAGCAATTCTTGAATTCATCTGGAGTAACAAAAAACCCAGGATAGCTAAAACTATTCTCAACAATAAAAGGACTTTTGGGGGAATCAATATCCCTGACCTCAAGCAGTACTACAGAGCAACTGTGTTAAAAACTACATGGTATTGGTACAGCGACAGGCAAGTAGATCAATGGAATAGAATTGAATACCCAGAAATGAACCCACAGAGTTATGGTCACTTGATCTTTGATAAAGGAGCTACAACCATCCAGGGGAAAAAAGATAGCATTTTCAACAAATGGTGTTGGTTGCATGTAGAAGAATGGAAATTGATCCACTCTTATTACCTTGTACTAAGATCAACTCCAAGTGGATCAAGGACCTCCACATAAAACCAGACACACTGAAACTAATAGAAAAGAAATTGGGGAAGACCCTGGAGGACATGGGCACAGGGGGAAAGTTCTTGAAAGAACACCAATAGCTTATGCTCTAAGATCAAGAACTGACAAATGGGACCTCATAAAATTACAAAATTTCTGTAAGGCAAAGGACACTGTCAGAAGGACAAAACGACAACCAACAAATTGGGAAAAGATCTTCACGAACCCCACATCCGACAGAGGGCTAATATCCAATATATACAAAGAACTCAAGAAGTTAGACCCCAAAGAACCAAATAACCCTATTACAAAATGGGGTACAGAGCTAAACAAAGAATTTTCACCAGAAGAAATTCAGAAGGCTGAGAAGCACCTTAAGAAATGTTCAACATCATTAGTCATCAGGGAAATGCAAATCAAAACAACCCTGTGATTCCACCTCTCACCAGTCAGAATGGCTAAGATTAAAAACTCGAGACAACAGGTGCTGGAGAGGATGTGGAGAAAGAGGAACACTCCTCCACTGTTGGTGGGATTGCAAGATGGTATAACCACTCTGGAAATCAATCTGGCGGATCCTCAGAAAATTGGGCATGACACTTCCAAAGGACCAGTCATACCACTCCTGGGCATATACCCAGAGGATTCCTCTGCATGCAATAAAGACACATGCTCCACTATGTTCATAGCAGCCTTATTTATAATAGCCAGAAGCTGGAAGGAACCCAGATGTTCCTCAACAGAGGAATGGATACAGAAAATGTGGTATATTTACACAATGGAATGCTACTCAGCAATTAAAAACAATGAATTCATGAAATTTGTAGGCAAATGGTTGGATCTGGAAAATATCTGATAAGTGGATATTAATGAGCCCAGAAGCCCTGAATACTCAAGGCACAATTAGCAAATCAAAAGATTCCCAAGAAGAAGGAAGGAGAGGACACTGGTCCAGAAAAGACTGGTTCCAGTTTTGCAGGAGAGTACCAGAACAGAGAAAGGATTGGGGGGGTGATTGGGGAATGGGGGTTGGAGGGGGAGAAGAGGACTTTTGGGATACATGGTGAGGGAGGAACTGGGAAAGGGGAAAGCCTTTGGAATGTAAACAAAGAATATAGAAAAAAAAAACCTATCCTACCATATTCCTTAGAATTATGTATGGCCTCCCAGAAATTGTTTACTGTCAATGTAATATAGCATAAGGTTTCTAGGCTCTTATTATTAAAGTGAATATTTGATTGGGTGATTGATGCTATTAACATTCATGTTCACAAAGGTTTCATGTCCCAGATACCATTATTGGTGTGCAGAGGTTCAGAAAATTGTGTGTGCCCTTGTTCTGCCTGGAGCATATACTGGGGCATATCAGTTAAATTTCCATAGTTTCTCATAAAAAGCTCTTCATGTACCTTCTCACTTATAGATAGGTAGTAGTACCACTTGATCTCCAGAATTCAGAATACAAACACATGATACTGTATTTAACATCAGTGCTCATCCTTATGATTCTCATGGAGGCTGGTTATTGGAATGAATGTTAGTGCTGAGAGAAGGAGTACGAGGCAAAGGGGAAAAGAGAGAGGAGGGAGAGAGACGAGAGAGCGCACAGACACAATCCAGTCATGCAACAGTTCTGTTACATCCAGTATCATTTATGAGCTTACCCATGGGGACAATCTTTCCTGTTTCTAGGTCCTTTGCCAATGTTGCCTGAAAGGGATCTCCCAGGCGTATATCCAGACTCAACTCCATCTTCTTCTCTGTAAAACAAATACCACGGAAACAAAAGTACTTACTTACTTAGTCTCCATTTACAAAATCAGTACAAAACAGAGACAAGGTATAAAGAAAATTGACAAAGATTTAACAACTACTTTCTATTCATAAGTTAGCACTCTAAAAAACAAAATTTCAAATTCTAAGACATACAACTCAATGTAAAGTCAATACCTCTGTGAGATGTCAACTCTTGATTGCAAAAGACTAACTGGTGATTTGCATATTCCCCCAGAGCTACAATTATAAAAAAGTTCTAAAAAAGTTCATTAAATGGCTATTGCAAGCATACTTTAAATATGGAAAAGGGAAGGTTCTTAAGACTAAGTGAGGACATATATTATACTATATAGTTATTTTTATAAGAAAATTATTGCCAGGCAGTGGTGGCCCATGCCTTTAATCCTAGCACTTGGGAGGCAGAGGCAGGCAGATTTCTGAGTTCGAGGCCAGCCTGGTCTACAGAGTGAGTTCCAGGACAGCCAGGGCTACAAAAAACTCAAAAACAAAAAAATAAACAAAAACAAAAAGAAAATTATTGTCTACATTCAAAATGGAAATATGTCACTATAAAGTGAGTTTTACTAATAAGAATATTGTGTCTGAAGTTTTAAGAGGTATAAAATCTAAGTTATGTGAGGAACAGTTTCATACTTTTACACTTCTCAGGATGGATCCATTTCTTGTTAACTTTTTGGTTGACTTTGTCCAGGTTTCTTTTTGCCTTTATTTTGGCTGATACTGAAGTTGGGGATATTACTTCAAGCATAAGTCCTCCTAAAATTTAAGAAAAAAGGCAAATACAACATTTCTGGGAACATCAAAAGCTTAAATCAAAACATTAAATATATTATATTTCATTTCAAAGTAGCAAAGGAAATATCACTGTCACTACATGCTATAGCTGTTTAAATGGCACAAATCCTAACCAATTTCAATTGAGTCTCTAACACTCTATGATGTTATAGATGAAATAAGACTCAAGGACTTATTACTTGAAAGTTTTCAGTGGAGAGTTAAAAACAAAAAAAGAAGGCTGCAGAAACTCTTAATGAGTGAGAAGCAGTAACCACACATAAGTGTCCTTTAACATAACTACATCCATCAAAATAGGAAAGTAACTTCAACATTTAGAACCTTGTTAATGCTCTATAAAGAGAAGAGTTGCTAAGGATGAGAAGGTATCATCTTCCTCAGATCTTAGCTTTCTCATGTTCTACTATGTTTCATTTGGGCTGGAAGGATGCTTCACCAGGAACAACTTTGTACTGCTCTTATAAAGGGCCAGCCTTCAGTTGTCAACAGCCACACAAGGCACCTCACAACCAAGTGCTCACTCCCAGCTCCAGGGGACGCCAGTGACTCTTCCTCTGTGCATATCCTCACACCTACATGCACATGTATAATTAAAATAAAATACACCTTAACGAGAATTTACTTGGACAATTAGAAACTTCAGATATCTAAAGGGTAATGTCTACAAAAAAAATCAATCAAATAGCCAGTTACAAAGGAGAAACAAAGTCAGCATTTCTATAATAATAAGATAAACCTGAATCTGAAACCTATTCTTTAGATGTGTTTATGTGTGTATGTGTGTGTGGCAGGGTGATGATTAAATGAGGTAATGTTTATAAACTTGTTGAATAAGGCCTGTCATATGGTAAACTGGAGCAATAATTCCTTCATTTATGAGATATTACAGTCTAAATCAGGTCTTACCTGATGAGCTTTCCTGATAATCTACTCGCTCCCCTCGCCAATATTCCAGAGGTTTCAAACGTACTCTTTTAGATCTACGAACACCTGGTGAGGTGGAGGGCAGAACTGTCAAAAATTAAACAAAATTCAAAATATTCAGTAAACATAGTAGATAGATGCATGTCAACCTTTATAACATACTGTTCTAATCAGGAGACAAAAGTCACATTTCTACATGTCGGTATAAACAACTAAAGTCCAGGAAAAATGAAACCTCTACACTGGTCAAGAAATAAAAATTTGATAATACCCATGTATGAGAATATTAACTGTATTATCTTATCTGAACAAGGCTACACTCCATAAATTAACAGAATTGTTATAATTTGAGACTATGTTAGTTTATGAGTACTGTTAACCTACAGAACCACTCTCTACCAAGGACTCCCAGTCAGAACATTTGGCTACAGCCAGGTGCATGAATTTGATCTCCTTCCTTCTCTCCAGCGTAGACTCTCCTGCTGCAGCCTGCCACCAGCCTGCCACCGGAAGAACGCTCCCAGCCAATGTCTAAGCCCCTGATGCAGCCTTGTGGTGCAGATAGTTCCTCCTCTCCACACCTCTCAGCCTTTCCTGCTATCCCGTCTCCATGCCTTTGTGACATCTCACGGACCCACAGAGCATGTACACCAGTCACCACACTTGGCTGGGAATCAGGGATCCCAAAGAGTTACACTTGGCTAGGACCCAGAATGGGCAACAGCAAGCAAGACAACAATATCCACCACACAACAAAGAAAAAACAGATAGCTGTGCCAAGAAACACTTCAAAAGTCATAACTTCAGAAGCCTAGATTCCAGCACAAAAACAAACATGAATAACCAAAACGCCTCTTCCAGAAGCCTGCAACCCTGTTGGAACAGGTGCCAGGAAAAACAGTTTAGCTGAAGCACAGCAAGGAACTGCAAAATAGCAATAAACAAATATGCTCAAAGACCTTAATGAGGATAGGAATAACTGAGCTAATGAAGATCACAGAAACACAAAGGGACAAATGGATTCATGAGGACAGTCAAGACACGAAGGTAGAATTTAACAAAAAAAGAACCAGTAAAGAAAACTCAAGACAAAAGGAAAACTATAAATACAAAGCTCAGGATGTCGAGCAAATACCTCAGAAGCAAGCCTCATCATGAAAGACACAGAAGAGAGAATCTCAAGTGATGAAGAAAACAGAACAAATAGCTCAGTCAAAGAAGGTGTTAAATGTTAAGAAACCCAGACAAAAACAACACAGAAAGCATGGGACACTACAAAAAGACCAAACATGAATAGTAAGTGTAGATGAAAGAGATGAAACCCAGGTCAAAGGTATAGAAAATTTTTTAAATAAAAATAGAAAAAAAATTCCCAATCTAAAGAAAAATACCTATCAAGATATGGGACCAGGAAAAAATAAAAATCAAACCTGAAAACCTAAAAGAAATTGAGTTTTTGATATATATTTGAAATTAGGGAAACCTACCAAAGTAAAATTGAGATTAAACAATGATAACAAGTAAAATAAAAGCAATAGCCAAGTCTCTCCACCACCCCCCAAAAAGGAAAGAAAAACAGCCCAAGGAGAGATGGATGTAGAATTCTACTACAAACTGAAATAACTAACACCAATATTGCTCAAATTATTCCATAGAAACTAAAGGATTATTTCCTAGTTGGTTCAATAAAGCCAGTATTATTGATACTGAGAGCAAAACTATACAAAGACCCAAATGAGAAAGTTACAGACCAAACTCTCTTATAAACATAGCAACAAAAATTCTTGATAAATACTTGAAAACTTCATGTGGGTCCTCCAACAACTGGAGTGGGAGGGGAGGAAGGGGAGCTGCCTGTGAATTCTGGATCCTGTTCCCCTAACTGGGCTGCCTTGCCTGACCTCAAGGGGAGAGGATGTACCTAGACCTGCAGTCACTTGAGGTGCCAGGGTGGGTTGGTACCCAGTGGGGAACATCCCCCTTCTCAGAGGTAAGGGAAGGGGGAATGAGTGGAGGAGATGTGTGAAGGGAAGAAGGGGTGTGATCATAATGCAAATAAATCAAAAGACAAAAATAAACAAAAACCCAACAACAATAAAAGAAAAAAAAAGAAATTAGGGAAACAGTACCTTCCACAATTTAAAAAAAAAAAAAATCGAAAGAAAGGAAGAAAGAAGAAAAAATAGAAACAAAGAGGTATAATTAACAAAGCAAGTGAAAAACTTAATACAAATTTTAAGACACTGAAGAAAAAAAGACACTAGAAGATGGAAAGATCTTCCAAGCAAATCTGTAGGACCTATAGGATTAATGTTGTAAAAAGATCCATCTTCACAAATGAAATCTACATATTCAATGCAATGTCCCTCAAAATTCTAGCACAATTCTTAATAGAATTAAATAGTCTCCAATTTCATATAGAAGTACAAACACACAAAGGATACCCAGACACTATTGTGGATGCCAAGAAGTGCTTGCTGACAGGGGCCTGATAGAGCTGTCTCCTGAGATGCTCTGCCAGAGCCTGACAAATACAGAGGCGGATGCTCTCAGACAACCACTGGACTGAACACAGGGTCCCCAATGGAGGAGTTAGAGATAGGACTGAAGGAGCTGAAGAGGTTTGCAACCCCATAGGAAGAGCAATAATATCAACCAACCAGAGCTCCCAGGGAGCAAACCACCAACCAAGGAGTACACATGGAGGGACCCATGGCTCCAGCTGCATATGTAGCAGAGGATGGCCTTATTGGACATCAAAGGGAGGAGAGGTCCTTGGTCCGGTGAAGGCTTGATGCCTCAGTGTAGGAGAATCCGAGGGTGGGGAGGCAGGAGTAGGTGGGTGGATGGGGGAGTACCCTCACAGAAGCAGGGGAGGGGAGAATGGGATGGGGGGGTGGGCTAGAAAGGGGGATAACATTTGAAATGTAAATAAAGAAAATATCCAATAAAACTTCTAAAGATATCACCATCCCAGCCTTCAAGTTGTACTATACAGAGCTACAGTGATACAAATAGCATGGTACTTGTATACAGACAGACACACTGATCAGTGTGCTCCCACCGAAGGCACAGTCATAATTCCACTCACCTATGCTCTCATGATTTTGACAAGCCAATTCACAATGGAAAAAAGACAACATCTTCAACAAGTGATGCTGGTCAAAGTGGACAGCTACATGTACAATGGAAATAGAGCTTTCCCTGCAATAAAACTCAACTTCAAAGGATCAAAGACCAAATATAAGATGCTCTGAATGTGGTAGAGAAAGTGAGGAATAGGCTTGAACTAACTGGCACAGGAGACACCTGTCTTTCTGAACAGGACATCAAAGCACAAGGACTACCACGGTGGTAGTTTAAATGAGAATGGTCCTCAAAGACTCATATATTTGAATGTTTTGTTCCCCGTTGTTTGAGAGGATTAGGATGTGTGTCACTGGAGACTGAGCTCTGAGTTTGCGAAAGCCATTGCCAGGCCTGGTCTTTTCTCTGGCTGCCTACGGCCTGAATCGGGACGAGCTAGCTCTCAGCCACTGCTCCAGCACCATTCTTGGCCTGCTTGCTCTCATGCTCCCCTTTAACTGTAAGCAAACAAGCCCCCCAAATAAATGCTTTCTTTTATAAGTTGCTTTGGTGTTTGAACACAAAAGAACAACAGCTATGCCAAAGTCCAACAACTAATAAATAAGTTCTCATGAAACTGAAAAGCTTCTATATGGCAGAAGACACAATAATTTGAGCACAGTGGCAGTTAACAGAATAGGGTAAAAAAAAAAATCTATCAATTATACATCTGATAGAGGGTTCATATGTAGAATACATAAAGAAAAAACTGAACATTAAGAAAACAAATTAACCCAATTTAAAAATGGGTATACAAACCAAAAGAAGTTCTCAAATGAAGAAACAAAAATGGCTGAGAAACACATGCGTAAGCATCTGGAAAATGCAAATTTAAATTACTCTGCAATTTCATCTTAACTCTGGTCAGAATGGCCCAGATTAATAAAACAAAAGCAGCACACACTGGCATGGATGTGGAGAAAGAGGAGCACTCCCCCATTGCTGGTGGGAATGCAAAGCGGTAGCCACTATGGAAAACAGGAAGGAGTTTCCTCAGAACCCTGATCCAAGCACACTGCTACTAGTTCTAGTCCCGAAGAACTCTATCTCACTACAGAGATGCTTGCTCATTCATGCTCATTGCTTTTCATAATAGCCAGAAACTAGAAGCAGCCAAGATGTCCATCAACTGACACAGTTAAGGAAAACATGCCATTTTTACAATGAGATATTATTCAGCTGTTAAGAAAAACCAAAGTTGCAAGTAAATGGTTAAAGCTTGAAATACTCATACTGAATGAAGTAACCAGACCCAAATAAACAATTTTCTGTGTTTTCTCTTATATGGTTGTTAGCTTCCCACATATATGATTCAATCCAAATAACTACAGAGGTTAAATACTTAAGTAAGGCACCAGGGAAGAAGGGGCTCTCCCAAGGAATGAGCACCAGAATACAGATTATAAAGAGATAAAGGATAAATTAGACTAAGAAGGTTAAATAGGGGGAGGGGGAGACTTTTGGAAGGACATCTAAAACAGCTTTTTGTAAAGCCATAGGGAACCTATCATTTTATAAGCTTCTTAAAATACACACATAAAATTAAAGGAACTTAAATGAAGTCATCATATAATGAGAGAAACATCATATGTTAAACTCTCCAGTGCTAGGAATGGGTTACATCTTGTTGAGTAACTGGCCAAAGGAGTCCCATAACCAGCCCACGTCCCAAACACTACAAGTTATATGGTCAAGGCTATTGGTTACTCTCTACAACCTCAGTCAGTAAGGCCCTACTAATGAAGATACAACGTATGTCATCAAACACAGAGAAATTAAGCTGATTAAGAACTAGAGCTTCACCTCTACTAATGAACAGCGTGGTACTGAAAAGTTCTTTTCATGCTACCAAAGAAAAGTTATCATGAATACCACTCAGCTACAAATCCAGAGACCTACAACAACAACCTGATTAGAGCATATACTGGCACAATAGTGACATCAATATTATGAGAATAACCAACCACTTTTTGATTGGATTTAAGGTTCATTCCATGAGATCATACCCATACCTAGTACTACTAAAGTAGCCAAGAGCCAGTGCATAGAAAGATCATAGGCATTTGGGAAATGTCTATAATTTTTCTGCTAAAGGAACACAGAAATAAAATGATTCCTAATGACACACTGCTACCCATAGGTCAGATCATTTCTCAGCCCTCAAAAGATCCGCTTCTTCTTGAAGTAGACAGGAATTAAAACAGAGGCCTACAACTGGCTGGTGTGCAGAGAGGCAGAGAGTGTGGAACACTCACCCATAAATGGATGTCTATCAAGACCCTCCCCTGAAGGCTCAGTGATCTATGAGGGGGGAGTCATAAAAGCTGTAAAAGTCAAAGGTGTTGGTAGACTCCAGTGAATCAGTATCCTCCAGGACTGATACACATATGAACTCATAAAGACTTCACACACAAGACCTGCATAGGTTCAAACCACACAAACACCCAAACAAAAAGGAGAAATAAATACAAAATCCCATCCCTAACCAAGAATTTGTTGGGAAAGGGAAAAGTATTTTTCTCCAATGGAGCGCCCCACTCCAGAGTAGAGCCCATGCACAGGAGTTGCTGGCCAACATAAAATGCACTCTGTGGGTTTGCCACTTTTTGTTTGTTTGTTTTGTTCTTTGTTTTGCTTTGTTGCCATTTTCCTTTTCTTTTTTTTAATTGTTTTTTCCTTTCCTTTTGTTTTTGAGAAAGAGAAAACATGAATAGGTTGGAAAGTGGAGAGGATCTGGGAACTGCTGGGGCAGGAAAAAGAATATGATTAAAATAAATTATATAAAAAAATTTTAAATTAAAAAAAACTTTAACATTTTGATTAGCCTTCATCATGGCACTTGTATGTCATACTTGTAGGTAATAGACTTGGTAATATTCCATATAATACCCTCTCCTGTCCTTCTTACTTTGTTCTGACCCCATCTCTTCCTAGTTTATCCCTCTCTAATTCTCTTGTTTTCTTTCCTTCCTTTTTTAAAACTCTAGATACCACACAGGAGAGGAAACATGAAATGCTTGCCTGTATCCAACTCATGTATGTTACTTAGCAAGCCTAGCAACTGGAAGAAAACTATACATTTCGACTACAGGCTAGAGGGGATTTTACAAAGCCTGACTCATTACTCATTGACTTATGAGTCTTTCTTCCATGTACTGAGCACATGACTAGAATTTTCTAAGCAATCAGATAGAGATCTCTACAATACATTGGAATCTGTATTGTCTTAATAAAACTTAGAATAGGCTAAAGGAAAAAAATAAAATTAATCAACATGTTTTATTTTTATCAAAAGACAAAATAGAAAACATTAAATATCTTGGTAAGAATTACTTTTCCTTGTGATTTTATTTTATTTTTTTTGTTGTTGTTGTTGTTTTAGAGGAGGTGTTAAGAGATAACCTTGGGTATAGTATCAAGTAAGCACTACAGGGACATACATCTAGTCCTAAAGGGTATATATAATATAAAGACTGGATATAATCTTAGGGGGAGAGATATGTGAATGTCCAATGCCAGGGCTCCCAAGCGTGTGAGGGGAGGAAAGCATGGCAGATTTTGGAAAGGCCAAAGACAAAGGGAGGATAGAAATGGTCATTCAACTCATCTAGCAAAGACAAAGGAAACCAGTTACTGTGGGAAATTAAAATTCTCGTTAAGTCAAGGGAAAAGAAAGCATGTTGTTATCTGAAATAATTTGTATAGACTGAATTCCTCTACTAAGTTAGAAGCTACTGAATTTGACTAAATAGTACACTGATCTGTGTTTATAAGTTTTCAAATAAAAGGATTATGGTTGGAAAGCATGCATAGAATTTGAAAGACTCTGAGGTGATCACAAACACAATGAAAAATAAATAAAATCATATTTAACAAAACTATTGTCATGGGATTTAGCATGTTAATGCAAACAGAAAGCTAGTTCAGCTTTACTATTAGACGTGGAACTCATCGTTAAAGCTGACGAACATGACATATAATGGCAGAATGAATAGATGAAGGTAGAAAAATTACCACCTTTCAAATACACTATGTCAACTGTGGTGCCATTTTAACGCACAGTTCCCTCATGTGCCCCTTGAGCTGTGGGGGTGGGAGTGAGCTAGAGGAAAATGGGAGAGCAGCTCTTGGAGACATCATCCATCTGTCAGTTATCCCCGCTAGCCTCTTCACATGAGTGGCATCAAAGGACAAGGGAAAAGAGGGACTATAGGACTTACAAATAAACAATAGCATAATAACTCAGTGGGTTATAATGATATATTATGAAATGCTGAGAACTAAATATGTAAGAGTAACCAGGATATATTTTCCTTGCTTAAACAAATTATGCTATATTTAAAGAGAGATTCAGTAGTACTATTTTTTTCAATGGAAATACTGTAAGAATAAATAATTTTACCTAATTTGTGATGTAAATTACTATCTGGTACCATATTAGAACTTCTTGTTGTCAAATCTGCAAAATAAAAAGGATAGTGTTATAAATAATGCAACATGCCTGCTAATTTTCTATTGACTTAAGGTAGGATCTGGTCAACTTTAGTAAATACTATAAATAAGATTCAAACATGAAAATCTAACTTATACTTGAATTTTTCATTGATAAACAATACAAGCTAAGGAAAAACAGCATGACTCTTTGATATAATAAGCATACTTAAAGAACACGGTCACTAGGATTAACACAACGAAGCAGGGTCTCCCTGGCTCAAGAATGGAAAATGAGCCACCAGCAAGTAACGCCGGGCAGAGTGGAGAGAATGACTTGAAGTGCGCAGGTCTCAACCTTACACTGAAAACACACAGCTTTGCTGGATGGATTAAGAAATAAAACCCTCAGTCAGAGGGTGGATGGGGGTAGGGGGAATAAGTCTGAAGTGTAAATAAATAAATATATAAGTAAATAAATAAATGGGAAAAAAAAAGAAGAAAATCCAGAAGGAAGGAAGGAAGGAAGGAAGGAAGGAAGGAAGGAAGGAAGGAAGGAAGGAAGGAAGCCCATCTTTTTTGTTTTCTACACAAAACTCAACTTATCTATAAAGATAGGGACCCCTGAAAGTGAGTAGGTGGCAAAGGTATTCCAACCAAATGCAACCAGGAAGCAAGAAAGTGTGTTGTTGACCTAATATTTGACTAAATAGACTTCAAGCTAAAGTAATCAGAATAAAAGAACACTTCATTCTAATCTAAAGAAGAATTAACCAAGAAGACATCTCTATCCTAAACAAATGTACACCAAACTCTGCTGTACACAATTTCATAAAACGTGAACTGAAGTAAAAGAAACAAATTAACATCTACCCATTAATAGTATGTGATTTCAATATCCTACAATTTGCAATGGACAGGTCATCTGAACAAAAATTAAACAATATCAGAATTAATCAATCACAAAGCTTATCAGGTATCTACAGATTATTCTATCTAAACACGAAAGAATATACACTCTATTCAGCACATGGAATTTTCTCTAAAGGCAATATTCTGGGACACACACACAAAATTCTTAACTGATTCAGAAAGACTGAAATAACTCTGTATAGCCTATCTGACCATGATGAAACAATAAAACTTAAAACCAACAGCAAACAAACTTCCAGTAAGCACACAAACTAATGGAGAACAAAGAACTCATAACTGAATGATGAATGGGGCAAAGAAGAAATCAAGAAGAAAAAAAAAAAAAGACTTGGAACTAAATGAAAAGGAAACCATAATCCAGCAAAACTGCTGGACCACATTCACAGCAGTCCCTTGAGGGAAATGTGTAAGTGCTTACATTACAAAATAAAAAGTCTGCAAATGTAACTTAATGATGCCACTCAAAAGTTAGATGAACAAGAACAAACCAAATCTAAACCCAGTCCATGGCCAGAGACAATAGACATCAGAGCAGAAGTTAATGAAATTCAAGCAAAGAAAGCAATACAAAGAATTAACAAATCCAGGAGCTGGGTGTCTCCAGAGAAAAACAAGATTGGCAGACCCCTGACCCAACTAGCCAAAAGAAAGGACCCAAATTAACAGTATCAGTAACAGACCCCCCCAAATTAAGAAAATTATAAGCAAATACTTTTTAAAAACACTCCATCAAGTTGAAATATCTAAAAGAAATGACAGAATTCTAGCTTTATCTAAGGTGTATAACATACTGTAGACTAGGAGGGAAGCCACAAACACTGTAGCAGCAAACATCTCGCCGCTACTACTGCTTAACAGATCACTATCAAAAGGAAACAGATGATCATGAAACTATCAGGCTTACCATGTTCAAATCTAAGACTCTGTTGTATCTGCTCTCCTTTCATGAGTCTCCATTGGGTAAGAACAATGCTATGTCTCAGATGCTTAGACCAACAACATTAATGTTCTTTCTAGTGTTTATTTCTTATAACCACCAACCTGACAACAAGCAAGCAGTAATTCCTCTTGACTTCCAAAATTTACTATCAATAAAACAAATGACAAACACTCCACCCAGCACCCACACTGTGGGTCACAACCATCTGTTAAGTCCAGTTCCAGGGAATCCGATGCCCTCTTCTGACATCAAAAGGCACCAGTCATACATATGATGTAGACAGACATGTGGGCAAAATGCTCGTTAACAATAAAATAAAAAAAATTCAGTACTTTAAAAATATATTTTTAAAAGAACATATTACAAAATACTATACAGAGAAAACTATTCAAAATTTTACTCAGGTAAATTCAGTTTCTGTACCAAATAAAAGGTAAAGAATATAGAAAGTGTTAAAGTTTAAAAACAAATATATAAATGTAAAAACAGTAAAAAAAAAAAATTAGTGAATTAGTAGTAGTAAAAAAGATAGTGTAACATTATAGTCAAGCACCAAAAAAATTGTAAAACTGTATTGAGGAGGCATAAAAACTTTCAAATTTATATAAAATAGAGGAAAACAGTATAACGAACCCAATATATCAACTACCTGTTTTCATTAGCCATCAATATGTAGTACTGCTGCTTTAAGTATTTCCTTATCAGCTTAACAAATCTATTTATTGATCTGTCTGTCTGTTCTGTCCGTCCATCCATCCATCCTGTTGCAGGGGCTATTAGATACATATGCCAAGGAATGTGTGTGAAGAGCAGAGGACAACTGTGGAAATCAATTCTCTCCCTTCGCTATGTGGATTCTAGAGAATTCAACTCAGGTAGTCAGGCTTAGTAGCAAGTGCCTTTAGCCAACTAGACCATTTCAACACATTTCCAACTATAAAGTTGGAAGTAGGAAGTTAATAGTAGATCCACATTTGCTACTACTGAAAATTTACATAAATACAGAATACTTTATATTCATAGTGCCTTAGAAACCAAGATGATGGAAAATAATAACTTACCTAAAATCTTCGGGTCCTTTTCATCACCCATTTCTGAACTATTGATGCCAGGCACTTCATAATTCTTGAACCTGGAGGGTCCACTTAAGAACAAAACAAACCATAAAATTTGTGTTTTTATAATATGAATTTCTATGTGTCTAAATTTCATGATATGTCTTAAAACTATCATGTTTCTTAAGAAATTAAAAGTGACACAATAGGGCATCAAGAATGTATTTCTACACAGCATAAAACAAGGACTATGATTTGATCCCATCATTGAGTCAAATCTATCTAAATGAGAGAGAGAGAGAGAGAGAGAGGCAGATGGACAGCTACTACAGGTTTAATTTCAGTTTTTGTAGACGGTTTCTTTTTAAAATTAGGATATGCTTGCTGGTTTCTCTTATTTTTTTGTAAAATAATGTTGCTATTGGACTTGACTAAACTTATAAGTTATATAGAGCTTATAGCTAAGCTCTAGCTAAGCTTGGCAGAACATGCCTATAATCTAGTATTCAAGAGGCAGGAGGATGGAGAAGTCAAGGCCAGTTCAGGGTCCATGCGTAGGCCCAGGGCCTGGGCTGCCTACGTAACGCGTCCTCTAGGTAACGACTATGGAGCCTCACACAGGAAAGAGCCCTAGTCCTCCCAGCGACGGCTGAGAAGTTGTCCTCGTTTATTAGTCTTTCACTTTTAAAGGTTTTAACAGTTCACAGATCATACAAGCAGAGTAATCTCACTTGTTCAGTGTTAGTAGATGTTTTAGTAAAACATCCACAAAGTCCTTGGCAATCTTCTTGTCAAAAGGTAAAACCTCATTTCCCTTTTCTTAAATGTGATCTGGACTTATGATGACCTTAAGTCATCAAAAGGCATTGATTTCCCTTACGGTCACTTTCTTCTCTCAGTTCATTTACTTTGTAGGAAGTCAGCTGCCAGAAAACAAGAAACCAAAGCCAACTACCAAAATACAGCCAACAGCCATGGGAATCCCAAGTGGATCCTCCAGTTGTCATCAAGTCTTCACAGAGATACAAGGGAGAAAGACACCTCCAAACTTAACCCAGTTAGATACCCCCTGCCCAGATTCCCGGCTCACACAATGTATAAATAAAGTAATACATGTTTGCAAGCCAACACCAAAAATGAAATGATGTTTGGGAGTAAACTGCTATACTGAAATGGATAACTAGTGTAGTGAGTGACTTCTGCTACCACTACACTGTATACACACCTTTCTTCCCACACTGAATGTTTAGTCACTTCCGAATTTAAAGTAGGCGCCATTTGTGTCTTGTTTGTATATTCCTCAGTATGAGACTTTAAATGAACATTCTGTGATGTCATAACACTGTTTTGATACTTAGATCCTCTTTTAGGTCTATGAAAAAAGTTTAAAATAATAGTTTTCAAATTTATTTTCAAACGTTCTTCCTTCTAGAAACAATATACAAATGATTATACAAGCAATATAAAATTGGCTATAGTAAGTATTCGTCATGTTCAGTTGAAAACCTTAAGATTTAGAATCAGGTTTATGAAGTTTACAGACTCCAAATTTAATAGAGAGAGAGAGAGAAAGAATACAAACCTGGGCTGAGACTAATTAAAAAAAGAAACACCAAGTGGCATTAATCTAAACAGTCTATGTGATATACTATACAACTAAATATCTATCACTTGTAACGCCCAAATGAGGAAACAAGTTCAGAGTAGTACTGTGCTATCACCTAGCTAACTGCAGAGACTGAATTTAAGAACAACTTTGTCAAAGTCCTTTATGCTTACTCTTAACTCTGAATACTGCATAACAAAGCCAAACCAGGCAATTCTGGATGAGATAAAGAAAAGACAGCTATATTGTAAATATAAGAAAAATTACCTAGAAATATGGAGGCTCTTCTGAGTTGAGTCTGCCTCAATGTTTTTCAATGGCTTCCTCTGGGAACTAGAAATGTTACCATGGCCACTAACAGTTCCCCCAGAACCCTTTACATTTAAAGACTTCTGTACAGTTGAGCTGATCTGTGTCTTCTGTCTTTTTGATGGAAAAGGTTTCTTCCCAGTATTCTCAGATACGTGATTTCTCTTAGTCCGTTTTTTTCTAGTGGGATAAACCACTGATGATTCATTTTCTTTTGAAGAATTTCCATCAACAGAACCTGAAATATTCAGTGACAATTTAAAATTAGCACATCTTTTCAAATGATCTGGCTCACTGAAATACCAACATCATTACATTTACATATAAAATACACATACCAATTTCATAAGTTAAATTTGTTTCCACATTTTTTTTTAACTCTTTGTTTTTCAATTGTATTTTCAGGACATGTAGTAGATTTTTTAATCCCATTATAAACTTCCTTAAGTAATCTTTTCTCTGGCTTTGCACATTACTTGCCTGACCACCTATAAAGGTCAGTGCCATCAGCTTGACAGGAACTAAATATGCTAGGAGATGGGTCTGGGCATGCCTGTGGGAACTAGCTCAATCGTGATAATGTTCACTCAGGCGCACAGACCCACCCACAGCCAGTGGCTAGCACCATTCCTTGGCTGCCATCTTGCAGAGTGGAGAGAGGGCACTGCTGAGCAGTAGCTGCACTCACTGGTCTTGGGATGTGAGTCTGGATGCAATCTAAGGGGCTAGCCTCCTCATGCCATGTCTTACCCTCTAGAACTGTAGGCCAAAAGAAATCCTTTTTCTCATAAGTTGCATTTATCAGAGTATTTTGTCACAGCAATAGAAAAGACATCATCCTATAATTCAAAATTTCTCAGTTTATCATCTTTCTTTGTAGGAACCTATCCACTCATAGCACCTTGTACCAAAGTAGTACTCAATTCTCCCTCTCCACACCTGCTGTCTTTCTTGACATTACCCTTCATCTGACACCTATCATAATGTGAATTATTTCATCAATATACTCTTCTCTCATAGAATGTAAGTCTTCATGAGCACAAGGACTTTTAACTTTGTCTGTTTGCCCACACCACATGTCTACATACACAACACTGGAGAACTTTATACTTCAGTTAACAATAGTGAACCAATTTAACTTTATCTTCAAAAAAGTTTTCTATATAGTGAGAATAATCCACACATAACATCATAGAGAATGACTGTAGGGACCCTTCAATAAAGATAAATTAAATAAAAATACTTAACTTCATCTGGTTTTACTATCCACCATTCAGATGGCCGCTTAGAAAGTCTATGATCTTTCCTGGAAGCCAAAGTTATTTCTTCGGAAACAAATTTGTTCTTGGACCCACCAGAAAAATATTTCTTTCCAGATTTTTTCTTATTGGTTTGACTGTTATTCTTTTTTTTCTTATTTTCTAATATAAAGAAAAACCACAAAAACTATTCAAAATATAAGTTTTCAGAAGTTCACAAAAGATTTTAAATAAATAAAACTCAATTATAAAAACATCTTATACTACTCAGCAATTAAAAATAATGAATTCATGCAACTTGTAGGCAAATGGTTGGATCTGGAAAATATCATCCTAAGTGAGTTAACCCAATCACAAAAGAATATACATGAAATGCAATCACTGATAAGTGGATATTAATGAGCCCAGAAGCTCTGAATACTCAAGGCACAATTAGCAAGTCAAAAGATTCCCAAGAAGAAGGAAGGAGAGGACCCTGGTCCTGAAAGGACTGGATCCAGTTTTGTAGGAGAGTACCAGAATAGAGCAGAGAAATGGTGGGGTGGTGATTGGGGAATGGGGGAGGGGTGGAAGAGGACATATGGGACATAGGTTGAGGGGGGAACGGGGAAAGGGGAAATGTAAACAAAGAATATAAAAAATTTTTAAAAATGTTAAAAAAAAGAAATTAGATGTGTAGCTTGGGGCAGGGGGAACAAAAAAAAATTAAAAAATTTTAAAAAATTTTAAAAAATTAAAAAATAAAAACATCTTACATTTATCCAATGAGCTATTTCATTTTTACCACTGTTTCTTTGAAAGAGAACATGTTTTCAATAAGATGTGATTTTCTGCCAATTAAATGTATACATTGCACATTGGTTATCATAAACTAAAAGAGGAATATGTGTGCCTTGTGCATGTAGGCACATGCATACAGGTGTACATGTGTACAAAGTAGAGGACAACCCTAGATGTCACCTCTTGTCATTTCTGTATTTATTTACATTTTATTGAGAGAGTCACTGCCTGTACTCAGCACTTGCGCTGCACCGGCTGACCATCACCCCAGGGGTTGGCCTATCTTTGCCTCCCTAGCACTGGTATTACAAGTGCATGAAACCACAACAGCTATAATTGTTTGGACTCGGGGCTTGTGGATCAAACTCACGGCCTTCTGCTAGAAAGGCAAGCAGCACTAAAGCTGTCTAGCTCCCTAAGCTGACTGCCTTTTGAAAAACAACGCATTGTTTCTTTGTACTTACCACTACTTAAAAATAAGACAGGAAATTACTGCCTTTCATTTTAATTGTTTTGAAATCTTATTTTGGAAGAAGACATTGAATATGACTAAATTATAAACCTTGAAATGGGTTACTTTGGATTAACCCTACTAGCTCAATTCATGTATCCTTAAAACTTGTGATTGGCCAGGAATTGAGATGATAGCAGGAGCAGCAAAAAATTAATTAGGACAGTAGACTAGCCATTGCTAGCTTTGATGATGGAGAAGGACCAAGTCTAGGATTATGGGTAAGTAGGTAGGATAGAAAAAGCAAGGAGCAGACCGTCACAAACACACCAGAAGGAGCAGAGCCACCCGAAGATCTTTCAGTCTGTCTCAGTACCATGAAATTTCTGACCTAAAGAACTACATAAGATTTTTTTAAAACAGCTGGAGAGATGGCTCAGTGGTTAGGAACACTGATTGCTCTTCCAGAGGACCTGATTTCAATACCCAGCAACCACATGATGGCTCACAACCATCTGTAATGGGATTCCATGCCCTCTTCTGGTGTGTCTGAAGACAGCAACAGTGTATTCATATACATAAAATAAATAAATAAAGCTATTTATTTAAAATAAAATTTAAAAATTTAAGTGTGTTGTTTAATCTAAGTGTGTGGCAATTTGTAACAATGAAAAAGCACAATCAATAGAGGAAGATATCAGAACAGTATATTTATTAACTAGTCAATATTCAAAAGTATTTATGAAGCTATAAAGCACTATGGAAGTATTGGGTAGAGATTTATTTTCTGTTCCTCTACTTTCATCCTATACACATCTGTACAGTTATGTGAATCTGCATACCCCATAAAAATGACCAAGTAGCAGAGGAATAACTTGTTTTTAGTCTTTTACTTCTCCATGTATGTTTCTGCCTTAGGAACTTAAAAAAAAAAAAAAAAGAAAAAGAAAAAAGAAAATCAAGTGAGTTTGCCCTGAACTATACCTAGAGAGACTCCCAAGAAGAACCCCAAAAAGGCTGGTCAATCTTTAGAGAAGCTTTCTGTTGCTTACCCCCCAAAGCTAGGAGAAATACTAACAACTGATAGTTGTTATGATCTATCATAAATGATGCAAGAGTCCTCATACTCTGAATTAATATGAATACTTACCACGAGCTGGCATATGTTTCTTGGGAATAGGCTCATTCCTCACCTCTTCACAGTCTTCCATGTTTCTTCGTGAACTTATCTGTAACTTGTCTTGGCAAACTGTTGACACACACCTATCTTCACTCTCGCTCTGTCCCGTATGGAGCTCTTCAGCCCCTTCAGGCTTCCGTGCTCTCTTCCGCTTCTGTCTCACAGTCCTCTTCCGTGTGGATGGTTTTTTGGCAGTCTCAGATTGCAGTTTATTTTCTGTAGATCTACAATCATTTTCCAACTCATTTGTCCAAGTAGTTCCTAGGTTTTCTTCAACAGAGAGCTGGGCTTCCTCTGTTGGGCAAGCCTTATCAGACTGTGTGCTACTTTTAAAAGTCATTTCAGGTAAACTATGAGGTTTCTCTCCTGACTTCTTACCTGGAGGCACTGCAATGTTTTCAGGAGGCGGCATATGGTGGCTCAGATTTCTGCCTTTCCTTGGTATTGTCACCCAAGGTTGACTTGAAAAATTTCTATCTGACCCATCAATAATAAATTCATCTTCTAGTAATTTCATGTCATTTGGAGGAGATGGAGGAGGTGGGGCTGCTGCTGTGTGCCTAACAACAGAACTAAAACAAAATGTTACTGTAACGCTTAGAAACCAAAGCTTCATCTTTGTCTAGTGAATAAATATTTTATACCGGAAATAACATCTCTATCTGTTTAAAAAGCAGTTCACACACCTCCTCAATTTTCTTTAATATTCCCTGCATTTTATACTAATAAGAAGATCAAGCCGGACGTGGTGGCGCACGCCTGTAATCCCTGCACTTGGGAGGCAGAGGCAGGCGGATTTCTGAGTTCGAGGCCAGCCTGGTCTACAGAGTGAGTTCCAGGACAGCCAGGACTACACAGAGAAACCCTGTCTCAAAAAACCAAAAAACAAAACAAAACAAAACAAAACAAAACAAAACAAAAAAAGAAGAAGAAGATCATAGGAACTTAAAGCTGGCATCTATTTTAATGTCCTTCATTAAATATATATACTAAAACCTTAAAATTCATAACTGTATAATTACAACCCAAATGTATTTACTTACAATAGAAAATGCATGCCATATCTATATATGTTTGATTAAATTATTTGGACAGATACCTATATTTCTTCATATCTAAAATGCAACAAGATTAAATATAATAAGCTGTCATACCTAATTTTTTTTTTTTTTTTTTTTTTTTTTTTTTTTTTTTTTGGTTTTTCGAGACAGGGTTTCTCTGTATAGTCCTGGCTGTCCTGGAACTCACTCTGTAGACCAGGCTGGCCTCGAACTCAGAAATCCGCCTGCCTCTGCCTCCCAAGTGCTGGGATTAAAGGCGTGCGCCACCACGCCCGGCTCCATACCTAATATTTTAAGAGAACAATAATATAACTGTTCTTGAATGGTTTCTTGTTTTTTTCATATCTAGCAGAATTCCCTCATAACAGCACCAAATACACAGATGTCAAATGAAAGAAATTTAGTAATTATTCATTTATAGAAATGAACTATAACATACAAATTTGATCTTAAGGTTCAACTCATGCTTATTTTCACACATAGTGTGGGGAGGAGGTGCTAACAAAAAGTGGACAAAAGAGAAATCCCTATTCCCCATAATTTAATATATTATACAAATCTCCTAGTGTGTTTATTAGCACTCTGTCAGAAAAACAAACAAACAAACCTCTAAACTGGAAAGGTGTCTAAATTAAGAAACACTTACATAAAGTAATGAGACTAAGTGCAGGAAGTAAAAGCTCAGAAGTAGACTTGAAAAACCCTAGAAGCCTAGTCTTTAAGAGAAAATAATAACTGACAAACAGACATGGACTTGGATTACACACTGCAATGTGTAATGCAGAAACTGCTCACTAGCAAGGGTGAAAGGCACTTGATTTCTTCCAATACAGGAAGCAGTAGATTTCCACCCTAGCTGCCATTAATTTTAGGTGTGGCCAGACCTTAGAAATCCCTATATGCACATTATTAAGTGCATCAAGTTGTTTAAATAGATAGAACACATTGAATTTTATTTTAGGACAAGTTTAGCCACCAGAGAAATATGTACCAAAACTCAGAGACTTCATTCTTTGCTAATCAGAATGCCTAAGATGGAGAGAGAGAGAGAGAGAGAGAGAGAGAGAGAGAGAGAGAGAGAGAGAAATATTGGCAAAAATGTAGGAAAATGGGGACACTCAAGCACTACTAATGGGAGAGCAAATTAGTAGAGCCACTATGGAAATCAGCATGGTGATTCCTCAAATAGCTAAAAATACAACTCTCATATGAATCAATCATACCACTCTTGAGTATAATCCCAAAGGACTCTTTATCCTATTATAGAGACACCTGCTCATCCATATTCAAGGATGCTCTGTATCACAGCTGGGAATGATGAGATAGAACTGTGGTTCTATTTGGTTGGTTTGGGAAACTGAATAAATGATTAAGCAGGACAGCCAGGGACATCATATTGTGCCACTAGAGGTGACATTTCCTAAATTCCCAATAGCTAGGAAACGGAAACATCCTAGATGTCCACCAACTGATGAATGCATAATGAAAATGTGATATACTATCACAATTTAATATTATTCAGCCATTAAGAAAACTGAAACGTACCATTTCTATATTTTGTTCAACTTGTGGACAAAGGTATGGAAGACTGGTACAATAATAAATCCTCTGGCAACTCAGAACTCATGGCTCAGTATGAGTTTCTGATACATACAAGAGTTATCTCATACACACACAAATGAGAGGGGGGAGAGAAAGAAATTCAAATTATGAGATTCATAGTTACCCTGGAACAGAGCAATAACAACCCTATTAGAGACCACAGGCTAACAAACACCAAGTGGCAGGAATGGGCTTCTTCTCTTGGAGCTGTTGGCCAGTTAGGACCCACAGTCTCCCAAACATTACAGAATATTATCAGTGCTGTTGGTTGGCCTTCAGAATTGACAATAAGACCCTATTATTGAAGACACCATCTATCTGAGTCATACAATGACTCATCTCAGGATAGGCTCACTGATACAATCATGGTCTGAGTAGTACAGAAGTAACCAACCACTCCCTAATCGGATTTAGCTGCCACTCCACAATGATGGATCAAACCCGTACCTGGCACTGTGGCTACACAGGTCATAGGCCCCAGGGGGCAACCTGCTATCTTATTCTCTAAATGAAGATATTATTAAACCGAGTCCTATTGGATTTCGTTATGTCCATACATTAATGCAGCTCCCAACCCTCAAGAGAAGCAAGTATTTGTGGTAAACAAAGGAGACCTACAACTGGTGCAAGTATGCAGAGAATTAAAGTGTGGAGAGTCCAGACCTAAAGGAGTATCTGTATCACATCCCCTCCTCTCAAGTGATCAAATAATCAAGGAGTCACTGACAGGGAGAAGGGAAAAGAATGCAAGAGTCAAAGCAAAAGTGACCTACAGAGAAGCAGCGTCCCCCAGACCTATCAGGACGGCTACATATATGAACTCAGAGTGGTTGTGACATTATACACAAGATCTGTGCAAACTCACACCAGCCCAGATAAGCACAAAATCCCACCCCTCACCAATGCTGGAAGATGGAGACTCAGTTTTCTCTAAGGATGTAGCCCTAGTAAGTCAGCCATGCTCCAGTGAAAGGCCACACATCCAAGAACATATGGGCAGCACAACAGGGACCTGACAGGGGTTTTGTTGTTGTGGTGGTGGTGGTGGTAGTTGTTGTTTTTAAAAAGAGGCCACATATCTACATTTGAAGAAAAGAAGGGGTGTGGATCTGGGAAGAGTTTGGGGAGGGGTACAAATGATCTAAACACATTGTACAAAATTCTAAATTTTTTATAATTAAGTAAAAAAATAAAGAAAAAGATTTCTTTTTTTTTTTTTTTTTTTTTGGTTTTTCGAGACAGGGTTTCCCTGTATAGCCCTGGCTGTCCTGGAACTCACTCTGTAGACCAGGCTGGCCTCGAAAGGCGTGAGCCACCACCGCCCGGCTAAGAAAAAGATTTCTATGTTAAATAACATTGGGAATCCCCAGACATGGTTCACCAAATGAAAAAGAAGAAATGTCCAGAAGGACGGTTTCATAACTTTACCTGGATTTACTTTTCCTCTTGACAGTTTCTAAATACAATTCTGAAAAACTCTTTTTAGATTGTGGTTGAACTTCAGAGCTCAGACTGTCTCTTTTCTGAGAGATTTCTGACGATGTGCCCTCTTGTCCCTCGGATGAGTTATCCTCTACTTGTAATGCATTGTTCTCTATTGCTCCTGTGTTCGAAATAACTTCCTCTTCAAAGTTTAACCTGAAAGGTTAAAAAGGTAAGCCAAGTCCACCCATGAGGTAAATTACACGCAGTACAAAGGTCTTCAAATAACAAAGTACCTTAAATAACCATTGGGTTTTGTTGGGTTTTGTTTTGTTTTGTTTTTGCATCCTAATAGCAAAATGGAAAGCTCTAAGAAATGGAACTGTGTTTATAGCTCTGTTCTAGAAAGGATCTAATACTCACCCTTGCAATTACAAATAACATGTAGGAATCATAAACGGTTTCTTATGAGCAATTATATTCATAATTTATGTGCATGTGTATGTGGGGGTGTGTATGTGGATATTTATGCATATATGTATAAATGTATGATATACATATATTAAAATGTCAACGCAAATTATCTTGTAAGATAACTAAAGTAAGTTATAGAAAACTTACTATTATCACTAAGGAAGCTGTCATCTTTACTGCGTGTCTCTATATCCGATGTATGAGGATGTGCACACCACAGCACACACAAGAAAGCCAGAGGACAGTGTGCAGTCAGACTCCTCTTTCCATCTTTACTTGGTTTCAGAGACTGAACTCTGGTTACCAGACTTACACACTGAGTGCTGAACCATTTACCAGCCCCACAATGAAAACACTTTTGCATATACTAGATTTCTCTGAAGTTTACTTTAATGTTTTTCTTACTATTAAATAAAAACTAAAGCTAAGCAAAAACTATTTTTTTTTCTCATAATATCCCTTAAGCCCTTGCTTCAAATCTATACCAAAGGCTAAATTAACATTTTTAATACACGGATAAAAAAATAATTTTCATTACTTAAATAAAAGTTACCTTTTTTTGGTTTTAAAAGAAAAGTCTGTGTTTGAAGACTGCATACACCCTGAACGCCTTGCGACAGAAGCCACTCTCTGTGGACCAGCAGACGGAACATCTTTCGGGGACGCCAACACTTTTGCATCCCGAAGAACCACAGGGGAGCCGACAGATAAGTACAATTCATCAGGCGCACTACGGTGACCTGGTAGTTTTTTACTTGACATCTTGTTTGACGGTGGTGTACTTTTGGAGACAGCATCAGTACACATACTTTCCTGATGAAGTTCATTAGCCTTAACTAAAACAAAATTATATATGATAGTTCTCAGTAGTTAAAAACAGTATTTAAATACAATGTACTTTTAAAATCTAACCATAACTTAATTAGAAGCTTGCAGAAAAGAGCTTTTCATTAAGTTTAGATTCAAAGCCCTCTAATTAAATTGCCTAAGTACTTTAAGAGTACCAAGTACCTTAATTTACCAAACTAATGAGCTAAAGCATGGACTTGGTCCACCCGGACTGCAGTTATGGGGCCTGAAGTCCTCCCACACAGGAACTCTAAATGTATGCCCAGTGCTGAGAGATAAAGCTTGTCCACAGATAAGATAATGAAAAGGGAAGGAATGATGAGCCTCTGCTAAGTTTAGGCTAAGAGCAAGTCAGCTCCATGGCTAGATGAGCATACATACATATACAGGCATACATATAACATGTATGTAAGTACACATGTGCATACATGTACCTATATATACAGAATATACAAACATACTTACAGAAAATCACTTTCAGTCTTCAAACATCAAAGTAAAATACCTAGTAACTTGCTGCTTTATAAACATTATTAACTCACTGCTCTAAAATGCAGATTTAAAAAATTAAATATAGCCAGGCGGTGGTGGCACACACCTTTAATCCCAGCACTTGGGAGGCAGAAACAGGCGGATTTCTGAGTTTGAGGCCAGCCTGGTCTACAGAGTGAGTTCCAGGACAGCCAGGGCTACACAGAGAAACCCTATCTCAGAAAACCAAAAAACCAACAACAAAAAAAAAGAAAAAATTAAATATAACAAAAATGGGCTTTTGGTTCAGTGGTGAGATGTCATTTTCCTGCTTCTCCCTCCTAACATAACTGAATTTCTTAGAAACCATCCATTCATCAACAATAACAAGGCTCTGAAACCTGAAAGCAGGGAAACTCCCTAGAAAACTGAAGATTTAAGGATGAAGTCACAACATGGTTTCTCGGGCTTTCTGTTCGCCTCCCATTTGCCCCTGGCACCTAAGAGGTCTGAAACCCAGAACCAACAGTATACACAGGAAGAAGGGAAGCCATGTTATCTCAGTAAGGACACACCCTAAAGGAACCTCCAACCCTGCTATACACATGGGCTCTGTAAAACGGAGGCTCCATTCTGCCTGAAGTGCTAGGTTGTGACCTTCAACTCTAGCATCTTGAAGGCATTATATATACATTCATACATATATGTGCATGCATGTATATATAGTAAATATATAGTATTATGTATAATACCATATATTATGTGTATATATATATGTGTATGTGTATATATTGTACTAGATATAGATATTGATATAGATATATTGTAAAAGACAGAAACAAAACTGATGATTCTCAAAATAACTACTACATGAAAGCCATACTGGGTAGAATTCTTAACAGTTATTGGGAACTGAATAAAACTGGAAAGTCAAAGAAAAATTTTGTTGAGTGGCAGCCAAATAAATGAAAATATTGAGTTTGAATTATACATCCTATAAACCTAGAGTGTTAACACTATATTGACTTAGTGAAAAAAATAAATAAGGTCAAGGTTCAAAAGTGTACTAAATTTAATAGATTCAAGACAAAAAAGCAGTAAATTCAGAAGAGAAAAATTAATGAACGCATCTGACAAAACAAAGTATTATATCACTTTATAGATAAAATCCAGATTGTACTGGATTTTACTGCATAAAATTCATATGTACTATGCTTCCCAAAAGATAAATTAGTATTTTGTATACATACTACTAGGGGAAAAAAAAACTGTTTAATCAAACTAGGAAAGTAGGCAACTTAAACACATTCTATGGTTAAAATAGTGTTGAGTTACACGGTTAGAATATAATTTGAATATATTAATTATAATTAAATATAACTCATGATATATAATATCATGATGGCAACACATTTAAGCCCAATACTTGGGAAGAAGAGACAGCGTGACCTCTGAGTTAGGGACCCGCCTAATCTCCAATCCTGTCCCAAAAAATAAATGAAAGCAATTTCAGTGACAAACAGCGCTAAGCAAGCGTCCAATGGGAGTTCAATCCCCGGAAGCCATGTCACTGAGGAAGGAGAGAAGTACCTCAGAGTAACCATCTGCCCTCCACATGTATGCCATGACACACATCACAGTACCATAGCCACACCAACAAGAGTAAGTCAAAAGTTTAAACATACAGAGAGCGGTCACTTAGAAACAGACATGGCCCAAGGGCAACCACATCACGTATATGCTAATATTTTTTAAATTTATGAGCACCAATGAAGGTATGGAAGGGTCCAAGAATTCCCCCAACAAAATGATAAAAGCAATGACTAAATTTTTCATATAAATCTTTGAGTCTATTAGCTCTAATAGAATAGTACTCTTCTAATTTGAAACAAAGATAAGGAAAATGTTAAAAGTAGCAGCACCTATCCCAAAGTAAGAGAAAGAAAAGGCAAAGAGGAGGAAAAACCACACCCTAACCACAACCAACAATCCCTAGCCTGACTCTGATCTTGTATCCTGGCACAATGTATACACGGTCTTTGTCCTCAAGCTTTAAAAAAAAGCTGGATATTGTCTTTATTTACATATCAGATGTTATTCCCTTTTCTGATTTCTGCCCCCCCACCCCCACCCCCACCCCCATACCATCCCTCCTCCTCCTGCTTCTATGAGGGTGTGCCCACGCCTACCTCCCCGCCCTCACATTCCCTACACTGGGGCACGGAGCCTTCAGAGGACCAAGGGTCTCTTCTCCCATTGATTCTCAACAAGGCCATATGTGCTGGCCATGGGTCCCTGCTACATATGTGGCTGGAGCCATGGGTCCCTCCATGTGTACTCCTTGGTTGGTGGTTTAAACCCTAGGAACTCTGATTGGTTGATATTGTTTTTCTTTCTATGGGGTTGCAAACCCCTTCAGCTCCTTCAGTCCTTTCTCTAACTCCTCCATTGGGGACGCTGTGATCAGTTCAATGGTTGACTGAGACCATCTGCCTCTGTATATGTCAGGCTCTGGCACAGCCTCTCAGGAGACAGCTATATCAGGCTTCTGTCAGCAAGCACTTGTTGGCATCCACAATAGTGTCTGCGTTTGGTGACTGTATATGGGATGGATCCCCAGGTGGGGCAGTCTCTGGATGGCCTTTCCTTCAGTCTCTGCTCCACACTTTGTCTCCATATTTGTTCTCTTGAGTATTTTGTCCCCCTTCTAAGTGTGTATGCTACCAACCTGATCCACCAGCAGCCTCACTTGGTTCTGCAGAAACTTGCAGAAACGTTTCTTTGCTCCTTGAAGACACCGGAACTGATTTTGAATGTGATGCTTGGCACTAAGCACAGAAGAAAGACATTTGACCTACTTTTATTATATTGTCACTTCTGAGTAGACACATACTTTTAAAATTGGGGGGAAATTTCTAAACAAAGTAGCTGAAGAAAGAACAACAAAGAACTACTGAACAGTGAGGAAATAAACAAATTATGGGACACTGCATAATATCTCTAACAGTTAAAGCACCAGACATGATTATATGTACAAAAAAGCAAGTTCATAGAAATACACAATGATGTCATTAATGTAAAGTTAAAAAGGTAAAAGAAAATATGAAACAAGCTGAGTGGTGGTGGCGCACGCCTTTAATCCCAGCACTTGGGAGGCAGAGGCAGGTGGATTTCTGAGTTTGAGGCCAGTCTGGTCTACAGAGTGAGTTCCAGGACAGCCAGGGCTACACAGAGAAACCCTGTCTCAAAAAAAAAAAAAAAAAAAAAGAAAGAAAGAAAGAAAATATGAAACAATACAATACTTAGGAATTCACTGTATGTAAGAGTGTTAACTCAGGACACCTAATCATTTTAAGTGCTCTCTTAGAGGTCTAGCCATTGCTAGGAATCAACAAAGTTGTTTTGGCAACAGTACTTTAACAAGCGGTAAGTCTGAACCTGTTGTCTACAGTCTTCCTTAATGACTTATAGTGAACAATCACTTTGTTTCCTTCTGGAATTATGTTTGATGGACAGGTGATGACCATGGAACCAGAACACAATAAAAACAGTATTAGAAAATAATATGCATGACTGTATTTCACGGATGTACACTAAGTTATAGGTAACTAAGTGTATATACATATTATTCTTCATGCCTAACATTCATGGCTCCTTGAACAGTGAAGGAGCCTGAATATTGATGTGTCCAGACTTGATGCCCTATCCCCTTATGAACCATTCTGTCCTACCTGTATAGCTATAATAAAGCTCAAACTACATTTCCCTCTCTCTCTCTCCCCCTCCTTCCCTTCCTATCTCCTTTCCCTCTCTTCCTCCCTCTCTCTGCCTCTCTCTCTCTTTAAGATGTATTTTACTGGGCTGAAGAGATGGCTCAGCAGTTATGATCAAGTACTACTTTCCCAAAGGACCCAAGACTGAGCCTCAGCACCTCCATCAGTGACTCACACGCACCTGTAACTCCAGCTCTAAGAGGAACCAATAGCTTTGGTCTCTTCAGGCACCTGTACTCACATACAAACATATACTCAATTAAAAATAACAAAAAAAAATGAAGATTTTATCTTTATTCACATCTATCTCTGTACCCGTGTTTGGAGATAGTATGAGGGTCAAGAGGTCATGTTCCCTGGAGCCTAAGTCAGCAGCTGGGAGCCAACAAGATGCTGAGACTGAATTCAGAGCCTCTAGGCAGAGCAGCAAATGTCCTCAAGCCCCTGAGCCACCTCACAGATTCCCTAAATTAGGGCTGTTATGTGACGGCTGCAGCCAGAAAGTCCCCACCTGGATAAAACCCTTAACACATACAAAATCTCTACTGTTTTGAATTTTCTTTCAAAGGAGAAAAAAAAAAAGTGTGTGTGTGTATGTGTGTGTGGGTGTGTGTGTGGGTGTGAATAAAAAATGAGACTAATAACAAGGGTAAAAAGGAATCAACAAAGTTAACTTCCTTATCAAAAACACAGCAGACTTGGTAGTCCTGCCACACTGATGAAGGAAATGCACAAGCAGAAACACCCATTGTCAAGAATAAAAAAGAGGGCATCATGATGGCTCCTGACAGCATTACAAACACTTTAGGGAGATATTACCAACTATGAGAATAAATTTGAAAATGACCCAACACCCTCAACTGTCTACCATAACAACCTATGAGTAAAATCTTAGCCTTTCATATTCTGTATCTTATCTTGATCACAGCCGTAACAATTCATCAAAATCACATTTAAACCAGCATGCTAGGGTACAAGTATAATCACAATACTCAGAAAATTGAGGGACAAGGAAGGATCAGGAGTTCGATATCATCCATGCTACACAGCAAGTTCAAAGTCAGCCTAAACCACATGAGACCCTGGCTCAGAATTCTTTGTCAAGCCATGCATAATAGTGTGCTGTAATCCCAGTACCTAGGAGACTGAGGCCAGCGGCTCATGAGTTCAAGCTCAAGTGAGACACTGTCTCGAGTTAATTAATAATTACATACATACACACACATACATACATACATTCATAGATACATACATACATACATACATACACACACATACATACCACAGCCAGAAAAAGAACCTTCCAAGCCTGAAGAGAAACACTTCTCTCAGCTAAATAGAAGATAGATTAATGCCTGTATCTACTAGCTAGAGAGGAAAAGCACCCTGAGTCAGGAAACACGTAAGAAGTGTCCCACCACCACCACCACCACCACCACCACCACCACCACCACCACCACCACCCCGCTAAGAATGAAGAAAACCAGCTGCAGACTATATATCACTAAGCCTGTCGTCATTACCCTGGAAGCTCTAAGCTGTCATTTGTTGATGCTGTGTTTAGCTAACTGTCACAGTAGGGTGTTGCTGGACTACTACAACATACTTCATTCTACCTAGAAAAGGAATCTCAAAAAGTAATATCTATAAGAACATTCTCAGATGCAAACATCTGAGATATTAAAATAAACTTGAACAAAGAAGTCAATTCATTATACACATGTATAAAATTGTCAAAATACAAACTTATTTTTTAAGAATTTAGTGAACAAGTCAAGTCCCCAGGAAATTTAAAGTTGGTTTTAACTTTCAAAGATCAACGTAATTTCTCATAGTATAAAAGGTCTCTCAAATTCTAAAGATATGCCTGTCTACATTCACTAAAACCAAAGGCTAGCTATACAAGTACAGCAAGCAAGATGGTGAATTCCAGGCCAGCATAGGCAGTATACCTAAGTTCTAAGTCACCTTGTAGTAGAATACTGTCTGCTTATCAGTTTTTAATAAACTTCACATCTAGAATTATATGATCTTTCTAATTAGTACTATGTTTCCAAATAGTATGTTTTGGAACACTAGCTTCAAAAACTTTATAAGTAGGAGTGTGGCTCAGTGAACCCAGCGCTGTTTGGCATGTGCAAGGCCCTGGGTTCAAACACAGTGCTTGGAAAAAAAATATTCTAACTAAAATTTACTACGTCTAGATAACAAATCAACCTATCCTTTTAAGGCACATAATCAACCAAAAATAGTTTTTATGGACAGCAACCTGTCCTATCAGTCTTTAGAAAATACTAAACTTGTTAGTCTGATCAGGAACTTTAAAGCTGCCCATTTTCCTAAAACTCTATGAATTAGTTTAGAAGAAATGAAAAAGATTGTTATAATTTTGTATTTGTAATTGCCAATTTCAAACACTAGAAATACCAAACCAAAATTGTATAAAACTTCCAAATGTAATTCAACAGAAGCAAAGGATTCTCTTTAAATAAGACAACTAAAACGTACACAAGAACAGTGTTTAAACACCATTCACTGAAGCACCCAGCCTCCAACAGTTCCCGTTTGACTTACCGCGTTGCCTGCTGACTGACTATAACTGACTTTCTCTTTAGGTGTTGAAGTAGTCAATGACTCTGTAGAATCTGTAATAAAAATCATTGACAAAACTTATAGAGTAGGGGGTGGGGGAAACAAGCTGGGCAAACTGGAATACAACGTTCATAAAACCCCAGCATTCAGGTAGAAGAGCCAGGCAGACTGCTGGGAATTCAAGCCTAGCCTGATCTACATACGGTCACTCTTAAAAGATTCTAATTGAACAATTAAAGTGGCTCTAAATCAGTAGTTCTCAACCTGGGGTCATGATCCCGTTTGGGGTCATATTAGCAGATGATATTCTGCATAGCAGATATTTACATTATGATTCATATCAGTAGCAAAACTACAGTTATGAAGTAGTAATAAAATGATTTTACAGTTGGGGGTCACCAGGCCATGAGAAACTGTATTAAAGGGTCGCAGCATTAGGAAGGTTGACGTGTGAGGAACTGTCAGTTGACTCTTTACAACACAATTAGCCAAAGAAACAGAGACATCAATGCAATAGCCAAGCGTTCTTACAAGCATCAGAAACAGAAAAGAAAACCAAATTCCTGAAAATGTTTCAGTTCTTTTCTATCTGTACTGAAGATGTTTTTTCTGCTGTCTTACTTTTTGGATTAACAAACCATCTGAAACTGAATCAGGGATGTAGCTTGGGGATGGAATGCTTGCCTAACCACAATGCCCCGGGTTTCATACTCAGACTTGCAAGATAAATACAAGAGACTGAGCAATTTAAAAAGAACAGAGGAAGCTGGGCAGTGGTGGTACACCCCTGTAATCCCAGCACTTGGGAGGCAGAGGCAGGCGGATTTCTGAGTTCGAGGCCAACCTGGTCTACAGAGTGAGTTCCAGGACAGCCAGGGCTACACAGAGAAACCCTGTCTCAAAAAAACAAAAAAACAACAACCAAAAAAAAAAAAAAAGGTTTTGTACCTACAAGAGTCTTTCTTTTATGGCAGGCGAGCAAGAAACAGAGCTGGCAGACTGTAAGTCACTCCTCAGAGGCGTCTCTGAGCACCTCAACCAGTACTCCCGCCCGTGACTGCAGGAGAGATGGGAAAGCACAGCCTCACCGTCTCCGCACTCCCTGAGCAGGCTCGGCCCTCACAACGCTCTTAGTGCTGATTTATCATTTCATAATAAATAAAGGTAATTTACTTTATTGTAAAGTAATAATACATCATCACTTTATAATAAATGTAAATATTAATTACCTCAAATTCAAATGATCCCTAGAATTCTATACTTATTTCCATTATACTTTCCCATTATAGAAATGCTTGGTATCTAATTTTATGGGTTTTTTTTTCCAGATTTTAGAATATTTACATATGAGGCATAAAAGTTACGTACATTTCACATGCACTTTACACCAAAAAACTGAAGGTAATTCTGTATATAAAATGAAGCTCCATAGAATTTTGCATTTGTGGTATGATATTCATTTGGAAACATTTACATTTCAAAGCGATTATAATTTTAGATTTTCACATCAGGGAAATATTTTCTTTTGTGAAAAGTATTGGTCTCTGGAGTCCTAAATTATAGGAATCTAGTGTGAATTACAGATGACATATTCCTGTGGCTGTATCAGTATTCTTCTCAATATACCAGAAGGTACAAAAAGGACTGTTTATGTGTACTCAAAGTTATAGAGAAGTTCTTCTATAGATTTAAATGCTAACATGTCTGCTACATTTAACATTAGTGATAAAGTTGTTTTCATCTATACCATCTCTGAAAGACCATCAAGAAATAAAGCCTTACCCTGGTCGTCAAAACAATCTTCTAAGATTTTCAACACGTTCTGGCCTTTCTTTGTATGAATGTTGGGTGCTCTAATAAAAAAGAAAAAGGAAATATATCATTTCTGTAAGATGTTTGTTAGTCATATTATTGTCTGCTTGAAAATGTTAACCTTAAATAAGAAATATCTCTATTTGAACACAAGACACTCGATAGTCTAAAGCCAATCAACCCATCCTATCTGTATGCAATATTAAGAGAAGTCATGTAATTATCTACTCAAAGCTGAATATCTGCATCTAAACTTGGTTCAGACAATTGCTATATTTCAATAACAATTCCTGATTTTGAAGAAACTAAATTGGTTCTGAACGTTTTGCTTTTGTTTTGGGATCTGAACCCAGGAGCTCTGGCATCATAGGCAATTTGTCTACCTCTGAGCTAGAGTTACAGCCATGCATGCTTCTTTAAGGAAGCCTTTCAGACACCAGTCTCAACAGCTCCAAGGACAGATCTTCTCTGCAATTTTTCAAGTACACTCTGTATTCAATAGTATTAATTAATCAGCAGTTTATGAAAGAATAGAAATAGCTTACTTTAAATGTATTGATTTAATATTACATATACATATTTATTCATGTTCTTCTGGTTATATACCTACCCACTCATGCATTTATGCTTATGTTTAGAAATGACTGTGATACCCTGTCCCAGCTTCGTTTGTCTGCCTAGACACTTCTCAGTCGTCCAAATCCCCAACAGCCACACCAACCTTAGCATCACTGGGGACTGTCCATGACCCTGACTGTGGTCCAGACACATTAAATGTAGTAACTGACTTTTGTGGAAGTTTAAAACTAAACCTAAAACTGGGAGCGGTGGCGCACACCTTCAGCCTACACTCGGGGCAGAAGGCGGCCTGGTCTACAGAGCGAGCTCCCGGGCAGCCAGAGCTACACAGAGAAACCCTGTCTGGAAGAACAAATAATAATAACAATCACGAAATACAAATCAAAAATAACTGTCAAGAAGTGTCTGGAAAATACTGCTGAGCTTTGCAAGAAAGCACATGGTACTAGGACATCCCAAATCCCTCACTAATGTGGGCTCCCTTTCCCCAGCACTGATGTAACTGTGGTTTTGTCTTTAAAAACCTGTACCCAGAGAGCTTGGTCACCAACAGACTTTTCAGAGGCAAGAGTCTGCTTGTTGTGTGGCCATGAAAAAGACTTAAAACTTTAATGGTTTAATCAGTGTGCTTGTCAGTAACTATCTTGTGTTAATCATTTCACTGTTAATCAGTTTCTTGTGTGTTTATTCTGCCCAATGTATTGCCTCTGGAGGTTCAATATCACAACTAGAGACAGGATTCTGAGTGGTTTGGTAACCATTCAGAAATAAATCTACTTCTCTCTAACTGCCTTTGCTCCTTATCACTCCCAACCCGTGTCCAGCAAATTTCATTTCTAAATTTCTGTCATTTAAGAAATAAGTATCTATAGAAATGGAATTGTGAGGTATTTTGCACTTACTCTTTTTACTCAGTATATTTCTCTAGGAAGTAACCCAAGTTATTGAATGAATAAATTTGTTTGTTGCAATTATTACTTAATAATATTTTATGCTACAAATATATCACCACAAAGCTTAACCATTTCCCTGAAGGCCATCTAGATTTTGGTCAGTATAATTTAGATATACACCTCTAAAAGGGGTTGGCAGACTTTTGCTTAAAACTACTCAAAACTTTAAATATTTCACTAATATCAAAAACACAACTTTTATATAATTTCTTACATGGTTAGCTGCACTTCATGGCTAGCTAAGTTATATATAAAACTTTCATAACATAAACTGTCACTTTATTATCCTATTATAAGTAATTCTTTTGCCCATTAAGTAATTTTACTAGTACAGAAATTTTTTTTTTACAGTCCAGACATTGAAATAAGTAACTTCATTAATATTACCATTCAGTGCTGTTCAGAGTTCACTGCTTCTGGTGCACGATTCTATCTGAGTGTTTCTTCTTACTTCCACTAAGCCATTATACAACTTGTGTTAATATTTCTCTCACATAAAATAACTAAAAGACCAAACAATCAGTGGGCAAAGAAATTAATCAGTCCAAGGTAACAACTTTTTTACCTTCAAATCCATTCTCTAAAGATGAAAAAAAGTCGCCTTAAAGGTTCAAGTATAAACCTGGTGGTGGTGGTGGTGGTGGTGGTGGTGGTGGTGGTGGTGCACGCCTTTAGTCCCAGCGCTTGGGAGGCAGAAGCAGGTGGATTTCTGAGTTTGAGGCCAGCCTGGTCTACAGAATGAGTTCCAGGACAGCCAGGGCTATACAGAGAAACCCTGTCTTAAAAACAAACAAACAAAAAAAAATTTTTTTCAAGTATAAACATGTTACCTGGAAGGCCGGCAAAATCTTCTGTGGTAGTTCTTTAGATGATCCTGAAAGAAAAGTTAACTATCAATTTTTTAAACTATAATCAAATACAACTCATCTTCAAAATAATTCCAATACAAAGCAGAATTAATAAGAGACCATATTTTTCATGCACTTATTTAACAAGTGTCTGTCAACTGTCCAATATAAAACTATAAAGAATTCTAGAGGCAGCAAGATGACTAAGAAGGGGCTTGCCACCCTCACTCCAAGCTTTAATCTCTGGAGACTGAAAAACTTCTGCAAGGCTAAGGACACCATCAATAGGACAAAAGGGCAGCCTACAGAATGTGAAAAGATCTTCACCAAGCTTACAGCTGACAGGACTAATATCCAAAATATAAAAAGAACTTGAGAAATTAGACACCAACAAACCAAATCACCCAATTAAAAAATAAGGTACAGAGCTAAACAGAGAATTCTCAATCTCTTAATGGCCAAGAAGCACTTAAAGAAACGTTCAATGTCATTAATCATCAAGGAAATGCAAATCAGAATGATCCTGAGATTCCATCTTACACCCATTGGAATGGCTAAAATCAAAAACTCAAGAAATAGCACATGCTGGGGAGGATGTGGAAAAAGAGCAACACTCCTCCATTGCTGGTGGGAGTGAAAATACTACAACCACTTTGGAAATCAATGGGTTGGTTTCTCAGAAAACTGGGAAGAGTTCTACTCCAAGACCCAGCTATATATGTCACTCGTGGGCATATACCAAATGATGCCCCACCATATCACAAGTGGGGAGGTCTTCCTTCCCCTTTTCTGAAAGGCCTTGACTGGGATGTAAAGTGAATAAATTAATTAATTAATGTAAAATAACATAAACAGGGTGAAGATTTTGTCTTGAGATAATAATAATCTTCTTTCCAGAGCTTTTCTACTAAACAATGTGCCATATTAGCATACAAAAAAAGCTGTGCCAGGAATGGAGTTCAGTTGGTAGAATTTTTTTCCTACTATTCTAGAATCTCTGAGTCAGATCCCAGAACATATAAACATGACAGGGTGGTTTTAACTTTAATCCCAGCATTTACAAAGAATGGACAGGAGAGTTTAAGGCCAGCCTGGGAAACATAAGACCTGTCTCAAAAACACAAGGGTGTGTGCCAAAAGCTGGGCATGATGGTCTTGCAGTCCCATAACCCCAATGCGTGCAAGGTGGATGCAGGGGTTCAAAGTCCTCCTTGCCTACACAGTGAGTTCTTGTTCAAGGCCATCCTGGGCTACATGGGACACTGTCCCAAAAGCAAATAACAAAAAAAGATATGCCAGATAAATAAGACAAAAAAAAATAATCTTCATAAAGTATTTAAAAAGCGGAAGATGAAATCTACTTTACAGGGAGTAAGCTAAAGAAAAAAGATACCCAACAATTTGGCTTTATTATGAATTTTCTTTTAGTGTCAATATTAAACCTAGGACACATAAATTCTGGAGAAATACTCTACAGCACTATATGACAGACCCATAGCTGAAGTATTGTACTATAGTAGTATCCCACTATTATGTATTTGATGGAAACGTTTAGAGCAAACACTCAGGTCTCTTTCTGGTATTCATCAATGTGAGGCACTGAAATAAACCCAATCCTGAGAATGTTAATTACACAAGCTTCCAAACCCTAAGTTATGAAACTTCTAACTTCAGTAAAATTGTGCAGATCACAAATCTGCACACTGCGACATTTCTGGAACACAAGCCCCTATACAATGTTCCCTCTTCCTCTGCTAAGCAGAAAAATTTTTAGGGCAAAATAGGTCCCCTGCTCATGAACACTGAGTACCTACTAGAATGTCAGTGACTTAGGCACACCCAAAAGCAGGTGGTCACCAATACAAAAACGGCTCCTTAACTAGGAGCTCAAATTTAAAAAATATTCATTTGAAAGTACAAACTGCCAACTTCAATTTATCCTTCAATTGATGTCAACTTAAAGTTTCTTCCTCTATGATACTGTACTTCTCAAAAAACCTGTGCAACAGTTTTTTGGTTTGGTTTGGTTTGGGCCTATACATAGCCACTAAGTGCCCTGGAGCACTCCCCATCCTCCCCATCCTCCCCATCCTCCCCATCTTCCCTATCCTCCTCATCCTCCCCATCTTCCCCATCCTCCCCACCCTAACTCTAAGCCTACTCGGGCAAGTTCCTTTGAATATGTCAAAATATGTCTATGGTACGAAATTACCTTGAAAACCCTCATAAAAATATCTGAAAACTATCACCAGCTCATCCCTCTATTTTTCTTTTAAATAGACAACACATAGATGTCAGCAGTACAAAGCTCAAAACAGCTGTAGGGTTATAACTGGTATATGATAATGTACAGCGGGCATTTGCTAAGTTTTGTTCTTTATGGCTTTAATGTTTCTTTTCTCTGATCACGTGCAACGTAAACAATACACATGATTTTGCAGAATACACACTATACTGTCTTTTCAAACACGTTCAAGCATGCATACACATACACACACAAAAACTACATGATAGACACCATCAATGATGATTTTCTTTAAAAGATAAATTGAACTGCTGGGTTAGGGCTGAAATCAGGCATAATTATCATACAAAACTTGGAATGAATATCAAGTGTGCCAAGAAATATAAAGTGGCAAGTTATGATGGCCCATTCAAACATTCAAAGTTGGCACCTTTTAAAATATGGTTGCCTTGCATAAAGCTTTAGCATTAACAGGTGTCCCATAAATATTAGAATCTTCACATAAAATAGTATTTTGACAAATAGAGGGGAACAACAGCGGGTTTAGTTTTGTTTTGATGGAGAAATTAATACTCGAGGTTTTCCAGACCATCAGGGTTGACCTGTACAATAGTCACGAGTGTTTGTAAGACTGGAAAACGGAAAAGGGCTGAAAGGTAGAACCTGGGACAATCTCTTCAGAGAAAAACAGCAGGCACGGATGGGATTACGATGTGAACCCTTGGGACTAACAGTCCAGTTACTTCCCGTACCGGTACAAGTCAAACCTAATTTGTTACCTGTGCAGCTTTCAATCCACCCCGGACAAGCCCCACCCCACCCCGACAAGCCGGACACGCACCCGCCCCGCGTCCTGACTGCTCGAGCACAGGGCGACCGACTCATCGCGCAGGCCCGGCCCAGACCCACACTTACCAGATGGAACGAGGCCATGGTCCCGACCCACTAGGCCCGACGGAGCCCTGAGAGGGAAATTCAAGCAGGCCAGGGTTCCTGGAGGGTTAAAAGTCGCTCAGCTAGAGTCAGATTGCGGACGGAGGCTTCCAAGTCTTCCCTTAAGACTTGGCGGTAAATAAACCGCAGCGACAAACCCAGAGCAAAAAATTCAAACGAGCCACGCATGCGCAGAAGACTACCTCAGCCGATAGAACCCCGGGCGCTGCGGGGTTTTTTTTTAGAGTCCCGCCCACTCGCCGGTTACCCACCTATCATATCAACCCGCCTTTCTCAGTTCGCCCCGCCCTCCTGCCCAACGCCATGCCCTTCTGCCTTCGTCCCACCCTCTCACTCACGAGTCCACCTTCTCGCCCTTCGCCGCGCTTCTCGCTCGTCGCTACGCCTCTCGGCGGTCGTCACGCCTCTCGCCTGTCGCCACGCCTCTCGCCTGTCGCCACGCCTCTCGCCCGTCGTCACGCCTCTCGCCCGTCGTCACGCCTCTCACCCGTCGCCACGCCTCTCGCCGGTCGTCACGCCTCTCACCCGTCGCCACGCCTCTCGCCCGTCCTCACGCCTCTCGCCGGTCGTCACGCCTCTCGCCCGTCCTCACGCCTCTCGCCCGTCCTCACGCCTCTCGCCCGTCGCCACGCCTCTCGCCCGTCGCCACGCCTCTCGCCCGTCGCCACGCCTCTCACCGGTCTAGCCCTGGGGATGGGTGGGCGCTCCTGCTCTCCGGCTTCTGCTTCAGCCACTTTGTTGCGTCTATGGCTGCTAGTATTTAGAAAGCAGGTATTGACCACCACCTGTGCTCGTTGAGATAAATGTATATATAATACATCCCAGCAATTCTATTTCGGATTAATAGGTAATACTAAAAAAGAATTAGAGGTAGAAATTGCTGGCGGCGTTTTGAGCAGATTGCACTACTACGCAGATTCGTCAGCTTGCAACCCGCCCATCTATACATTATCTCTGAAAACAGTAATGATTTTCTATCTTTTTTCAAGTATTTAGAAATTGCTTATAAAGCATCATTCCAAACAAGATGATTGGCAGAAATTATATATGCATATCAGTAGAAGGAACATAGTATTTTCTAAGAGAAAGCGGCTGCTCTTTGTCTTATGCAAAAATTAAGGTAATGGCTCCGATTGGAAAACAAGAAAAATATACCGATGTGTGGTTGGTCCTGTCCACGTGACCCTAGGTAACTAAACAGGTCACCTAGGGTCAAGTGGTCGCAGCCTGTCACTGATCTATTTCCTAAGGAGACGGAATAAATATATAAATGAATAAATAAATACATAAATACGTAAATAAATAAATAAAGTCTGGAGTGTGGGGCGATGTCTCGGTGCTTGCTGCCCTTTTAAAGGAACAAAGTTCGGCTCCCAGCACCCACAAAGCAACTCACAACCTTGTATAGCACCGGTTCCAGGGGATCTGACGCCCTATGGCAACAAGCACGCACGTGATGTCCTTGCATACATACAGACAAAACAATCATACCTATAAAGTAAATAAATCCTTTTTATTTTAGATTATTTTAGAGTGATGGGGTTCATAGGAGCTAAATGTGCTCAAGACTGCAGCGAAGCTTGCGGGGCTTGCCAGTCAGATCCGCCAGAGGGCAGCAGAGGTGCTGCAAATTTAATTACTAATCCTAGTCTCCAAAGGGAAGCTACAAAATCCAGGCAACCTGTAAACTGTACAACAGCTACAACTAGATAAATCTCAAAGAGGAGTCCGATGGTCCTGGCAGCTGAAACAGAGGCTTTCTCCTGTGTTGAAAATGATTTTTGAGACTGTTGTCCTCGATTGCACTTTGTGGGGACTTTGAACAAGACCTGTGACGGAAACCGTGAGGGTACAACGCTGTATTGCTCAACACGCAGAGCACCGCTTGCTGAAGAAGCAATGGAGAGTGAATCCACTCCGGAGAGACACATCAAAACGTTCAGAGTAAACATGGATTTTTGGCTTTGATGCCTTTGTAAGCAACAAGCATAAGCAATCTGTGAACTCCAGGGGAATAAACGAAGGTGGCAATGAGGGTTTGAGTCTCCCAGCTGCTCAAGACACAGAGAACAGCCCTAGTACAGAGGGTGTAAACTCACTCTCTGGCAGGTGACGCCACCCAGGATGACTTGCAAGTTGATTCCCTCCGCCTTCCTCCGCTTTATGCTCATGCAGCCCAACCTGAAGACCTGCATACAGCTAAAAACATTCTGTCCCAACCCCCCCGCAGAGTAGGAAGCTCTTGAAAGGCCAAGTGAAACTTTCAGAAAGGTGGCATCAGAAGAAATAGTGAAGATGATTGAACAGGACAGCTAGTGGCACCTTTTGTCATCAAAATGCTAACATCCCCCAGAGAATGAGGAGAGGAGAGCAGAGCCCTCCAGGTCGAACGCATCTGGCTTCCTAAGACCCCCATCAAGTTCACAGCCCAAAAAGGCATAAAGGGGAAAGTGTGCTGGGACCTGAAACCCCACCCCACCCCACCCCGCCCCCACCCCACACATCACCAAAACCAACCTGCTGGGGCACTTTACATAACTTAAAGGAATGGCAGTTCACAGTGCTTAATTTTGAATTCTGTGAAGGCAACAACCACTGTGTGTGTGGTTATATTTGTCTTGCTCATAAATGACTTCCAGATTTCCCTGATGGTGTTGCAGGGGAAATGGCACACTATGTCCTAAATTTGGATCATCTGTAAATATTTGCTCATTCAAAATGACCCTAGAAAACCGTAAATTTAAAATGCCAAACTTCATCCTATAGGTAGTACAGAAAAAAAATAATAAGAGTGTGTAAAAGAGAGAAAATGCAAAGAAAAACTGCCGGGAAAGTTATGGGGCAGAAATAATGGAATCTCATTATGGGACACTTCTGATGTTAGAATAAAATTTCAATAATCCTATAGCCAAAGAGGGACTGCATTACTCTAGGATCAATTTAAAAGACCAAGGATCTGTCACCAGTCGTTCTGATTAAAACCCACGCACCATCCGCCATTTAACAGCTTAGACAATCTGGAAAGGAATGATAAAACAGTGAATCTGGGGGCAAGTTTGGGGGGTCCAGGGTCAAAGAAACTATGGATTTAAAGCCACATTAAAGCAGTCATGAGGCAAATTGAAAAAATAGGAACCTGATAATGTATGTCTTTAAGAACATAAAGGAAATGCAATCAGGAAGTCCCCACCGTTACAAAACGGCCACCTCACGGAAGCCTCCGTGAATACTAGGCAACACCAAGACTGTTCACTGCTTCGGAGTTCAGACCACCTCACACCTAATATGATAAACACCAGCGCCACCGATGTCCCCTGGCTAAGTTGTGGAAGTCCATGAAGCGAGTGAGCGGACACTGTAGCCTTCCATCGCGTTACCATGGAAAAATCAGACACTTATCCATGGAGCATTCTAGCCTTTTCTTTGACAGGAAAAAAAAAAAAAAAACAAAGGCAGCAGCAAGAAATGATTCTGCTTCTCTTCTGCCTTGCCAATTGTTGGTATTCTGTCCAAGCTCCACCCCACAGTTACCTGGCAATAGCCAGGTATGCCCCGCCCCATATGCCTGGCCCACTATAAGAGGGGCTGCCTGCCCCTCCTCTCTCTCTCTCATTCCTCTCTCTTGCTCTCTCATTGCACTCTCACCTTTCTGCCCCTCTTGGGATCTCTCCCCTCCCCCCCCCCATTCTCCACGCGGTCATGGCCGGCCTCCACTCCTCTCTACTCTCTCTCTCTCTCTCTCTCTCTCTCTCTCTCTCTCTCTCTCTCCTCTCCCTCTACTATACCATTGACTCCCATCCCCGTCCCTAAATAAACTCTATTCTATACCATGTTGGTGTGAGTGTGGTCCTTGAGGGGGAAGGGATGCCTAGGCATGGGCCCCCTTAGGTACCCCCCTCCCCCCATGCCGCCATGCCACACTCCCTAATACCCTTTCTCTCTTTTATATCCCATCATATGGTGCCGAAACCCGGGAACAACAACATTAAGCCACAACACTAAACCATCACCAATCATAATGATTCTTCCCAATCATACTTGGAAAGATCTTGGAAAACTACAGAGGGCTTTTTTTTTTTTTTTTTTTTTTTTTTTTAGGTTTGATTTTTGGTTTTTGGATTTTGGTTTTTGATTTTTGGTTTGTTTATTTTGCTTTTTTCTCAGCCCTTTCAGCGTCTACGGTAAAGAGCAGCACACTGGGGACGGGAAATGGCTGTGAAGTATCATAAATCAGCTGCTTCCTCCAGCAGGGCCAACTAAATTATCTTAAAAGAAAAAAAAAAGACTTGAATATTTTATATATTGAGTTTGCAGAGGTAAAAATATATTTTCTAAAAATTTGACTCCTACAATATAACTATTACTCTATCCCCAAAGTATCTATTATGCTGAATCCCTGGTTTCTGTCTAAGCTAACAGTAGCTTGTGATTGAACTCATTCTGTATCTATTTGGCCTCTGGGTTAGACTTTTCAGCAGTTGTGACCACACACCTGAGAAAACAACTTAGCCGGGAAGGGTTTTATTTTGCTCATGGTTTCAGAAGTGTCGATTCATTATAACAGAGGGGGTGTGGTGGCAGAAAGACATGCCACAGCAAATCCCCCTTTCATTCAATCCTGGGTCCTTGGCGTGTAAGACTTTCAGAGGGAGGCTTCTGGTCTTAGTTAATCTTCCCTGTAAATTTCCTCACAGATGTGTCTGGGAGTGTTCTTTACTAATCTAGGTGCTCCTAAACCAGTTGTCAATCAAGAATCACAACCTCAGCTGGCTGTGGTGGTGTACACCTTTGATCTCAGCACAGGCAGGCAGATCTTCTGGAGTTCGAGGCCACCCTGGCTTACAAAGTGAGTTCCAAGACAATCAAGTTGCAAGATGAGACTGTGTCTTAAAAGGGTGGGGGAGGGAGATCTATAGCCTCCCAAGCTATATCATTCATATATATATATATATATATATATATATACACATATATATATAAAATAACAAATTACATTATAAAAATAGTAGGAACATATAACTAAGACGAGCTCTTAGTACCTAAGAGTAATTCTTCAAACAATACTGAAAATGCTAAGGCTAGCAGATTAAATTCTTAGTCATTCTTCTCTCTCTCTCTCTCTCTCTCTCTCTCTCTCTCTCTCTCTTTTTTCTGACCCAAATACTTCAGGAAAGCATGTTCTGATCAATAATGGCTCATTGTGTCAATAATTACTGGGTAAAGAATGAGGGAAGAAACACTACCCTGAGTACCTGGGAGTCCCTAGGATTCTATTGCAACAACTTTTCCCTTTTCTCTACTGAAAATACTTTTGTCCTACCATAGTCAATAAAAACTGACTGGAACTGAGACTGTGTTCCTTGTAATTCATCCATGTATTCCAACTTGTGGTTAAAATTAAAGCTGTTTTGTTTTGTTTTTTTTTTCCAGTGTCTT
>OZ030016.1:20607710-20950210 GCA_964023405.1 Apodemus agrarius | reverse complement strand
CTATGAAATCAATCATATTTAAGCACTACAATACATTTTTAAAACATCTGACTGGGCTTTCATAATTATTATTGGAATTGCGTTAGAAGCACTAGTGTGTTGTAAGATAGCTAAAGATTATTGGAACAATAGGCATAAAATTAGGCTTTTAAAATATCATATTGTTTGATAAACCAGTAAGTGATAAGTAGATATTTCACAGAAATCCTATATTGAACTATTGATTTAAGCAAGCCGGGGAATTGTACCTCTCAAACGGGTTGGGGCAGGAATTACCAGGCTACACTGTGGTGTTGTAGAGGGGTATACAAAAGGAAGGTTGAGGAATCTGGGCTGGAGACCTTCCTGTCACTGACAGCTCAGAGCATCCAACAGTCAAACGGTTTCTGTAATGTTAACTGTGGTTCTGCCACATCTCCACTCAGACTTTGACATCAGTCGCCCTGTGAGAGTTTGCTTGACGGCGAGAAACGGCTGTGAACTTGAAGAGTGACCTGTGTCTTAGTCTTACTTGGAACAGAATGAGTGTGAGCATCATAGTAGTCCCAGTATCCCAGCATCCAGAGATATGTTCATAAATGGAAATTTACCTTAGTGTCTTTATAAGTATTAGTATTGAACTAATGTTCAACATCTCAAATAATCCAGAAATAGTGTTTAGCATTATAAGCGATCTTCAACGCATTAACCAGTCTTCATATGATTTTTCAAATGACTGTTTTTCTATTGGTTACAACAGCAGATAATTTGACATGATTTGCAATAAGCTAAGAGACTTAAGGCACTGCAAGTAATTTTTTTATTTTTATCAATAGCTTTACTTTTAGGAAACACATATAAGGAGGAAGTTAAATCTTTTACCTGTCATTTTTAACACTTTTCAATGTTTCTAAGCTATCATAAATTGTGTTTTGCACCAACTGAAAATAAAAGCCCCAGAAAATATTACATGGACACATATCAGTTAAGTATCAAGTCTATGAAAAGTTTATGGTTCTTAAATACTTATTTATTTTCTAAGCTAGTTTTAAAATCGTAGGCCCTGATAAACCTTAAAATTAGAATTGCCAATTAAGGATCTTCTTGTTACAGCAGATGATCATAATCAGAAGTGAGGATTTTGAATGTTAATCTTTCTGGCTCTCAATGACCCAACCATGATCGAATGGTAGTCACAACTCCTTTCTGATAACCCCTTTCTTATAACTACAGCCCTTGGCCACCCTGAACAGCTTTTTCCTGTAAGCACCAGGTCTACTGCTAATGCTATAACATTTTATTGTCCTTTGTTTTTTTTTTGTTGTTGTTGTTGTTGTTGTTGTGGTTTGGGTTTTGTTAGTATTATTTTCTTCTAATTTATTTACAATCCTGCCGTTGCCCCCTTTCCTGGTGCCCCTTCCCACAGTTCCTCATCCCATTCCTCCTTTCCCCTGTCTCCCAGAGGATGCTCCCCCAACACCAAGTCTTCCCCCTTCCTGGAGCCTCAAGTCTCTTGAGGATTAGGCACATCATCTCCCACTGAGGTCAGATCAGGCTGTCCTCTGCTATGTATGTGTCCAGACCAGTTTGGGTCTGCTGTCTGGTTGGTGGCTCAGCATACTGTCCCTTGTTTTATGGCCCAGAATATGCTCTATCATGATAAATTTTCCATATGCTTTTGAGAAGAATTTGCACTCTGCCCTTCTTGGGCAGAGTGTTTGCCACAGGTCGATCAGCTTAAATTATTTTAGTGTTTTCAGGTGTCTGTGTCCAACCTGAGTTTTTGTTCATTTGTTCTGTCAGATATGGAGAGGGAAGGGTCACCATCTCCAGGAGTAACTGTGAATTTGCCAGTTTTACCCATCAGCACTGTCTGCTTTATTTATGTGAACCTCTGTTCTGGAACAGAGGTAAACACATTTCGGACTTTCTCTAAGGTTAATATACACACTGACGCATATATTTTGATTAGTGTGTATGTGATATTTAGTTTTTTAAAGTGTCTTTAACTGCCGGGCGTGGTGGCTCACGCCTGTAATCCCAGCACTTGGGAGGCAGAGGCAGGCGGATTTCTGAGTTCAAGGCCAGCCTGGTCTACAGAGTGAGTTCCTGGACAGCCGGAGCTATACAGAGAAACCCTGTCTCGAAAAACCAAAAAAAAAAAAAAAAAAAAAAAGTGTCTTTAACTGTGTATGATAATGTTCATATTATCATATTTAGGATGTGTTTCTTCAGCAAGAAAAACAGTCGGGTCTCCGTCCTCTTCTTTAATCCTATCTGAAAAATAGTATTGTCCTTCAGCGTGCATTTATGCTTAATGTTTAAAATGACATTTGCGTGTTTGTGGGGAAGGGTATTCATGTCATGCCGTGTGCAAGGAGATCAGAGGACCACGCCCAAGAGTCAGTTCTCTTCTCCCTCTATGTTTGTCCCGGGGATCAAACTCATGTCGCCAGGACTGGCACCGTGCCCTTAGCCACCAGGCCAACCGTTCAGCCCCATCTTTCAGTATTTAGACCATATACATTCAATATGATTACTGGTGCATTGCATTCAGGCTGTTTTGCTTTGAAAAAAAACCTGTACTATCATAAATTTTCCTTTAAATATTCATGTGTTTAAAGGCCTTGAGAAAAATAATAATCTATTCTGTATAATCAAAAACAATAGTCTTCTGTTACAAGCTCTGTAACTAAAAGCTAATGGTTTCCATTGTCCCTCCTGGTGCACTAAAACATGGGCTTTTGGTTTTGAAAAACCTGAATTTGTCCCTTACCTTGGCCTTCATTAGCTAGATGGTACTGGGAAGTTGCTTGCCTCCCTAAGTCTATATGCCCCCACCAACAAATTGAACTAATGCCATAATCCAATTCATAAGGATCCTCAACAGCAAACAGCAACCATTTATAGAGCTCCCTGCTCCTTGCCAATCAAACAGTAAATATGCAGTGATTGTTACCTAGTGTCATTATTTCCTTCACAACAAGAAACCAATTTGTCTTTCAAGTGGCCTCACCTGTACATGAGCAGATATAGAAGGAAGACAGCTGAACCTTTCAGACCTGGTCTTAATCCATCTTTTCTTGACATCCACTTTAGGCAAAGAACAATTAGAGCTCCAGTTGCATATACAGCAGAGGATGGTCTTGTTGGACATCAAAGGGAGGAGAGGCCCTTGTCCTTTGAAGACTAATGCCAGGACAGGGAAGCAGGAATGGGTGGGTCATTGGGCTGGGAGAGGGGTAATAGGATAGGGAGTTTTCGGAGGGGAAACCAGGAAAGGGGATAACATTTGAAATGTAAATAAAGAAAATATCTAATAAAAAAAGAAAACAAAAATTGTATAAAAGCACTCATCTTGGGTCAAAACGGTCAGTGTTACGTTCTGAGGAGTCACACAGCTACATCCTGTTAGTTGTGGTGAGGACAGTTTAGTTCAAGGACTAGAACACCTTGAGTTCGCAAAATTCAGCTCTTTATCAGGTAGGAAGTGACCAAGTGCTTCACGATGGCTCGACTGTCCTATATCTTTTGAATGGCTGTTTTAAAGTGTCATGGCTATATATTAATTTATTGTTTTAGGAATTTTCTTGATTAGAAAAGTTGGGATGCAAAGGTAAATGAAGTCTTTAAAAAAAAAAAAAAAAGACAAGGAATATTAACTCCACTTCTCCCAGGGAATACTTTAGGAGTCGGAGGTTGATAACGTGGGAGGGTGGGAAAACAGAACTGGGGCCAAAACATGCATGTTAAAACCTTCAGTCTCACCAATCACAGACTTAGAGATTTAGAGGACCCAGCCTCCCAAATCTTGATTTCCCTGTATATACTGCCATCTGATATTAAAAGTAGCTGCTCATGGGGTTGTTATAAGGCAACAAATGACATAATATAGGTTGGGATCAAATATCTATCAGGTAGTGTTTTTATTCCTCCTGCATAGATTTTCACTTAGCTAGGAGGAATAAGCTCGAGATAATCGCAACTGTGTACCACATAGCCACTACAGTTAGTAACAGCGTATCATGTGCATGAAAAATACTGAGAGTGCCTCTTACCTGTCCTCATACACACAAAGAAAAGTCTATGTGAAGTACTGTGTGTGCTCATTTGCTTCATTCAGTCATCCCATGATGCTTAAGTATTTCAAGTCAACATGTACATAACAAATGTATAATGTTAATTATTAAGCAGGGTATCTATTTTTATTTAAGTTCTAGTGGTATTAGTCATGGGCCATGGAGTTATCCCACACAAACCTGGCTCTCCTCCTAAACTGTGCAGAGAACACAGGTGCACTGGGAGGTCAGATTCTATCTCTCCGCGCTGACTGACTCACCCATTCCTGTGGCCACATGCAAATTAGCTACTCCTGCAGAGCTGTGTGCTACCTTTGTAGAATGGAATTTCCACGCTTCCTGCTGCAGAGGCTAACTTCAAAGAACATTTCTTGAGTAACTGCCGCAGCCTTTGAAAATATATAACTTTTCTATCTCTTGGCACAGTAAGACAATTGAACTTGTCATAGAGGGCGCACATAGATGAAGAGAAAAGGCCCCATAAGGATGGGTCAGTGTGGTGATTAAAACATAAGCTTTAGAGTCTTATAGATCTGCCTGCATTCATTTTCAGTTCTGTCATCCATTACCAGTCGGAAAAAAAAAAAAAAAGTATGTCTCTGAGCATCCATTTCTCCATCTACAGAATGGCTACGAATTAGCCATAGGTTGTTAGAAAGTTTAAACACAAGTAATGTTTTACAATGGAAGTTGCTACATAGTATTATATTCAAATGATAGCAATTATCATTTTGTCCTCATCTGACTCTGATTTAACTTTAGACAAAGTGCAAAAATCCCTCCGCGTTTACTTGATCAGCTTCAAAATTTGCATATCATCTGGCATTGTCAGATGAAATGTGGTGAATTAAAATTTAATGATGCTTCAGTGGTATTTTGGATTTCTCTAAAACTACTTATTGTCTTAGAGTTACTATTTGAAAACTCTGAGAAAGTGCCCTAGCACACAAGCCAGGTATGTACTTGGAGACCGGCCAGGCTGGCCGTCTTAACAGGATGTCTTAATGTATCTGCAGCCCACTCTCCCTCTCAGCCTTCCTGATCCCTAATCTACTGGCCTCAGACCTGAGAAACTATGCCAGGTTCGCCAAGAGCATGCTTTCCATCTCTCACCCATTAACTTCAGTTAAGGAGTTCCAAGAAAGTATGCTGGAATAAACTCTATTTTGTTCTGTTTTGTTGACCTGAGGTTTCACTCTATTGCCCGGGATGTTCATGAACTTGTGAACCCAAGCAATCTTACAACCTCAGCTTCCTGAAGGCCAGCTCACCCAATATGAGTAACTAATGCAGTTCTTCTAAACATGGATAGAGGCACAGAACATCCATGGAACCCATTTTTCCACAGAATACCTCAAGAGAGCTACTCCACTACTAGAAAGTTCTATGTGCTATCATATTTGGGTATAAAACTCAATGCCAGTGTTTCCAGTTATTCCCTCTCTAAAATGAGCAATCTCATTTTAGAGGAAAAAACAGTTGCAGTCAATTCTGACCAATGAATTTATTTGTGAAAACAGTCCTGTAATCAAAGTGTTGTGCTCACAGCCACTGGTCACCTTTAAGACAGTGGGGAAATGGAAATTAGGTCATGCGTTCATTTTATACAAGAACAAAATTTAGACATCGGTAAGGTGTTCAGTTAATTATTTATTTAAAGATGTTTAGAAAACCATATGTGAAAGTAAAATTCTAGTCCAGCATTTTTTTCTTAGCACATATGTAGACAATTTCACATTGGCTCTATATACCATCTGTCTCTTGATGTACACATTCATATTGTATGTGTGTGTGTGTGTGTCTGTGTCTGTGTGTGTGTGTGTGTGTGTGTGTGTGTGTGTGCATACATATTGAAAAGCTTCTTTTTCCATTCCCAAAAAGCTTTCCAATGACTGGAGGGGTCTTAGGTTAGCACCTGTGATAGACATTCTGGTATAGATCAATAGGCCTAGACATCCAGACTACAAGTACAGATGCTAGATTTCACAGTGAGCCTGGCCCTCTCACAGCACATCATCTTATCTTTTAAAAGGAGTCATAACAACAATCACTCGGGAGAGAACTACTCAATGAAATACATTTTATAAGATACACAATGTGAATCCACGTCGGGCTGAATCCCAATGATAACTTACTAAAGCTTTTTTATATGACTAGGACTGATCTTAGCTGAAAGAGACGTGAGTGCATGCTAAACCCTGGGAGCACAGACGTGTCACAACTCTGAACCTATCTGTCGACAAAAGCCCTTTCAGTGTCACTACTGACTAATTTCAGGGTGTGGCATAGTTTTACAGTGGTGAAGTTTTCCCCATAAACAAGCATATTTTGAAAACAGAAATATGACCTATTTCCCTGTTTGACATAAACTACCCAAATATGTCTGTACTCGCCCTTCGGTTTCCATACATTCTGAATTTACTGTCACTTCCTTAATCTTCACCAGGATGCATAAATAAGGGCTCACCTCCCTGGAAGGGAAAGGTAGCCAGGGAGAGAGCACCGCCCATTATGATATAATTATATCAATTTAAATAAAGCAAAGGCTGACTTTGTTTTAATAACAACTGTTTCATATGTGCCTTGTTTTTGCTCCAGTCTCACACGTTCCCTTCATTTTTTATGTCTACTGGGTTTTTTTTTTTCTCCAACATAAGGGACTTAAAATTGTCTTTGGGCAAATATACTTCAACCCCAAATTTATTAAGATTTATGGCATGGGGCTAAATAGCTCTATTGTTAGTAAGTGCTTATTGATTCTAATCAGAGGATTTCATGGACCACTCTGAGAAGTGGTTCATAATTAAAGTGGTTTTTTTGTTTGTTTGTTTGTTTGTTTCATTTGAAGATAACTCACTTCACTTTCAGCTATCTAAAAAGTATATTAATTTCTATAAGTTTACTTTCCCATAAAGTTTTCCATTTACTTTTAATTCCCATTATCATCAGTTATTGGAAAGCGTATTTAAGAAAATAAAAATATTTAAGGAATACCTTCTCTTCCTCCCACACTTCCTCCTACAGCCTTACCCAGATAGGTTTTTCTTTGTCTTCTGTGTATTTTTTATAAAATCTCTGCATTGATCTCTTCGTGCTCAAAGGATAACTATTTAAAGAAAATTTCAGGGTAAGAGAAAAACGCTTCACCTAGTCCAAATTATTTTCTTACCCATAAGTTTCTTAAATAGTGATTCTTATTTAGACGGAGCAGGGAGAAGGCTGTCAGAATCTGGAGAAAGATGAAGGAGGGCGTGAAGACAACTCTCCAGCATCTTCTTCCATGCTTTCCTGATAATGAGCCAAAGTCCTCAAACAGAAATTGTCAACATACGCATGTTCCTATTTCTTTGGAGCGATGTGTTGAAACACCCAGCAGCGGTGTGTGATGAGTCGGATCACGTCCCACCTCAGCCCATTCCCCGGACCCCTCATCCACTAGCTCCCGTTCCTACATAGTTTGCTCCGTCAATCATTCACTATTCAGATCAGAAAGATTTTATTGTTTGTTGGCTGGGGATTTTTTGTTTGTTTACTTGAGAGGTAATCTCCATCCATCCTGAACCAGGACTTTAAAAACGTAGCACATCTTCTGTTTGAAATTTAGAGATTCGTTTTAGAAAAACAGTCTGCTGTAAGGTTCCCTTCAATCACAGTCTCTCTACATGTTTAGAATCAAATTCACACCCAGTCAGATCTAACACAGACCAGAACTGAGAAGCCAGGACGGCAAATGTGATAGAGACTTCTGTGCTAATTTTTTTTTTTTTTTTGTAGTTAAGTTCTTAAAGTGAATGGGAGAAAGAAGAAAAGATACAAAAAAAAAGAGAGAGAGATTATAAAGAAATGCTTGTAAAAGGCAGACATCGCTATATTTGTAAGAACTGTAGCGATTAGTGCCCTCTTTGTGAAACTAGAGGAATACTCAACTTCTCCTTAAATATCCATGAGAAACTTGGGCTTTTTCATTATGCAACGATTGCACAGATCCCACTGAAATCTCTCTATTTTCTTCTCACAGTATTACACATCAAAGCATAAAACAAAAAGGGTTTGCCAAGATATCTGAGAAAATAAATTTTAATACAAAACTAAAGAGGGTCATTTTGATTCCAAATTAGGATATTCAAATGTTGTTACTATTTAGGTTCTTACATTGAAAGAAAACAACAGAGAAGTCTAGTGTGGTCAGATATATTGAGTTTGATATGTGTGTGACGCTCAAGATTGAACCCAGAATCTATAACCAGCCAGGTAAATGCTTCACCCATCAACTACTATGCCTCCACAATTGGATTTATTCTAAAATCTAATTATGACAATTTAGCTATTGAAAGCACTCATCTTAAGTTGCTTCTTATGCTTCCAAAATATTTAACACTTTTTAATTTGAGACTACTTAGAGAACTAAGCAGTTTTAACCCACATGATCTCACATTTACATTTCTTATACATACTTTGTGAAATAAGTGTATTTTTTCCGTAAGACCAATAAAGCCTAGATTAGATAAAACATTGTATTCTTCCTGAAACAAGCAAGTACATCACTGCCTTCTGAACTCAAACATAGAAAGAGGAAACACTCCGATGAAAAGAACAGGAACCGGTTTGACAGAATGTTCTATAAAACCCCCAAAGTGATTCTCCGTATTAAAAACAGTCAGACACAGACCCACAAGTCCTTGAGTGTCTTAGACCACTGTAGACTACAAGTTTCTAGGCAGAGAGAGACAGGAACTCACCGATACATTGCTGACCAGCAAGTCCTGTGGTGACTGGCCCGTGACTGAGCGTGTTCATAGCTCACTGGCGGCTTTGTAGGCTAAAGTGAGGTAAGGAAAGAAGTCACTGATGATCCATAGAGAACCAGTCTGACAGGCCGTGGCTAGTGTACAGACTGTTTGAGTGACTTGTGTGACTGAGCCACTTTTTATAGGAAGCCACAACCAGAATAATTTATAAGCACTTTCTAGGAGTAAGGACTCAAAAACTGTCATCTTGAGCTATATTCAAGTATTAACAGGATGAAATTTTTAGGACGTTCAGATATTTAAATCTATTATTAAAAAAAAAAACAAAAACAAGGAGAAGCAAAATTAGGAGTGATGCTTCTCAAGCTCCTGAACCTTCCAGTGAAGAAACCGTGGTTCAATTAAGTTAAATGATCCGCCCTACGAAGACTAACACCAATATTTTTTTTTTAAACTAGGCTGACACATATTCTACTCAGTCAAGCATATAAATGAAAGTTTCTCTTTGGAATTAACTATAAGCCAGTGTTGGAAATGCATCAATGATTAGAAAAACATTAGCCTCGTAAAACCGTGTCATTATTGCTCTAGAAAAGTCAAGGCTTTTACAAATACTAATCCCCAATTAGGACAGTCTATTTCTTTCATTTTATTAGAATCCAGTACATTGCCCAACTCACCCTTTCATTTATTTCTGAAATTTGTCAATGCGTTCTTGTGAACAGAGCATAAAGGTCTATATGTTTGGTTGCAGACAATGGTCTGCAAATTGCTTTCTTTAGTCCCCATAAAGCAGATTAGTTATTCATCTCTGTGCTCTCATGGCTTTTACAACTCTATAATGCCATGTGCTGCATAGGAATTTCTGCCTATTGTCTCTCACTCTACTCAGTTATAAAATGTTAACAGAAAGGAATCTGTTAGAGTGCACGTAGACTAAGTATATATGGAAAGGAAAGAACCCTGCTTGATTGTACTGCATAAGTAGTTATCCCAGGGCTCAGTTAAACAAGGGCAGAAGTAGACAGTCATGATGAGGACTGGAGTTGGAGTCCCTCAAGTAGTATTGCAAGGACCCTCTAACCTGGGCAGACTGTCCTTGGGTCTTCAGAGATGTGCTCATTTCAGACCTCTCCCATTTGGGCTCAGGAGACTCTGCAGAAGAGGAGTAGGACGAGTATAAGAGACAGTAGGCACGGAGGATGTCAAGTAAACAAGGCCTTTGAACAGCCTGTCACAGAGACAGGCTCGGCTAACAAGATCTCCTGACCTCTGTTCTTTCCCCAAAACTACATTTAAACTTCAAATAAACTATGTATGTGTCTCTAGGGTTTTGCATACATGGCTATACATTTACCTGGACATAAAGATGCAGAAAATGAGTGGACATTCTTCAACTTTGTTTAAACACTATGAGAACAGGCTTCAACAAAATCAGGCATTATTGCTAGGTAAGCAGACTTTAAATACGTGTCTGTTTAAAGATATTGAAAGATAATCACAACACATTTGCCCTGTGTTCAGGTCACCCGAAAGCCACAGCGTGGCCTGAGGAGGTTGGATGGCAGGACCTGAATTCTGATCTCTAAGAATCAATAAAAACTGAGTAGGAAGCCAGGCGTGGTGGCGCACGCCTGTAATCCCAGCACTTGGGAGGCAGAGGCAGGCGAATTTCTAAGTTCGAGGCCAGCCTGGTCTACAGAGTGAGTTCCAGGACAGCCAGAGCTACACAGAGAAACCCTGTCTCAACAAAACAAAACAAAACAAAACAAAACAAAACAAAACAAAACAAAACAAAACAAAAAAACTGAGTAGCATCATACACGTGTAACCCCAGCACTGTAGGATAGGAGGGTGCTATAGAGACAGAAAGACTTCTGGTGCTTGGTAGCTGGCCAGTCTACTAAATTGGTAAATTCCAGGTTTATTGAAATACCCTGCTTCAAAAAAAAATTAATGGGGAGAACAATGGAGAAAGAGGATACTTGATGCTGACCTCTGGCTTCTATAGGCAAATACCCCCCCCCACACACACACACACCAAAGTCATTACAATACAGCACATCAAATTCTGTGGTATAGAAAACAATTTAGAAGAGCTAGAAAATGACAAGTAAAAGGGAAGAGATTAAAATATTACGCTCTAAAGCTCCACTGAGTGGAGAACTCATGCATTTAGACATTTTTATAGTTACTCTTAGAGTTGTAGGATATAAACGCTATGTTAACCATTTCAAAATTATCTCCAACGGAAACAAAAAAAAAATTGCTTAGAGCAGGATTTTATATTCCTTTTTTAAAAGATTTATTTATTCATTTTATGTATGTGAATATACTCTCACTCTCTTCAGACATACCAGAAGAGGGCATCTGATCCTATTAAAGATGGCTGTGAGCCACCATGTGGTTGCTGGGAATTGAACTCAGAACCCCTGAAAGAGCAGTCCATGCTCTTAACCGCTAAGCCATCTTTCCAGCCCAGAATTTTGTTGTCATTCAAATACTTTCTTCTTTGTCATTGGGTGGGTGGGGGGGGTAGAAATCATTCTGCCCCTACATTCTAAGCCTTGTAATGTAGGAAATGTTGTGCAAGAATAACCTTTTCTCCTGGGCATGAATCGATTATGATCGACACCATCTAAGCAACAGTGAAATCAGGACTTGAGACTATCTGTGTAGGTGAGTCTCCTGTAAACCCATGGTAGACATATTGCATTGCATAACAAGTTATCAGCTTGACCACAGGAATTTTTATCAGCCAACAAATGATTACATGGTCCACCTATATACTTAACAATTTTACAGCAATGATCATCTGGTGCCACAAACATCTGAAGTATATTGTTGCTATGGCTAGTCAGGGATGATGCTTATCACTGTTTAAATACCCCCTCACTCATACCAAGTTCTTTAATGTTAGATAATATGATTAAATTTTAATGATACCTGTGATACCTATGATTACCTATGATAATCTGGTTAATTTCTGGAAGCCATTAAAATTTCCCTGAAGCTATATCACTCTAATAGCAAAGCAGTGTTTTTTACTGGTCGGTTTATTGGGATGTATATTACATGCTGACCAAGACTGTTAAACTAGGGAGTGAATGAGATATCTGGATAAGCGAAGAGGTCGCCATTCGTGAATCCATCCCCTTCCTTTTGTGTATAAATGTAGAGAGGGTGTTAAAACTGAGATATCAGAGTAGGTGAAATGGTCCAGCAGGTAAAGACACATGCCACCAAGCTCGGTGACTTGAACTTGCTCCTTAGGGAAAAGGCACTCTTCCAAAATGCATGACAACTTGGTTAACTCCTAAGTAAATGTAGAAAAAAAGTGGAAAATCAAATGTGCCTAGGTCTGGTTTGACAGAGGTATAACTTGGCTTTGAACCCCTTGGAAGCAAGCACAGCATGGGAAACAAAGTTACACAGTTTCATTATTGAAAGATAATGAAAAAAAGACACTGGGGGGGGGATCTGTCACTTAAGGTGGAATAGGGATATTGGGAAAAGTCTTGACTTGGAGAGCTATCCCTCCTCCCTCCACTACTTAGCTTCCATACTTTTATTCTCTAGTTAGACAAGGATGGTGAATCTCTCACATATTCAATTATGTATCTGTATAGGTGTATGACCTAAGTCTTTTGCCAGTTCAATCCAGATCTATCTATCACTAACAGATTCTGGCACTGGGAGTCTTCCTGATGACACATGTGGTTTTCTACAGACAGCGTTCACCTTTATATCTAGTCATCAATCTACTGAGGCTTTTGCTCTCGGCCCCTGTACCGACTCCCTCCCCATCTGGAGTATCCCCTTCTGTATCCACTGTCATGGCTCTACTCTGCTCTTCTTACTTTCCTGAATTCTTTACCTTCTGATTTTCTTGCTATTCATTTTTATCATGTCACTCATGTCTATGCTCAAAAAGCAACTGCTCGAAAGAGTCCTGAACACTCAGCAAGCACAGCCTTGTCCCACAGCTACGGCGATTCGACTCACCTTTGTTTTTTGTTTGTTTGTTTTCATTTGGGGATGATATGGGCACTGGATGCATTAAGTACAAACTATGTTTTGAGTTGTGAACATGTAGCTTTTCCTAGGCTTACATGGTTTGCTACCATGTTCTCTTAACATCCTAGGCAGCAGCAGTGAGGCACAGCCCTGAGTCCGTCAGGCAGTCGAGAAGACAGATAACTTTCTCTCAGCAGCATGGTGAATTTCTAAGCTATGATGCCTGGTAGGTCAGGTGTTTTAGGTGCCCTTTCTCTCAGTATTTTTAACTTTCAGTGGGCTTTTAGAGATGTTAACACTGTATCTCCCATTACTCTCCATCCTACAGCCTACTTTCTTTTCTACAACGTTATTAATATATTATATATTAATATATAATATAATATAATATAATATAATATAATATAATATAATATAATACAATATAATACAATATAATACAATATAATATAATATATTTATATAATATATTTGTATTTATATTTTATTTATGTATAAATATAAATAAATAAATGTTTCCGATTTATATTACATATATTATATATCATATATGATGTATGATGTATGATATATTATATATTATATATTTATTGTATATTGTATGTTATATGTATCATATATATACTATATAGTATATATTATAGTATATGTATTATAGTATATATTTACTATATAGTATACATATGTAATAAATATTATATATATATACACACTATGATGCATATAGTTTATTTCATTGAGATGTGATCATTTCAAAGTAGAAACGGCATCTACTCTTCCTCAGGTTTGTGCCCAGAATTTAGACAATGCCTACTATAAACACTTTAAGAAAAGAAATTACTTGGGTTTGTTTTTTGTTTTTTGTTTTTGTTTTTTTTTTATTTTGTTTTTTTCGAGACAGGGTTTCTCTGTATAGCTCTGGCTGTCCTGGAACTCACTCTGTAGACCAGGCTGGCCTCAAACTCAGAAATCCCCCTGCCTCTGCTTCCCAGAGTGCTGGGATTACAGGCATGTGCCATCACCGCCTGGCAAGAAATTACTTGTTTTAAGGACAAGTGATAGATATTACTGGTTTTAAGGACAGTGATAGATATTTGCCTACCCCGTACAATATATTGGGTTCAGTCCACAGTATTACACCAAAAAGAAAATGATTTATTGCATGTTCATTTGCATGCAGTCTGTTCGTGGGGTGATCCAAGACTGCCCATGTAACTGGATGGAAAAAATGTCACATTTCAGGAAAGTGGACATAAGTAACATTTACGGGCTATTTATCTTGTCTTGCCTCCTTTTTAGCACTTCCCATGTAATTTTCACTACAATACTACACACTAGATGTTATTAATATTGTTGTCTCTGCTGAAAAAAGAACAGAGATGAGGGCACTAGAGACATGGCCCAGTGGCTAAGAGCACTGACTGCTCTACCAGACGTCCTGAGTTCAAATCCCAGCAACCACATGGTGGCTCCCAACCATCTGTAATGGGATCTGATGCCCTCTTCTGGTGTGTCTGAAGACAGCAACAGTGTACTCATACATAAAATAAATAAAACTTGAAACACCAACAAAACAAAAAAAGAAAAGAAAAAGAAGAAAAGAAGCAGAGATAAGAGTTAACCTAGGTTAATGGCTTATGGACTAACTGTGATTACGGCCAAATTCTAGTTTGAGGGATATGCTATTAACAACTGCATGGGCATGTATAACTAATAGGGCATGTATAGCCTCTAAATCAATGGCCTTCCAATTTAAAGTACTTTTAATTGTAAAAAACTAAGAATATCACTTTCATGAGCCAAGTTCAGATTTATTAAGTAAAAAATCCTTCAGGGTGTATTAAGATAGAATATAGTATACAGTATAGTATGCAGTTACACTCTTTCAGTCTCCTCTTCTGCAGGGTTCCCTCACCCCTGTGGGGAGGGATCTTATGGAGACATCCCTTTATGGCTAAGGATTCCGAGCTTATTAAGATAGAATATTGTATACAATCAGGTTTAAGCACGGGCACTAAGAAAACAATTAATATTAAAGAACATTAGTATGTACCTAAGGTATTTTCTTCAGTAAAAATGTAAGACCACGTTGTGTTGACTGCAAACCACTAACCATAAGGCAAATATGTATAAATTATTACCTAAATTGGGATGTATTAGCTATGCAAGATTCAATGCTACGAAATCTTTGCCTTATTTTTAAATTTTATTTGCCTAAAATCTACACAAAGTCAGGCTGGAGAGATGGCTCAGTGGTTAAAAGAACTGACTGCTTTCCCAGAGGTCCTGAGTTTAATTTGCAGCAATCATAATAGTGACTCTCAACCATATGTAATGGGATACAATGCCTTCTTCTGGTGTGTCTGAAGATAGCTTCAGCATACTCATAAAATAAACAAATAAAATAAATAAATCTTTTTTTAAAAAAAGAGGTTTACACAAAATCTTGTTCCTGAAAAGAAAAGGTAATATACCAATATAATGATTTAATACATGATAGATAGAAAGTTAATTTTCTTTTTTTTAAAGATTTATTTATTGTTGTATGTAAGTACACAGTAGCTGTCTTCAGACACACCAGAAGAGGGCGTCAGATCTCATTACCAATGGTTGTGAGCCACCGTGTGGTTGCTGGGATTTGAACTCAGGACCTTCAGAAGAACAGTCAGTGCTCTTACCCGCTGAGCCATCTCTCAAGCCAGTTAATTTTCTTATATTAATTCCTCCACCCTTAATCAACAGCCAGTGAAGATGAGATGGCTTCTGGAGAGAAAAAAATCATTTTTCTGCGAGCAGATTGGGTCCTTGTACACTGACCACACTCCAACAGACAGGCCCACACCTGGGGGAATATTGTGGCATACATTGGAAGATGACGATGACAATAATGATGCTGGGGGTTTTTGTTTTTTGTTTTTTGTTTTTTGTTTGTTTGTTTGTTTTTCAAAACAAGGTTTCTCTGTGTAGCCCTGGCTGTCCTGGAACTCACTCTGTAGACCAGGCTGGCCTCGAACTCAGAAAGCTGCCTGCCCCAGCCTCCCAAGTGCTGGGATTACAGGCGTGTGCCACCACGCCCGGCTCTGGTTTTTTTTTGTTTGTTTGTTGTTTTTTTTTTTGTTTGTTTGTTTGGTTGGTTGGTTGGTTGGGTTTTGGTTTTTTTGTTGTTGTTGTTTTTTGTTTTTTTGTTTTTTGTTTTTTGTTTTTTGTTTTTTCTTGATCCTGATTATGGTTTTCCTTCCCTCTGCTCCTTCCAAGTTCGCGGCACCTCTCCTCCCGTGTGGATAAAATTCTCTCCTGTCCCTCATTACAGAACGAACAAGCTTCAAGGGGATGATGATAAGATAAAGCGTGTTATAATAAGATAAAATAAGCACATCGGAATAGAACAAAATGAACAAACAGGAAAGAATAGAGTTTTTTTTAAAGGCACAAGAGATAGATATAGACACAGAGACAGCCCTGAGCAAGCCATGGAGAGCAAGCCAGTAAGCAGCACTCCTTCACGGGCTCTTCGTCAGCTCCTGCCTCAGCTTCCTGCCCTGTTTGAATTCCTGTCCTGACTTCCCTCAGTGATAAACAGTGATGTGGAAGCATAAGCCAAATAAACCCTTTCCTCCTCAAGCTGCTTTGACCACGGTGTTTTATCACAGTAATAGTAACCCTAACTAGAACGGAACATGTGCCCATTTCTCCTTTCATCTCGGGGACCCCATCTGGCGCATACCAGCGCAGACCTGGTGCACTCCGCCTCAATTCTGAGAGTTCGTATGTATGCCGAACCTGTAGAGTTTAGATGGCCTGGTTTCCTTGATATCCTCCATTCCTTTCTCTTTTACACTTTTTTCAGTCTCTTCTGCAGGGTTCCCTCACCCCTGTAGGGAGGGATCTTATGGAGACATCCCATTGTGGCTAAGGGCTCCGAGGTCTAAGATCTCTCATTCTCTGCATACTGTCTCGCCGTGGGTCTCTGTATTTGTTCCTAAACTGCTGGAGGAAGCGTCTCAGATGGTGGCTGAGCAGGGCACTAATCTGTGAGTATAGCAGAATGGCACCGGGAGTCATTTTATTGATCTGTGCCTATAGAAGATCAGTTGGATTTGGTTTTACCCTAGGTTCCTGGACTACCTAGCCTCGGGTGCTATTTACAGGGAAATGGATGGAACTAGAAAAAAAAAATTAGCCAAACAGAGGTAACCCAGACCTAGAAAGACAAGTATAGTATATACTCATTTATAGGTAGATATTAGTTGTTAAGTCAATGACAACCAAGCTATAATCTATAAAAGCTCAGGTGTTAGGTATGGAGTAAGCAACGTGAGATGACAAATTTTGTTTTGTTTTGTTTTGTTTTGTTTTGTTTTGTTTTGTTTTTCAAGACAGGGTTTCTCTGTGTAGCCCTGGCAGTCCGAGAACTCCAGGCTGGTCTCGAACTCAGAAATCCGCCTGCCTCTGCCTCCCAAGTGCTGGGATTAAAGGTGTGTGCCACCACCGCCCGGTGGAAGATGACAAATCTTATTTTAAAAAATAATTTAAAGCCGGGCGTGGTGGCGCACGCCTGTAATCCCAGCACTTGGGAGGCAGAGGCAGGCGGATTTCTAAGTTCGAGGCCAGCCTGGTCTACAGAGTGAGTTCCAGGACAGCCAGGACTACACGGAGAAACCCTGTCTCAAAAAAAACCAAAAAAAATAAAAATAAAAATAATAATAATAATTTAAAATTAAAAAAAAATAGGTAAATAGACAGTGATGGATGGTTTGGGAGGGAGCTCAAACAAAAGGATCAAGATGGGGCAGAGGGACAAGGGAGACAATACAAGGACAGACAGCTAAAATTGAGGGCCATTTGAGGGATAGTATAGAAACCTAATATAGTAAAAGCTTCCTGAAGCATATACATATATGAAGGTGGTCTAAATAAAACACCACACACACACACACACACACACACACACACACACACACATACACACACACAGAGGAGACAGAGCCCCAACTGGCCATCTCTTGTCACCAAATGAAGCTTCCAGGACTGAGTTTGGGTTACATCTGAGTGAGCTGTCGGCCAAAGGGGTCCCACAGAAATCTTGCCAACAGGTGGGTCTGAAGAGAGTTACTGTGTATTCATGTAAATAAAATAAACACATTTTTTTTGTTTTTTTTTTTTGTTTGTTTGTTTTTTCCGAAACCAAACACAAACCAAACGAAACGAAAACCTACACAGGGTTTCTCTGTGTAGTCCTGGCTGTCCTGGAACTTGCTCTGTAGACCAGGTTGGCCTCGTACTCAGAAATCCACCTGCCTCTGCCTCCCAAGTGCTGGGATTACAGGCGTGCGCCACCAGGCCCGGCCTAAACACATCTTTTTTTAAAAAATTACCTCACGGGGACTGGAGAGATGGCTTAGCGGTTAAGAGCGCTGACTGCCTCTTCCGAAGGTCCTGACTTCAAATCCCAGCAACCACTTGGTGGCTCACAACCCTCCGTAATGTGATCTGACGCCCTCTTCTGGGGTGTCTGAAGACAGCTACAGTGTACTTACATATAATAAATAAATAAATAAATAAATAAATAAATAAATAAATAACTCGCAAATAAAATGTCACACAAGGGAGGTACATCAGGATTGTTGATTATAAGTTCAAAGTAATCATTTTACCTGTATTTCATTCTATAAACTCATTGTAAGTTTGAAGCAATAGTTTTGTATGTTCATGGCCTTCCTTTATCATGGTGCTCACCTGTGCCTTATCCTTAGGCCTGACCTAGAATGAATGTTTTCTTTGATCATTAATTTGTTCCAGACATATTTTTCTCCCTAGTGCGATGTGTGTCCTTGTAACATATGAAAGCTCATTCAATTCCTTCTCAGGCAGCCTTTATTTACTTGCCTATGAAGAGGGGGAACATTCTGATCTTGATTCTAACTTTTTTTTTTCAAGACAGGGTTTCTCTGTGTAGCCCTGGCTGTCCTGGAACTCACTCTGTAGACCAGGCTGGCCTCGAACTCAGAAATCCGCCTGCCTCTGCCTCCCGAGTGCTGGGATTACAGGCATGCGCCACCACTGCCCGGCTTGATTCTAACTATATTATATATTTCTGGCAAAACAATGTAAACCAACTCCTTAAACTTTTTAATCAATTATTCTAACTTCCTAAAATGATTTGAATCGAATCAGGAATTCTATAAAATCATTAATTCATTGACACGGCATTAATTCACGAAAGTTCATCTTCATGTTATCTGCAGGAAATTTGCCAATAGGGAGAGCTAATACCCAGGAATCCATCATAACAGACTGTAGACAGAAAGGGTCTTTCTTTGCCCAATCACGTCATGTCAGAACAAGGAGGAATACAGCGATGGCACGAGTGGATAAGCATATGAGTAGTAAGAAGCAACCCAGGGACGAAGGTCCTGGGGGTCCATGCCTCTTCCGAGAGCATCCATTGCATCCATGCAAAATGGTGGACTGCCTCCAGGAAACTTGCTTGCTTGTTACAGACTTTCCTGCATGGCTTCCACCAGGAACCCATACCCAACATTGCTCGGGTGATCAAGACGTGTCTTTTTCCCCTGAAGATCTGAGGAATGAGCCAATGGTCTTACGCTTACTAAGCAAGTACTCTTCTACTGACTGTTGCCCCTTTTCTGACACATGCCAATTCACGAAAGGTTGACGTCTTATATAAGGAATGCTATTTCTGTAGCTTTTTTAATGCCTGAAATGTACTTGAAACTAGAAGGGGGAAACCTAGACTAGTGTCCAGGGCCTTTCTGGTGAAATAACTTGAAATGTAGAGCTGCACACTGTAAACAGGGGTAGCCAGCATATTGGAACATATGTAGGCCTGTCTTCATTTGACATCCCATTATCCTCTATTAGTCAGGCCTGATTAGTGTTTCCTCTATCACCACCTCAGAGGAGTTCCTCTTGGTTAGGTGTGTTTGTTTCTGAATTATGCAATGAGTCTCCACCTCACATCTTACCTTTCAAGACAATGCCACTGCCACCTCATTCTCTTATTGATAATCAGAACAGGAATAAAAGCCCTTCTGAATACTGACACCACAGTGGTCTCTTAACAATAGAGCAATCAAAGCAATCGATTAAATCAGAAAATAAATTGAAATTTAAACCACTTAATTCATAACCATTTAATGGCCAATGTGTTTAAGTACTGTACAGGGTTCTGAGGTTAAGAGGAAGAAGAGTTCATTTTTTTTATGCTGCAGGAAGGCAATGGGGATTTTCCACTTGCTTGCATAATCAAAAGGCTAAGACATGGACAGAAGTAGAGACTGATTCTGTCTGACAGAACACCACAACTCCGTGAAGGGAACGTACTTATTATTTTCTAATCCATAAGTCCATGTTATCAGACTCTGTAGTGTAAAAAGCTCCCAGCCTTAGCAATCACTTAATCACTTTGTTTAAGGGAAATCATATTTCATAACTGAACAAGAGAAAATGTTTATTTTGTCTGTGGACTGGGGACTTGTCACTCCTTGTCCTGTATGGTGAGAATGCCATCTACCTGGGAGAGTTCTAGAAATCCACAAAGGGAATCCATTTTATGTTTTATATTAAGTAGGACTCTACACAATGTAGTACTTATCAGTCAGTTTTAGATTTTGCATTGTCCTTCGTAGGATTGTCCCTCTTTAAAGCCGGGGCTTCTGTCGCTTCTAGTCACAGTAACCCTAAGGCTTTTCTAAGTCTCAAAACCATAGCCGGTATGCAGTAATGATTTCTTAAATGAATAATGTGTTAACTCTTGGGGGTTCTGGGTCTGTATTAGTTACTTTTGTGTTGCTATGATAAAACATAATGGCCAGGCAACTTACAGAAAGAAGAGTTTATTTATGCTTATGGTTATAAGAAGACAAGGGTCTCTCATGGCAGGAAGCCACAGCTATGGCAGCAGGAACAGTTGAGAACTCACATCTTAGACTACAAACCAGAAGGAGAAAGAGCCCATTTGAAATGGGGCCAGTCTTTAAATTCTCAAATCCCATGTCCAGTGACATCCTCCCTCCAATGAGATAACACCTCCTAAACCTCCCAAACAGAACCTTCAACTTGTGACCAAGTATTCAAATGCCCAACACTAAGGGGAGCAGATCTCATGCAAACCCCAACAGGCTCCATGATCCTCTAGCAAGGCACTGAGCTAAGGTGGACTAGATGAAGTGTCTATTGGGTAAGGAAAGTGAAAATCAATCTTGCAGTGGCGCATGTTATCAGAGGATGTCCAGAGTAGAAAAGCAAGAGCACTAAATTCAGCCCAAAGCCCTCAAAGAGAAGCGGGTCTTCAAAACCAAAGCAGAAAGCTGAAGCCTTAAGTAGGGAGACATTTCTAGGCTGTGCCTCTTAACCGGGGACCCTGTGTTCACAGGCGTTTTTGGCGGGATACCTCAGAAGACAAGGAGCTGCAAGCCTTCCATGGATAATCTCTCAGTGGCGTCAGATTCGCTCAGTGGTAAGTGTATCTGAAACAGTCTTTCTATTCACGTTTCTGGTAAGCCGAAAATTGTCATATTTCAGATATAAAAACAACTATGCTTGCTGTACTTTGCCCACTCAGCAAAGCACCGCCAGCTCTCCTTGAGTTTGGGTTTGTGACACTGTAGAAATTCTTGAGTCGCATAGTTAAAGAAATCAAAGAAAACTAAATCTTCTAAGAAACAGAATGAAGCACGGGGCAGTGGTGGTGCACGCCTTTAATCCCAGCACTTGGGAGGCAGAGGCAGGTGGATTTCTGAGTTCGAGGCCAGCCTGGTCTATAGAGTGAGTTCCAGGACAGCCAGGACTACACAGAGAAACCCTGTCTCAAAAGAAAGAAAGAAAAAAAAGAAAGAGAGAGAGGGGGAGGGAGGGAGGGAGGAGAGAAGAGAAGAGAAGAGAAGAGAAGAGAAGAGAAGAGAAGAGAAGAGAAGAGAAGAGACGAGACGAGACGAGACGAGACGAGACGAGAAGAGAAAAGAAAAGAAAAGAAAAGAAAAGAAAAGAAAAGAAAAGAAAAGAAAAGAAAAGAAACAGATGAAGCACAGTTTGAAAATGACCTTGTACATCTGAGAGGAAGACCATCAGGCTAGTCTCATCTAAATGTTATTATTTTGCCCTAAGGCACATTCTGTGAGTGAGAAACTGTTAAGATGCAACGAGATCTTAACTTCTTTTTAACTAAAATCAACATGTATTCCTTACTATGAACTACTTAAAGCAAGACTTGCCAGAAACTTGCTAAGTACTGGCCCTGGCTTGTGTGTATGGTGAGGCTCATTTAGCTACTGCCTTCATTTTCTTTAATTTACTTAAAAATTTTCACACAAAAAGATTAAAGAAAGAAAACCATGCGTGCTGATGTACCAAAGAATGTTATATACATATAAAAGGCAGAATTTAAAAACCAAACATGATTCATTGCCTAGATAGTAGCATAGTATGGCCCTAGTTTTCTAGCTATTAATTGATAAATATGGGTAGAAACTAAATGTCTATTAAGAAATACAATTTGAGAATTCGGATATTGCATTGTAGTATAATTTTCTAGGACATTCATTAGTAAGTATAGAATAGACAGAGACCTTTGAGGTTGTGTATGACCACACCAATATATCCTGCCATCTTCAATAGGCAATATGTTGAATTTTGACATCTGTAAAATGATCACTTAGCTATTACCAGTTGAAAATTGTCTCCATAAGCATAGGAATAAGAAAACACATAGTTACACCCAACTGCACCTGAAATCAAAGTTTTACCTGTTTCGGAAACCAGCATTGAACTGACATGACATTTGGGGTGGCAGAACAGAGGGACAGAAAGAACCCGGCTTCTTGATGCCATTGTTGCACCGTCAAATCAACCATTCCTGAAGCTCACCCTTCCTCTCTGCACTGGGTTAGTTTTATTAGGATACAAATAGAGAACGCACCTTAATTCACGATGAATCAAATACTCTTTTCCATGCTACCCAAACTATCTGATATATATATATATATACATATATATATATATTATATAACACATATATATAATATATATATATATATATTACATTCTTGTGGTTCACTTGGTTCCATCTCATGAACATCTTTTCAGGTCAGTAAATTCAATTCTGTAGGCTTCTGTACGTCCCTTAGTAGTATCTAACTGTGTACTCATGTCTTCCTAGCAACACCAATGTTTATATTTAAAGAATGAAAAAGATTCTTTAAATGTGTGTGTGTGTGTGTGTGTGTGTGTGTGTGAGAGAGAGAGAGAGAGAGAGAGAGAGAGAGAGAGAGAGAGAGAGAATGTATGCCACACACAGAAGAGGGTTCGGATCCCTGAAGCTGTAGTTACAGCTCTTGTGAGCTGCCCAACATGGTTACTAGGATCTAAACTCGGGTCCTGTGGAGGGGCACTTAACCACTGAGCCATCTATTCAGGCGTAGAATAAAGATTTTGATGGTGGACCCATTAAAGACACAGCCCCAGTATCAGTAGAATTATTTATCTCTTCATATTAGTGCTTTTTTTCCTTCAGAAATATTAGGCAGTTTTGTCATTGTGTAACTATTATAGCATGGGCATACATAAACCAAAATCAATCTTTCATTGTAGACTCTTCAAAAAATTCAGAGATAGCCAGGCGGTGGTGGTGCACGCCTGTAATCCCAGCACTTGGGAGGCAGAGGCAGACGGATTTCTGAGTTCCAGGCCTGCCTGGTCTACAAAGTGAGTTCCAGGACAGCCAGGGCTACACAGAGAAACCCTGTCTCAGAAAAAAAAAAAAGAAGAAGAAAAAAAAGAAATTCAGAGATACTAAAAACATCTATGAGGCTATCATAGGCATGACACAACATAATATTTTATAGCAACCATTTTTCATAAATAAGAATGCAGTCTAAAATAATGACAAAAATCCAGTCTATTTAAATTCAAAAACGAGGAATAAATGTGTACTGTTCATGATTGTATGTGATCTGCTGCTATTTAACTAGAACTGCAATGGCTTTGCTAACTCGCACCTCACCACAGACCTCACCACAAACACATGAGTAATATGTTTCACTGATGTTACTATAAAGCTATGATGTCATGGGAGCTATAGTGCCAAAGGATGTGAGTTTGTCAGCTCCACTCTAGTCTCAAGATTGTATATCTGGCCAGTCACTGCCCAGAAAATTGATGCACATCTTTGGTTTCCATTACATAATCGCCAAAATAAAAAAATTTCATGTGCTCAAAACCATTTTATCCAAGTTAATTGTCTAACAGTAATACAGTGCTTTATTCTTAGGAGTTCTCAGCCTTATATACTATTGCCTAACCAGGGAAAAGGTTCCCATAATTTAGTACTAGAACGAATCTGACACATGATACAGGATACTATGAGAAGTTCCTCCTCACTGAGTGTCATGCCTAGGGAGGTCCTAGTCATAGGAAGTTTGTCCTGATTGTTTTCCTGACAAATGTATGTGTCACTCCGAAAGTTAAGAAAGTAAACGACTCACAAAGGAACAGGCACTCCGGCTATTAGAAGAAAAGGTGGCTTTTTGAGAACTTGCATTGACAGGTCTTAACTTTGGTATGTGGTGTTAGTCAATTATACTGGACTGGCTGTCAAAGAAGTGTTGCATTACCAGATTAAGGTTAAAATTATCTATGGAAAATAAAGGATAATTTATTGACCACAGCATTTCTGTTGTTAAGGATTCCCAATATGATAAAGAAAATTAAAAAAGAAATAGCATCCCTCCAGTACCCATTGTTACCTTCAATATTCTTTCAGGATGCTAAAATGTGTCCTTTTAAGTTTCATGAAAAGACAAACCAATGGCATTTTCTGTTGTTACCTTGTTATGGTGAGATAGTGTTGCAGAATTGTGAAGGGTCCTAATCCAGATTTTCTTAGGAAAACAAAACACATGTAAAAAACAAGCATAGCAATAGTATAATCTTTTCTTCAATTAACTAACACATATCTACCCAAAGACACATACACATTCCAAAAACACCCCCTCTGATAATCATCCATGCACTACCAAATCATACCCCTCTTCTCCAATGAGAAATTACATAAAATTGTGTGTGTGTGGTGTGTGGTGTGGGGGGGGTATGTGGGGTGTGTGTGTGTGTGTGTGTGTGTGTGTGTCCAGTTTAGAATACTCACTTCAGTAGTTAATGGAACAATCATGTTCTTTTCAGTACAATAGGGTGTTTTATATGATGCTTACCTACATAACTTCACACACACACACACACACACACACACACACACACACACTCCAGATTTCCATACTGTCAGGAGCTCAGTGGCCTTCAGTTCACCTATGGGATTTTTAAATCCCCTCAACACACATCAGTTACCTGCTAACGTGAAGCTCCACCACACCACAGCCTGATTACATAACCAGTTTCCATGTTCTTTTGATCAAGGTCCCAACAAGAATTGTAAGAAACAACAATAGAGGAAATTTTCAAGGAGGAATCATCTGCAAAGCTATTTTTACAAATGTGTGGATGTAACAACTAAAAAAAAAAAAAAGTGTGTCTAGAAGCCACAGTTCTATAGTAACTGAGCTATTGCTCCTAGGCTAGAAATAACCAAGGAGGACATCTTTGCTTAAGATGAGCAAGGGCCCTTAGTCAGGCTTTCTATTCCTGCACAAACATCATGACCAAGAAGCAAGTTGGGGAGGAAAGGGTTTATTGAGCTTACACTTCCACACAGCTGTTCATCACCAAAGGAAGTCAGGACTGGAACTCAAGCAGGTCAGGAAGCAGGAGCTGATGCAGAGGCCATGGAGAAATGTTCCTTACTGGCTTGCTTACCCTGGCTTGCTCAACCTGCTCTCTTATAGAACCTAAGAATACCAGCCCACAGATGGTACCACCTACAAGGGGCCCTCCCCACTTGATCACTAATTGGGAAAATGCCCCACAGCTGGTTCTCATGGAGTCACTTCCCCAACTATAGCTCCTTTTCCTATGATAACTCCAGCCTGTGTCAGGTTGACACACAAAACTAGCCAGTACATGCTAGTTCCTCAGTTAAGGAACACAAGAAGCCATTCTACCAGGAGTCAGCCCTTAGATAAGCATCCTGCCTGTCTGATGTACTATGGGGTCTTCCCATAGGCTAATTGAAAGTCAGACAATCTATGAATCCAGGGATGGTGCCCATGCTTGTGAAACTCTAGGCAGGAGGAGACCTGAGGGTAGAGAATGGATTTGAAAATGAAAATAATGAGGCAGCAAAGGGAGAATAATTATAATAAGATACTGCAATAAAGCATCTCATTAAGGGGCACGGAAACCTTTACTAGAAGTGGGCACTGTGTATAAAATGTCGCTGACTTACTGTCTTGAAGGTCTTGAATCTGCAGCTTGCTGAGTTGATCTGCACCTTGAGCTCTGCTCCCTGGAAATATTTACTGTGTTTTTTCAATGTTCAAGGCTGCTTGTGGATGGAGGTGTGGGTTGTTGGAGAGATTCTCTCTTGATAGCTGCATTACTTTTGCAAACCCACCTGGAATTTAGCAGTCTCAGTATCCAGACCAGGGTTTATCACTTCCCCAAAAATTCAATTAATCTAAAAATTGCCAAAGGACGAGCCTAGGCTTGGAGAGGGATTCTGAGAAAATGGGTGTCTGGGAGCAGCGGAACAAAGTCAAATTGTGGGTCCAAGATGGTGGCTTTTGCTCTGCTGAAGACAGCGTCCCATCCTGCTTTCTCTCCATTCTTCTGCCTTTGTCTCTGATCTGCTTTCTCTGGAGATCCCTGGATTCAATTCATTCTCTCTCTCTCTCTCTCTCTCTCTCTCTCTCTCTCTCTCTCTCTCTCTCTCTCTCTCTCTCTCTCCTTTCCCTTCTCCCTCTGGGTTCTGCTTGAGACAGTTCTCCAAGCAGTTCCCTCTTGCTATTCTTTAATTTTTATTTTTTAAGATGTATTTATTATAAGTAAGTACATTGTAGCCATCTTCAGTCGGTCCAGAAGGGGGCGTCATATCTCATTACAGATTGTTGTGAGCCACCGTGTGGTTGCTGGGATTTGAACTCAGGACATTCCGCTGAGCCATCTCTCCAGTCCCCACCCCTCCTGCTATTCTAAAACATTCTAGAATTAGCTCAATGACTGCAGATCATAAACTAAGTGTTTTATTTTACATATCAATCCAATCATTTACTTGGGTGCCCTTCTGATTATCCTATGAATCAGCATCTGGTGACCGACCACAGCCCCTGAATTCTTTTTTTTTTCTTTTTTTTTTCTTTTTATTGGGTATATTCTTTATTTACATTTCATTTTCCTTCTCCTGGTTCCCCACCCCCCCCAAAGGTCCCATATGCCCTTTTCCCTTTCCCTGTTCACCCATCCTTCCCTTCCCACTTCCCTGTTCTGGTATTCCCCTACACCGATGCATTGAGCCTTTCCAGATCCAGGGTCCACTCCTTCCTTCTTCACGGACTTCACTTGATATGTGGGTTGTGTCTTTGGTGTTCCAAGAGTCTAGGCTAATATCCACTTATCAGTGAGTGCATACCATGGGTATTCTTTTGAAACTGGGTTACCTCACTTAGTATGATGTTCTCCAGCTCCATCCGTTTGTCTAAGAATTTCATGAATTCATTGCTTCTAATGGCTGAATAGTACTCCATTGTATTCTTAGGAGACTGCAAGCACACATTTCCTTTTAACCCTGCAAAAAGAATTCAGAGATTTCCCTGCCTCTGTTAAGCACAGATGCTGAACTAGCTGAGTGGGACCATCCTGGAATTACCATTTCTACCATCCCTGTGCCTAACCTTGCTCTGTCCCAAGCTGACCCTGAACTCAGCAATCTGCCTGCATTTGTTATCTGTCTTTGTATCTTTCTGTCAAGCTGGCTCATAGTGCCTCTGTTCCTTTAGATTCGAGAAGCTCCTCATAATTCATATTGCATCTTTACTTTTTGCATGGCTGAATATATTTTCAAGCTCATGTTTTTAGAGTCCTTCTCCAGAGCCATAAGGGCTGTCCGAAAGGTCCCACCCAGCATCTGCCGTTTTGCTGAGACATTAGCCACACCTTTGCCCCCTGGACTCAGGCTGTCTCAGTTATCACATAGCCATTAACAAGAAAAGACATTCCTAGGAGGAACGCGAACAGAAGTACATTGTTGTACAAATAAGCCCTAAGCCATTGACACTCTTGGAGGCCTCGCGTGTGCTGGCCCTGTCCCGGGGGCAGGAACTGTGTGTACCATTCTATCCCCTCCTGGCAAAAAATCCTGCTGGCCTTAAGTCGAACTGAATTCAAAACTCTACTCACCATTACTAAAATAAGAACACTATCAAATTCTGCCCGTTGGATCCTTCGGCTTGTTAGTAACAGTGGCTTAGTAAGACGCCTCAGCGTCATTCCTGGAAAGTCAGCCTTGCCTGTAACTCTGCTTAATGGTCTTTACATGTGTGACTGGTTACCGAAGGTGAAAAATATCAGTTTTTCTTTTTTTTTTAAGATTTATTTATTATTGTATGCAAGTACACTGTAACTGTCTTCAGACACACCAGATGAGGGCATCAGTTCTCCCCACAGATGGCCGTGAGCCACTATGTGATTGCTAGGACTTTAACTCAGGACCTTCAGGAGAGCAATCAGTGTTCTTAACCGCTGAGTTATCTCACTATTCCAAAAATACAACTTTTCTTTTTTCGACACAGAGTTCTCTGTATAGCCCTGGCTGTCCTGGAACTCACTTTGTAGACCAGGCTGGCCTCGAACTCAGAAACCTGCCTGCCTCTGCCTCCCATGTGCTGGGATTAAAGGCATGCACCACCACTGCCCATATCAGTCTTTTTCTACAAGTTTCCCTCCTTGCTGAATTCCAAGGAATTTAGATACCTTGTTGGATATGGTATTTCTTTAATCTCACAGGTCTGGTCAACTAGTCCAACTAGTTGAGAAGTACTTCCTTGGCTGCTGGAAGTGTTGTGTTTATAAAAAGATAAAGAGGGGAGATTGTTGGTTTTTCCACGCAGTCCAGCGACCTGCACCCCACGCAAGTCACCTGTATGCCTGTCACATGGGCCGCAGGGATGCAGCGGAGATGCGAGGCCGCAGTGAGGGACCAGACCACACTAAACAGTTCCACGTGGGGCTTTATTTAAGATGGGGTAAAGATGCAGCAGGCGGGAAGAAGGCAGGAAAAGAAAGAAAAGAGGGCGAAGAAGAAACGCTACCCATTTATATATTCGTGGTGATGTAAATTACAGGTAAAGGTAGGCCCATTGAATTCTGGGTATATGGCCACTGTTGCCTTGGTAACAGGCCTATAGTTACAGTGCTCATTAGTCACAGGTCTTGGTACTAACAGAGATATGTTCTATGGAGGTGTGGTGAGGTGTGGGGGAAGGGGGCGCCTCAGCGGGCCATGCTAAGACATCGCTTCCCTGCTAGGGACCAGCCACACTACGGTATAGTATAGAATAGAGTTTATTCAGGACATGGGGAGAGGAGTTAAGAGGGTAGTAGGGGCAAAGTAAGAGAGAGAGAGACAAAAACAGAGACAGAGAGAGAAGAGAAGAAGAAGAAGAAGAAGAAGAAGAAGAAGAAGAAGAAGAAGAAGAAGAAGAAGAAGAAGAAGAAGAGAAGCTGACCATGATCATGTTGAGTGGGGAAGGGAATGGGCAGAGAGGGGGGAAGGGGCAAGGGGCAAGGGGACAGAACAGGAACAAGAAGGGACGAGCAAGAGAGCGAGGAGCAGCCCCTTTTATAGTGGACCAGGCCTACCTGGCTGTTACCAGGTAACTGTGGGATGGAGCTTAGACTGAATGCTAACAGGAAGTGGTTCCTTGGTCCACTTTGTCAGGAGCTTTGAGAGTTACTCAGAACAGTTAGCTTTCCTGACTTTTCCAACTGTCTCACTGTAACGACAGGGCTCCTGCTGTCTTCTCAATGGCTCATTAACTGCAACATCTTTTCATACTGTTGAGACTTAATTTGTCCTGACCTTATTAGAGACGTTAAAGCTGGTTATGGTGCTTTAATTAAAATTTATATGCCCGTAGTATTTTTATTCATCTACTTTATCATGGCCAGATGGATACAGAAACTATCATAGGTCAGTATTATATTTTTTTAAAAAAAATCACATGACTCATGAATTACATTGCCAAAAGCCCAATTAAGCACCTAATGCACTTGGATACCTTGATATTTCTCTATTATGGTCATAATTCTTTGGTTCCCCACATGGGTCTTGGACGGTTACCATGTGCGTGAGCCACTGTAGAAGCTCCACAAGCAAGAATCCTGCTCAACAGAGCGTTCGCTGCAAGTGCATAGATGAGCATTGTGGTGGTTTATTCCTATTTCTCGGTTGTGTGTCAAGGACTATTGACATGCCATGTTGAGGTGATTTTATTGGGGGAGGGGGTTCTACCACATTCTTTACTATTTAGCTTCCATGTGAACAACGCAAAGACATAAAAATCTATTAACAAGCTACAAACCTAAACTGGGCAGGTTTGGAGACTATTATAACCCAGCTAGGCTATTAATAAGCAGACAAGTGCCCCGGTACTTGTCAGCGAGTCTTCCCCAGTTTCATGTCTGTCCTCACACTTGAGCTTCTTTTGACCACATACTCATGATCCTTCCTCATGGTCCATCCCTCTCCCTCCCTCCCTCCCTCCCTCCCTCCCTCCCTCCCCTGCCCAGTCGCAGGCTCTAGCCTTTTATTATTCAATCAGAGAATATTGGGGAGCATTCTCTACAGCACATTGGTTAATACAATGTGTGTGTGTGTCCAGCCTGCAACCTGATCTTGGGGCACAGAACTCATCTGAATACACAGAGCACAAGATCAACCCCACCACTCCTGGCCAGAGGCCAAAGGTTGTTCACTTGCTTTCCTCTTACTGCAGTTGAGTTCCTTTTATACTTTAGGTTCTGTAGTTCATAAGTTCATTTAACGTTTATAACTTATCTGTTGGCATTGAGTTGCTGGCATGATGAATATGATTGTTTTGATACAGCCAATTGTTTGTTTGTTTGTTTTTTGTTTTTTGAGACAGGGTTTCTCTGTGTAGCCCTGGCTGTCCTGGAACTCACTCTGTAGACCAGGCTGGCCTCGAATTCAGAAATCCACCTGTCTCTGCCTCCCAAGCGCTGGGATTAAAGGCGTGCACCACCACTACCCTGCACAGCCATTTAAAACACAATTAGAATGGCTTATTTTCCCTTAAGAATTTGGGACTTGTAGCCGGGCAGTGGTGGTGCACGCCTTTAATCTCCAGCACTGGGGAGGCAGAGGCAGGTGGATTTCTGAGTTTGAGACCATCCTGGTCTACAGAGTGAGTTCCAGGACAGCCAGGATGACACAGAGGAACCCTGTCTCTAAAACAAACATAATAATAATAATAATAATAATAATAATAATAATAATAATGTATAGAAACAGAAAACTTGTCTGGTTATCTAGTATATTTTCTCTGGTTGACAAATCTACTGGGGAAAAAAACAAAATATCAACATATGTTTTAGTAAGCATAAAATCATAGATATAATACTTGTAAAATAATAATTGGAAATATGCAATTCTACTATGCCTGCTCCATCTTCCTCCACAGTAGATATCTACATGCTAAGTTACTGGACATCGAGGTGACCTGATGGCACCCTATTTCTTCCTGGTGAAGCCAGTCATTCTGATGCTACTGCCTCATGTCTGGCCATTGGCATTTCTTGCTTAATTGTACATTCTTCAAGCATGTTATGCTTTTGAGCTAAATTATGCTCTTGTTGTTCTGAGAGTCACTGGAATATAGCTTTGTAGACAGCTTACTTAGACAGATTAGCCCTCTGGGATTATATTCTTTTGCAAGTAAGTTTTCTACCAAGTAAAGCAAGCTTTAAATTCTTTTAGTTAAGAGAAGGTTCCAATAAAAGGTACATATGGTGTAATCTTTTTCTGCATACTAGTTCTGCATTGAGTGGGTCCCTATCCACTAACTCACAAAAGCATTATTTCTCACAAAAGCCCCAATATGCAAGAGTAGTCACCAACTATAGAGCCTTGCATTGGGCTGCCATGTTTTGTTTATGAGGCTAGAGAGAGATGACTTTGTAGTTAGGAGCACTTGGTGTTCTCACTGAGGACCCGTGTTCCAGCACCCACACAGAGGCTCACGGATATCCTGAATTCCTGTCCAGGGAATCTGGCACCCTCTTCTGGCCTCCCTGGGCACTAGGCAGGCTTCTGCAGGCAAAACTCTACACGGAAAATAAAGATTAAGCCATTGGTGGGGTATACATCTTTAATCTCAGCACTTGGGAGGCAGAGGCAGGTAGATCAACCCCACCACTCCTGGCCAGAGGCCAAAAGATGTTCACTTGCAGAGTGAGTTCCAGGACAGCCAGGAGCTACACAGAGAAATCTTGTCTTGTAATCATCATCATCATCATCATCATCATCATCATCATCATCATCTACATATTCCTGTATAATTATCATTTAAAATAATTATTATTTAAAAATAAAAAATAAGATGTTCCTGCTTAGTAATATAAACTTAGTTTATCAGCAAGACAAACCTTCATCAAGCTACAGATACCATATCTTAAATGTGGATTCAGTCTACTCACTGCCTGAAAATTCTTAGACTTTATCAGTTTGGGGAGGGGTAGCATATATTAATTATACATAAAATGTTTCAGAATGACATACAAGCATGCATGTATAGAATCTATTTTGATCATCTTCATTCCTTTTATTTTGCCCTGTCCCTCTCCACACTCACTGACCCCCCCTCCCTCTTTGAACATAGCCCTCCTGGTACCTTCCTGTCTTTCTAATTTGATTTTATTTTTTGATGACCCAGTGAGTTTCATTCTGATTGCTAAGAGGAACAAGAGTCACAGTTTGTTTACAGGAGCATGGACACCCAAATAATAGCTTCGCAATAGAAGAATACATTTCTCTCTCATCAACCATGAACTGAGAATAAATAAATAAATTCTCATAGAGTGAGGAGACCTCAGGAGCCCCATCCCCACCCTGTGGCAGGATGTTAATGGCCTCAGACTTACCCAGAGCGTGTGTGGGCACCCACAGGTGCTATTGATCAAGAGCGAAGCAGTCAGATCATACCTGGAAGCAAGCATCCTGCACCTCTGCCCTGTTCCCACCCCCTCAGCCCCACCTCCGCCTGCTTCATTCTTATGAACACATTTACTCCCAGAAAGACAAAGTAGGAATTCCAGCCACACATGCACTAGCAGCTTTCCTTTGTCTCATCCTGAAGGCAAGATTGAAAGCATCCATACAGAAAATACAACTCTCGCCTCAAAGAGGATAAGGGATAAGTTTATTTTGGCGCCAAATACGAGTGACCACGGCCAAGGCGCAGAAATTTAGGTCATCCCAAACTCTGCATTCCAACATAAAAACAGTTAAGCCATAAATCAAGACCCTTTCCAAATACATTGATGAGAACGTCGGAGAGGTGGGTTAGAGAAGAATGGGGAAACGTGCTTCCGGCTTCAGATGCTGTCAGATAACGTGCTTGCCATCAGGCTTGGTGGAAGTCGTGTTCGACTCAAGTACATTTCAAAGGGAAGTTGGTGCTGTGTGCATCCCAAGTGACTCGCTTAGGGGGTCACAAGACTAACCTGAACTAATGACACTTCTGTGGACCATTTACAACAACAGAGAAACTATGGGTGGTCCTCTAGTGGAAATATGATATTTTTGTTTACGTGTACTCTGAGTATGTACACCTGTGCATTGGTATATGCTATATTGAAGTCTCCTGGGTGCCAAGGAAGAAATAAGAAATTCAGTTGAGGAATGAGTTCTAAGGAGTACTAAGCAGTGCCTCTCTAGCAGCTACTAGCCAGTGGCCATAAAGCAGCACCTTGTAGTTCCACAGTGGTTCATAGAAATATTTAGTTTATCTATAGCAGTACAAAGAAAATTAAAAAAAAAAAAAAAAGCCAGGCGGTGGTGGTGCATGCCTTTAATCCCAGGACTTGGAAGGCAGATGAGTTCGAGGCCAGCCTGGTCTACAGAGTGAATTCCAGGACAGCCAGGGCTACACAGAGAAACCCTGTCAAAACCCTGACAAAAAAGAAAGAAAAAAAAGAGAGGGGGGAGGGAGGGAGGGAGGGAGGATGGAAGGAAGGAAGGAAGGAAGGAAGGAAGGAAAAAGAAAATAAAAAAGAAAGAAAAAGAAAGAATAACTTACCAGTGCTGGAAGATAAAAATAAAATTTCTCTTATGAATTCTCTTTCATGCAATCACTGATAAGTGAATATTAATTAGCCTAGAAGCTCTGAATACTCAAGACACAATTAGCATATCAAATGATTCCCAAAAAGAAGGAAGGAGAGGGCCCTGGTCCTAAAAAGGCTTGATCCAGCATTGTAAGGGAGTATCAGGACAGAGAAATGGGAAGGGGGTGATTGGGGAATGGGCCAGGAATGGGAGGGAAGAGGACTTATGGGACATATGGTGAGAGGGGAAACGGGAAAGGGGATAGCATTTGGAATGTAAACAAAGAATATAGAAAATTTTTAAAAAATCTATTTTAAAACATAAATAAAAAATAAAAAATAAAAAACCCATTTAAAAAAAAAATTCTTTCAAAGCCGGGCAGTAGTGGTGCACACCTTTAATCCAGCATTTGGGAGTCAGAGGCAGGTAGATTTCTGAATTTGAGGCCAGCCTGGTCTACAGAGTGAGTTCCAAGACAGCTAAGGTTATACAGAGAAACCCTGCCTTACAAATATAATAATAATAATAATAATAATAATTTCAAAATAAAAAATAAGTTGCTCTGCTTAGTAATATAAACACATTACAGAGGGCCTATGTTAGTCCCACGCAGGCTCCCTGGTTGGTGGTTCGGTGTCTGTGAGCCCCTAAGAGCCTGGGTTAGTTGATTCTGTAGGTTTCCTCATGGTGTCCTCCGCCTCTCTGGCTCCTGCAATCCTTCATCCCCTCTCCTGCAGTTCTGCCTAATGTTTGGCTGTGGGTCTCTGAATCTGTTTCTATATATGATTGATTTCTACAATTCACTTTCTAGTTATGAAACGTTAACTATTAAGCAATCTCAACAGATCACTAATTTTGCGTGCTCTACATAACAGTATATAGACACAACGAAAATCAATAAAGTAAATGAAAAAAAGCAATAATCTTCATAGCAGTATATTGAGATAATCAATTGCAGGGGGCTTGTGACTCCTTAAGTTCATAAGTTACTGCCAAGTTGCTCACCAACACAGTTTGCCCATTTAAGCTCTCTCCCACAGGGATGAGAATTCCTGTATCCCTCCACGGCTATCTCTCTCATCGCACCTCAAATGTGCTGCAAGCCTTTGACACACAGCAATAACCAGATGGATATTGCTAGGATAGGAGATAGATGAATGCTTGAGTAAATGACAGGACACACAAAGATGTTTTTAAAACCACTGGGGCACTCTGAAACACATGACCAGTGTCAGCTGCTACTGGAGGTGTGTAGAGACAAAGTCATAATAATGCAAAGATGTGCTTGGAGTAGCTGAATCCACTACATAGAACACATAGTGCCTGGGGAACAGTTGAATTCCAGCCATCAAAGTGCAACAGAAGACAGCAAGACAAGGCACCCGGTGCTTGCTATGTAACCATCTAAACAGTAGGAATCCTAACTCAGAAGCCAGGATACAGGTCCTAAAGAGCTGTTACTATAAGAGAGAGAGATCTTATAAAACTAGTAGAGAAATTATTGGCTTCCATAGGGAGAGAGACAGTACAGAATGCAAAGAATGTTAAGGGAGACAGACACTGAGTGGACACCAGAGGGACCGTCAGACTCCGGTTCTGTCAGTGCTGGTAACTTCAAGTCTCAGCCCTGGACTCTGTCTCCATCAGTGTCCATGTGTTTCTGGCTTCAGTTCATGATCCGTGGTGATTAGTGCTAAAAGGACAAGAAGAGACTTTTCTTGTCCACGATTTATTTCACCCTAGCCATCTCCTGCATGTTGGCCATCGTTTGAATTTTATTCTTGTTTCTGTTTAGCGTTTGCTATTCTATTTCTCGGTCAGTTGCTCCTGGTTCTCATATTTTAGAATAAAATGGTGACTTCTCAACCTCAGCTCGTTCATTCCGTGAATGCAAGTCTTCTTAGTTAACGTGCCTCTCTTGTCTGTTGTTCCCTTGCACACTTTCTCATCAGCTGGATATTACTATACCACCTTTCCCATAGTCCTCACGGTCCTCACTTGAGGAAGGACTGTCTTCTGATATAATGGGAGGAGAAGGCGAAAACAAATGATCACTCAATGAGAGAGCATAACAATTACTGTCCCGAGGGATTATAAATCTAGTTTTAGAGCCAGTGAAGTGGCCCAGTGGGGGGTGGAAAATTGCTTGTCACACAAGGCAAGTAAACAGAGTCATCAGGGTGGAAGGAAAGAACAGACAAATCGTGCAATTGTGCGCTAATCTCCGCACATGTGCTATAGCCCCGGCACCCACCACAATGCTAAATAAATCTATAAATATAAACAAATAAACATATAGGTTGAATTTGAGGGGAAATAGTCTGTAGTACTGGTTCAACACTGTTCCAAAGGAGTAGCTGCATAGGATGAGGTTGTCCCTGCATGGAGGTCTACAAACCATGATGCGTTGTAACGACAGCATGGTGTAAAGGACAGCCTTGTCCCAGTCTTCTGTCTTTGCTTTATGCTTCCCGTAATGAAGTATACCCCCACCATTTCTTTCGGATCTACTGGTCTCCTATACATTGACAGATAAAGGCAATTTTTTTTCTCTCATTAGTTAATTTTGATGTTGATACTTGTGAACTGTAATCAATAAAGAACCATATTGAATGGATGCATAAATGTCAGTTAGTAGGCAGCAACTTCTCTATGTCTCACAAAATTGGCGAATCTCAGCAAGAGGTCTAATCAGATATAAACACTTACCGAAGTAAGAGCTCCTTACGAAGTTCCTTAAATCAATGAGAGTATAAGGTATCAACAAATGAAATCGCCTACCTTCACTCTTTTTGTGGCACTTGTAGGTAGGTAGTACCTGAAATTTGGAATTTTTCACTTTCTTTTTTTTTTTTTTTTTTTGGTTTATTTATGTAAGTACACTGTTGCTGTCTTCAAACACTCCAGAAGAGGGCGTCAGATCTCATCACAGATAGTTGTGAGCCACCATGTGGTTGCTGGGATTTGAACTCAGGACCTTCAGAAGAGCAGTCAGTGCTCTTAACCACTGAACCATCTCTCCAGCCCAAATTATCACCAATGTAACATAACTAATCTCAGACACTGTATATAGAAGATATACAAATAGACTCCTTGTCCTCATTAGGGTCTTATTTGGGAGTCAGGTTTTACTCTGGAGTTCATGAAATTTATGATTTTAGGTCTATAATGAGATCAACAAGTTCCTTTATATCAGGCTATGCTCCTTATTGCTTTTTCAAGATTGATTAAAAGAACTGATCATTTAAAAGTCAACATTTAACCCAGAACACTTAAGCTAGACCTTTGTACATTAATTCATGTGACAAATTTATTTCTGAAGTATTTTTCTATTGTAAGTGTCTGGCACTGTGCTCTTGTGCTTTGGTTCAATATAAATGGCATAAATATCCTGAAATTTCAAATGCAAACATACATATATTAAGCTCCATTTACATTTCTACTGAGGGACAAAAATATATATTCTTTTTTTTTTTTTTTGGTTTTGGTTTTGGTTTTTCAAGACAGGGTTTCTCTGTGTAGCCCTGGCTGTCCTGGAACTCACTCTGTAGACCAGGCTGGCCTCAAACTCAGAAATCTGCCTGCCTCTTGCCTTCCAAATGCTGGGATTAAAGGCATGCACCACCACTCTCTGGCAAAAAATATATATTCTACTTGACTAAGATTAGTGTGTTTTTTTAAAAAGGTAGACCTATATTGTTGGAATATCTTTGACATTATTTGAAACAAAGAAAAGGAAAAAACAGATGTTTAAGAGAGATATGAGAAGAAAAAAGGAAATAAAAGGAAGAACTGGTTTTAATTGGTGTCATCTCTGGTTGTGTACAACCTTCTGGAGAATTCCTTAGTCAAAAGCAGAACTATTTAACATGCCATGGATTCCGACTTTCCAGAGAGGGAAGAGTGATTCCAACATATCCTGGTCCATGTCACAGTTCCAGCTACAGTCTAAACTGTGTGTCCCCAAACACTTGAATATAAGAGTTAATCCCTGACTCTGGTGATTTGAATAAGAACTTTGCCCCATGGCCTCAGAACACTTGGTAGTGCTGTTCAGCCGGAAGGCGGAGCCTTGCCCTTCTTGAAGATGAGTGGGTTTTGTAAAGGCGTACGGTTTACAAAGGGTACTATGTAGCCTTGCCCTGCGCCGACTTTCTCTGTGCGCCCTCTGCTCCAGCGGCCGTTCCTCCCTGGTCACTATGGACTAGCCCTCTGTGAGCCTAAGCCAACATTTCTACAATTAAACAAGGTTTCTTCTCATTTTCACTTTCTAAAAAGCGTGGAGTCTGCCTTTCTTTTAGCGGCCATTCATTTTCACTTTGTCTACGTTTCTCTTTCACCTTCCCGAATACACCGAATCAACGTACATCATTTAGACACTGAACAGAAAGGAAAAAAAAAAAAAAACGTGTGAAAACACTGGAAGCACAGTACTTTGCTTGTGTTCTCAGATAGCTTGTATGGTCTAGTATATAGGTCTGAAAAGACCATTAGCTTTGCCAAACTAGCTGCTATCCCTGGAATTGCCTGCCTCAGGCCTAAGAATTAGTATTAGGAATTAACAGGCAAAACCAGATGAGGATAATAACAATGAAGACAACAGTGAGCCAGGATTGTTTCAATAGTTTAGAGCACAGAATGACTGAGTATTATTTTAATTAATGGCAGAATGTTCTTTCCTTATAGGTCTGCCATAGGTAGAAACTAGAAGAGTAGTTAATTCTTGACTGAGAAGAAAAAAAGAAAAGAAAAGAAAAGAAAAGAAAAGAAAAGAAAAGAAAAGAAAAGAAAAGAAAAGAAAAGAAAAGGAAAACCCAAGTCTTTGAAAAACTCCCATGCCTATCTTGGTCTAAATTGATTTATTTCTTTTTGTTTGTTTGATTGGTTGGTTGGTTTTTTCGAGACAGGGTTTCTCTGTGTAGCCCTGGCTGTCCTGGAACTCACTCTGTAGACCAGGCTGGCCTCGAATTCAGAAATCCGCCTGCCTCTGCCTCCCAAGTGCTGGGATTAAAAGTGTGCACCACCACTGCCTGGCTAATTGATTTATTTCTTACATATTAAAATAATTTAAGATAATTTCTCATTGTCCCCGGAAAAAGACCAGCAGTAATAATTTTTATCTTGACTTTTTTTTAAAAAAGCACTATAGAAATATTTATTAAACTGATTACCAAATGGTCTGGACACACCCACTTGTGGTTGTGCAAGTTTTCGTTAAGGGTGACCCATACTGAGTAGCATGACGACACTAACGGAGGAAGCCTTGACGTGTTGACGCCTGGCTGTCCGCAAAGCCAGGGTAGCACGGAAGCAACTAGAGCATCGTGGGAGGAAGAATGCTGCAGGAATCTCCCCTTTTTATACCAACCGGAAATAGGTCTCAGACTAGTCTCATATGGTTCTCACAGCGGAGACTTGTAGCCAGAGTTATGTCACAGCATGTTATGCATCAAAAATATGACTTGAAAGAACAAGTCATACTTTTTCTTTAGTTAGTTTATGACCAGAAGTTTTTCTCCTGTCGCTGCACAGACATCTAAATACTTGATAAAAGAAAATACCTGCTTTTGATGAAGTTTGTATGTACTCTTGCTAAAAGAAAGCATTAGGGGGGCTGGAGAGATGGCTCAGCGGTTAAGAGAACTGACTGCTCTTCCGAAGGTCCTGCGTTCAAATCCCAGCAACCACAAAGTGACTCACAACCATCTGTAAAGAGATCTGACGCCCTCTTCTGGTATGTCTGAAGATACCTACAGTGTGTACTTAGATATAATAGTAAATAAATCTTAAAAAAAAAAGAAAGGAAGGAAGGAAGGAAGGAAGGAAGGAAGGAAGGAAGAAAGCAAGCATTGGTATATTTTAGAGAAATCCTTCTATAATTTCCTTAAAATAAGACAGGGTAGGAAGTAAATATAAAATATTTACTTGCCAAGCAGGAAATACATAATCAGCAGAATTATTTACTGAAATACTCTTTTTGTTTTTTTGGTTTCCTGGTCTCAGAATTAACTATAGGTTTTCTTTTACACTCCCCAGTGGGTTTTTTTTTCTTTGAATTTTTATTATGAGAGATGATGCAATGTGTGAAAACTTTTTACTAAAAGATTTTGTGCTGGTCAATACTCATTGGAAAGTTCACAGGATTTAGGATCACTTGAGATAAGATGCTGGGTGTGTCTGTGACAGAGGAAGTCTCTAGATTGGGTTCTTTGAGGTAGAAAGACTCATTCAAACTGTGGTGGCAACCCTATTGTCCCAATTTTAAAAAAGAAAAAAAAAGCTGGACACCAGCACAGGTGGTGGTAACTGCTTCCTGATTGATGATGTGATGTGACCAACCCCCTGGGGTCCCTGCCACCATAATTCCCCATCGCGATGAACTGTACCTGGAATCGTGAGCTTCCCTGCCTTCATTCAGTTACTTTTGTCTGGCATTTTGTTGCAACAACAGGAAAAATAACTAACGGGAGGTTGTGAATTGGAGATAGTTCTTCGGTTTGGGTGCAAGATCATGTTTACATCACTCAGCAATGAGACCTTCTCTGGCTTGAACTTGTGCTGGGCTCATGCATGCTGTCACAGTCTCTGAGTTTCTATGTGTCAGTCCTGTTGAGTTTGTGTCACTGCTACAGAGACAATAGAATAGGACCTGGAAATATGGAGCTGATAGATGAGGTATCTACACTCTGCAGGTTAAGAAAGTTTATGTGAGTGACAGTCATATGAATTCAAGCTGTATACAATGACAAAGACAAGCTGAGCATGAGAAAAACATGTCTTTCTAGAGAAGCACACAAAGGACAGTTTATTTAGCTGATTATCAATAACAAGCACTAACAAGTAATCTGAAATAAAGCCACTCCTTTCCTGCTGTGTCTGGAAGAAACATGAAAACACATTCCAAGAACATTTCTGTGTTTTGAAGAAACCTAGTCACAAGACCGTTGTCGAGTTTTCTTGGAGGTTCCCACGAGCACTTGGAATTCTCCTCACATGACTCCATTCCTGGGTTATGTTTTGACAAGTCTGGAAGACAGTTTCCTTGATGTCTTCCATCCGCTCTGGCCCTTATAACCATTCTACATCCTCTTCTGCGTAGTTCTGAGCCCTGTGGGGTAGGGTTTCATGATGACATCCCGTTTAGGACTCAGTGTTCCCAAGTCTCTTACTCTCTGCATGTGTTCCGCTTGTGGGTTTCCCTGTTACTGCCCATCTGCCCTCCACAAGCCTCATTTTGTGTCTGTGTTATTTTTGATAACCCACTAAGTCCAATATGTGAATTATCCATATAGTCATGGGTCATCTAGTGTTGCTTGGTCAATCTACCAAAGGCCATACCCTTCAAGAAAATTGGCTCTTCCTCCTCTAGAAAACATCCACTGTCCATACCTCCTTATCTAGGAGAAGGGGCTCATAGGCCTTTCCTGCACCATGCTAAAATGTTGACTGGATTGCTCCTATTCAGGCCTTATACAGACAACCAGACCTGCTGTGAGTTTGAGTACCACAGTCCTGTCATGTCCAGAAGACATTGTTTCACACTGGACATCTCCAACCTCTGGTTCTTATGATGTTTTTGACCCCTTCTCCATGGTGATCCCAGAGCCTTGGAGCAGGGGCTCATATATCCAATTTATGACTAAGCACTCTACTGATATTTATTCCCTGTACTTTTTGATTAGTTTGAGTATCTGCCTTAACCACAACCCGGAGGACACAAACAATTTTTTTTTCCTTGATGAGATCTAAAAATTGAATCCATCTAAATTTCACAAATTTAGAGAAGAATTTGATACTATGCCGAGTTAGCAAACCAATAGTGTTAGGCTCCCACTTGGGACAGGGAAGTTCTCCTACCTTGGGTTGTTGGCCAACCCAAGTATTAGGCATGTATCTTCAGCCGTGGGGTGGGCTTTAAATCCAACCAGAAGAGTCAAGAAGCGGTGGCACATGACTTTAATCCCAGCACTTGGGAGGCAGAGGCAGGCAGATTTCTGAGTTCAAGGCCAGCCTGGTCTACAGAGTGAGTTCCAGGACAGCCAGGGCTGTACAGAGAAACCCTGTCTCAAAAAATAAATAAATAAAATAAAATAATAAAAAATAAATCTAATCAGAAATGCTTGATTGCACCCTCATATTCACGCTGCTGTTGGACTTCAGGGAATACTTTGCCACTCCCCTCATTACTGTAGATCATAGAGTTCACAGCTGGGTCGTTCATAACGTCTCTCCTAGCTGCCTACACAGTACCCTCCAGTATTGTAAGAGAGCAACAGGAAGGAAACTTCCTTATTCGTACCAACTTGATTTCATCAACTTTGATGTGACGAAAGGTGGAAATGTCTTTAGCAACAGGGCTAAACTGTACATTACCCTGTAGCTTTTTCAAACATCCGTAATGCTATTTATCTTTCTCCCCACCCTTCTCTGCCCTACAGTCCCTTTCCTCTTCCTACGTAAACCTCCTTCCCCATTTATTTCTATTTTCTTCTTCATTTTACCGGTGTTCTACATCATCTTCCCCCTTAAGACCTTTCTTCTCCGTCCCCCACTAGTGGTCCCTTCCTAGTCTCATATTCTACAGATACTCTAAGAGAAACAAATAAATAGAAAGACATCATACTAAGGTCAGAGGCCTTATACTATACTTAGGAATCTTAAGGCCATGTCACATTTGTCTTTCTGGCTCTTGGTCACTTCAGTCAGTATAATGTTTTCCAGCTCCATGTGCCCACAAGTTTCATAATTTTATTTTTCTTTATAGCCAATGAAATCCCACTCTATATAGGTTCCATGTTTTCTTTATCTGTTCCCTAGCTGACAGACATCTAGGCTGTTTCCAAGTACAGCCATTGTGTCTAGACCACCTATGAACATGAGGGAGCCTGTGTCTCTGCTACAGCAGAGTCCTTTTGGTGTACACCCAGAAATGGTATGGCAGAGTCATAGGGCAGATCTGTTTCTAGTTTTCTTTAATTCTAATTCTTGCATTTATTTATGTGTGAGTGGGTGCACAGGCTCATGTGCACATGAGCCACACATGCAAATGCTGGAGGTTAGCTTTCAGGAGTCAATTCTCTCCTTTCACGATGTGGAAATCTGGCATTGAGTCGGCAGCAAGTGCCCACTAATCCCTCCCACCAGGCCCCAGTTCTTGCTAATTTTTTAAAAAATTTGTTTATTTATTATATATAAGTACATTGTAGCTGTCTTTAGACACACCAGAAGAGGGCATCAGATCTCATTATGGATGATTGTGAGCCGCCATATAGTTGCTGGGATTTGAACTCAGGACCTTCGGAAGGACAGTCAATCCTCTTAACCCCTGAGCCATCTCACCAGCTCCAGTTCCAGCTTTTTATAAATGAATCTCCACACTGATTTATTTCTACTGTAGCTGCCCCAATTTCACTTCCACCCACAGTGTGTGAGGGTTCCGTGCTCCCCACATCCTCACCAGCAACTGCTGTCTTCAGCCATTTTGACCAGATGAGAGGAAAAGATGCTGAGCATTCTTTTTTCTTTATTTATTATTTCATTATTTAGTTAGTTAATTTATGTATGTAAGTACACTGTTGCTTTCTTCAGACCCACCAGAAGAGGGTATCAGATTCCATTACAGATAGTTGTAAGCCACCATGTGATTGCTGGGAATTGAACTCAGGACCTCTGGAAGAGCAGTCAATGCTCTTAACCACTGAGCCATCTCTCCAGCCCTGATGCTAAGCATTCATATCTATTGGATTCCTTCGTATGAGAACTCATGCTCACTCACAGAGCTCACTCTGTAATTGGGTTGTGTGTTTACTTCAAGTTTAGTGTTTTCTAGACCCTTGTATGCACAAGACACTAATCCTCTCTAAAGTGTATAGATGGCAAAGAATTTTCACTCTGTAGGCTGTTTCTTTAATTGGTTAACATTTCCTTCTTTTACAGTACAAAAGTTTGTTAATATCATGAATTTTTACTTGTTGATTATTGGTCCTATTTCTTGGCTACCATAGTAAGGCTCTGTCTCAAAAGGGAGAAGGCTCTTTTGAGAGTTAAAAATAGCAGAAGATACAGTATTAAAATTAGAGTAAATAAGATTAATCATCCTTGGGGGCTGGAGAGACGGCTCAGTGGTTAAGAGCATTGACTGCTCTTCTGAAGGTCCTGAGTTCAAATCCCAGCAACCATATGGTGGCTCACAACCATCTGTAACAAGACCTGACGCCCTCTTCTGGAGTGTCTGAAGACAACTACAATATACTTACATATAATAAATAAATAAATCTTAAAAAAAAAAGATTAATCATCCTTATTTGAATCTAATCCAGATGCCCCTGTTCTTGCCCCAGATCCACCAGTTCCTATAGACTGATCATCCATCTTTATCTGATTTTTCCTGATTATTTGAAATTTCTACAAAAAATACTTACTGATTTTAGGTTAAAACTAAACAGAGTTTATTTTGCTTAAAACAAAATACAATTATATTATATACAAAGTATTAATCCTCTACTTCAATATTTCAAATATATGTAGTACACATATGAAATACAATAAAAATGTATTTTTTTTACTTCCCATGAGACTATGTTAATAAAATTTTATTTTTATAGTGTAGTGCTAAGAAGCACATGAACATGGAATTTAGGATACTAACATACTAAATTTTAAGTACATGATGAAATGAGTTACAGATTTGGTCTTTCAATGGTGTGGAAGAATATTCTTGGCAAGCTGCACACAAATTGACCATCATCAAATAACTCTCTGCCCTTTCTTTCCATCCTCTGTCAGGGAAGAAAGACAGAGCTACAAAGGTTTGGGCTAGAAAAAGGAAGTACAGTTTTATCATTGTAGCAGTAAATGAGATGCTGGAAAATTAATTCGAGCTAGAATTTAAGCCAAGTACGGTGACAGATGTTTAATCCCAACACTTGGAAGTCAGTTTGCATACATGCAGGAAAAAAAAACTATCTTCAAATCTTGTTTTGGGAAACATTTTGCCAAAATAAAAAAAATCAATGAAGGAAGTTTTTGTTTTTGTTTTTTCTGGTGACTGGATGAAGAAAAAGAAATACAAAGAAAAGGCTATGACAGGTCTGGGGTTTCAGTATCAGATGAAGAAAGGAAAAAGAACAAAGGAAGAAAGAAAGGAAGGAAGGAAGGAAGGAAGGAAGGAAGGAAGAAAGAAAGAAAGAAAGAAAGAAAGAAAGAGAGAGAGAGAGAAAGAGAGAGAGGGGAAAAGGAAGGAAGAAAGGAAGGAAGGGAGAGAGAAAGAAAAAGAAAGAAAGAAGGAAGGAAGGAAGGAAGGAAGGAAGGAAGGAAGGAAGGAAGGAAGGAAGGAAAGACACAAACAGAACAGTGAGTACGGCCAAGTCTAATTGCCAAACTTTCCAGCCAAGCTTTCTTTCTTTTTTTTTTTTTATTTATTTATTACATGTAGGTACACTGTAGCTATTTTCAGCCACACCAGAAGAGGGCATCAGATCTCATTACAGATGGCTGTGAGCCACAATGTGGTTGCTGGGATTTGAACTCCAGACCTTCGGAAGAGCAGTCAGTGCTCTGAACCACTGAGCCATCTCTCCAGGCCCCCAGCCTTGCTTTCACACTGTCTCGGGATCACAACAAAAAAGCAATGTACAAATCAGTAACTGGCCACCCACGTGAGTTCTCGAGGAATTTGCTTGAACTAATCTCACTCACAGAAGCAGCTGAGAAGTCACTGTGGGGGAGGAGGGAGTATTTTTTTAAGCATCAAGATAGAAAGCAGTTGCAGTCCACACAAGAGCAGATGTGTATAGTTGGGAATTTTAACTCAAAACTTTCCTATACAAAAAACATCCTGGCAATCAAAGTGGCAGGGCCAGGTTTTCACCTCCACAGCAGAGAAACAAACAAACGGTGTAGTCACCTAAAAAAACAAAGTCAATGTTCAGCGTACCCATCATTTTACACGTCATTTGCTAGTTCTGTGTGCTGGGAACATTCTGAATCCTCTGGACTAACCATGTGAAAAGAGCCAGTAGGTTTTATTAGTTACAGTCATCCTACTTGGTAACAACTCACCAAAACCTTCTGCTAGCATTGCACAATGCGTACATGAATTAGAAGATTATATTGTTCCCTGAAAATATGCATAAGTATAAATTAAAACCCTAGGGGGGGAAATGGAAAATAGGGAGTGGTCTTTTGCAAAGCCTTGGGGCCAACACTGAAAAAAACATCAAATTCCTCTTTAGATCTCTTTCATTTGTTTCTCTCTCTCTCTCTCTCTCTCTCTCTCTCTCTCTCTCTGTGCATGCATGTGTGTGTGTGTGTGTGTGTGTGCACCTGTGTGTGCACACATGGGTGTGGATGTAAAGCCTGGATGTTGACATTAGATGTTTTCCTCAATAGCCTCTCTGCCTTGTTCTGAGACAGGCTCATCTCACAGGACCTGGAGCTGACATATTGAGCTAGACTGTCCAGACATGGAGCCCAGGACATGCCTTCCTTCTGTCCTCTCTTCCGTCCAAGTCCTGGGGCTACTGACATAAACCACTCCTGGCTTTTACATGGGCTCAGTGACTGAGAACTCAGGCTCTGAAATTTGCATAAACTCTTTAATAACTAAACCATTTACCTAGCCCTTTAGGTTTAAGCTTCTTTTTCTTCTTCTTTGTATTTTCGAGATAGGGTTTCTCTGTCTTGGAACTCACTCTGTAGTCCAGGCTGGCCTTGAGCTCAGAAATCCACCTGCCTCTGCCTCCCAAGTGCTGGGATTAAAGGTGTGCGCCACCACTGCCCGGCTAGGTTTAAGTTTCTCTCTCTCTGTCTCTGTCTCTGTCTCTGTCTCTGTCTCTGTCTCTGTCTCTGTCTCTCTCTCTCTCTCTCCCTCTCTCTCTCTCTCTCTCTCTCTCTCTCTCTCTCTCTAAAATTTATTTATTATTATATCTAAGTACACCATAGCTGTCTTCAAATCTCATTGCGGATGGTTGTAAGCCACCATGTGGTTGCTGGGATTTGAACTCAAGACCTTTGGAAGAGCAGTCAGTGTTCTTAACCTCTGAGCCATCTTTCCAGACCCAGGTTTAAGCCTCTTAATGTTACTAAACACACATTGAATTTTGAAAGAATGTCTTTGACATTCAAAATGAAAAATTAGCATTTTTCTCATCTTCAGAAAGCAAAGAATCTCACTGACAAAGAAGAGAAGCTACCACTCTTTGGATGGGTGGTTAAGCCTCCCTCTTTACCTGGGGAGGGCATCTTGGAAGTTGCTTGATGTTTTCTAACCGTTTAATTCAATTGCTAGTGTGATGTGAGACTCACCCATTTGTCTCCTCTATTGGAGGGTGCCACTGGCCCATTTATAAACAAGTACTATGAAACCTTCATTTGAGAATATTCCTTTCATACATTTTGCTGCAAGCATCTTTATTCAATCCTCATGCCGTTCTGGATATTTTAATTTGGTTTTTGATTGACATAATACTTGCACATATTTTTGAGGCACAACCTAAAGTTTGGATTTTGTTTTTTGTTTTTATTGAGTAAAGGTTAACTCATGGGATACCCATCATTTTAAATCATTATCATTTCTTTATGAAGGATTTCTTAAAAAAAAAAACGTTTTAAACTATTTTGTGGTCTATAATGCAGTTAATTTCTTACTCTCTCCTGTGGCATAGAACTCCAGATGTTTTCTCTGCCACCTAATTGTTGACCACATCTATCTTCATTCTACAAGACATATCTTCTAGTAATTGCTACTGTTTTCTTGATTATATGAGAGCAACATTGTTAGAATCCATGTGCATGAGACCACTGAGTATTTGTCTTTCTGTGTCTAAATTGTCTCAGGTCGGAATTAGCATTCAGCCATTATACATGATCATATCCATTAGTAAAACACAAACACAACCCCACACTCATGATAAATGGAAACTACCTTGACCCCTACCTCATCTCTCCCCTAACATTATATATATATATACGTATATATATTCATATATATATGTGTATATGTATGTATGTATGTATGCATATGTATATATGTATGTATGTATGTATGTATGTATGTATAAAATGGTAGCACGAAGTTTCCATGGAGATGTAACTGGCCTCACTTTATCAGGGAAGGGCAGTTACTATGCTGGTGGTTATCAGAGGTGGAACGGCAGCTCTAGATATTTAGTCCTGTTATACTCCCAGAACAAGAGAGCTGAGCAGAAGCAATATCCCTCTTCTGTTGTTCTTGCTATGATTTAGACATAACATGGGCCCATGCTTAGAAAAATCCCTAAATGTCATAAAATTATACTGCTACACAATCATTTGCACTTTCACTTAACTGTTGTATCATAAGCAAGCACATAATCTGACTTTTAGGTTAAAGCCTCCCATATTCAAGTTGACTTGAGGAACAGAGAGGAAAATTTCCTTTGTACTTGCTTGAAAAAAACCTGAAAGGAAACACTGACTATGAACTTAGGGTTACACTAAAGGGTCTTTAGATCTCAGAGCTGTCCTGCTTCGCAAATGACGATACATATGAATGAAACAGACAAGTTTTCTACCGTATGAGAAAGTCTGTACACAAACTGCTAAGAGGTACTAGAGGAATGGGCAGAGGCTGAAAATGTGGCTCAGCTGGAAAAGAGCGCTTGGAAGTGTGCACAGGAGGCCGCAGGAAGCCCCAGGTTTCTTCCCCATGGATGACGCATCTTTGGATGCATAGAAAACTAGAAGATAACCAGAGCTACATTTGTCTCAAAATCAAAAACAAACAAAACGCTTAGCTTTAGTAAATAATGAGCTGGGCTTAGTAGCCTGCTTTAAATTCCAGCACACACTGGAGGCAGAGGCTGGTAGATCTCTGTGAGTTCAAGACCAGACTGGAAAGTTCCAAGACAGCCAGTGCTATAGAGAGGCCTTGGGGGAGGGGGGAGAAGAAATAGGCAGATTTAAGATTTAATCACAGCTCACTGGTGAGAATTAAAATGTCCAACTCACTAGCTAAAGAAACTTAGTTTATTTGAATTTCATATCTCTGTATCTCTATCTATCTATCTATCTATCTATCTATCTATCTATCTATCTAGTAGGGAGGGGTGGCTGTGTACTGCCACTCACATGAAGGTGAGTGAGAAACTTTACCTCTCCTTCCACTATGTGAGTTTTGGGGATCTACCTCAGGATCAGGCTTTGTGGCAAGTGTCTTCACAGCTGAGCCATCTTGCAGGCCTCCCAAAGTTTGTTTTTTGTTGTTGGTTTTTTTTTTAATTTTTTTTATTGAATATCATCTTCATTTACATTGCCAATGGTAAAACCTTTCCCGATATCCCCTCCTCCCCTAAAACCCTTAACCCCTCCCCTTCCTCCTTCCCCCCCTGCCTCCATGCATATGTCTCTCCACACAACACACTCCCTCCTCCCACCCCCTCGGTTTCCCTGTTGAGCCTTTACCTGACCAAGGGGCCATTCCTCCCACTGATGCCCAACAAGGCCTTCCTCTGCCACATTTTTGGCTGGAACCATGTGTGCACACATGGCTCCCAAAGTTTTTAAAGATATGCTCTCCCTTCTGAAAATCCTAGCAATGCTATTATCCATGACTGACCATCTGAAACAAGGAGAGCTGGATGAAGCATAAACTCAAAGTAATCTTTCAATTGTTATATAATAACTTCAAAGCTTTCGTTGGAGACTCTGGTGTATTACAACCGAAACTGTATAAAATACTGAAACTCTAAAATTCAAATAATGGCTAAATGACACAATATGTTGCTCTGGTTTTCAATATAATCCACATTTGATCAGGTTTGGAGAATGATGGATTGATTTGAGATAGAGTCTGATTTTGTAACCCAAGCTGGCCTTGAATTTCCAGTAATACTGCTAGCCAGGTCTCCTCAGAGCTGGAATTACAGGAAGGAATTAGGTCAGGTTTACACTCCATTTTTTTGTTTTGGGGCCTTGAGGGGCTGGGAAAAGTTGAAAGTCAAAATCTACTGCTGTCACAGAGACCCTGAGTTCTGGCTCCTTTGTTATGTAGATTAGTGCACTTTAGCCTCCAGTTTGTCCTTCCTCTGTGCTGCTGTTGGTGTCCTGCTTCTGGGACTGCCCACTCTGATGCTGAGGTGGAGAGGTTCTTTCTAGAAGGTTCCACGGCTGCTGCTCCTAGGATTCCAAATAGTTTGTCCAACTTCCAGTAACCCACTAATATGTATCCTTATTTCTGTTCAAGGAAGAGTCTGTACCATAGTGGATAGACTACCTGTATTATACACCGTGACATAAGTTCAAAAGTTACATTATAGAATGATCAGTGATACAGAGTACATTCCCAAGTTTGTTCGTTTTGAAACAAGGTTTCTCTGTGTAACCCTGGCTGTCCTGGAACTCTCTATAGAATGGTTGACCTTGAACTCAGAGATCAGGTGCCTCCACCTCCTGAGTGCTGTCATTAAAGGCGTGCACCACCACCACCCACTAGCTAACACTTCAAGTTTTAACTGACTCATTTTTTGGTTTTTTTTTTTTTTTTTTTTTTTTTTGGTTTTTTGCTTTTTTGTTTTTGTTTTTGTTTGTTTGTTTTTGGGTGTTTTTTGTTGTTGTTGTTGTTTTTTTTTTTTGGTTTTTTCCGAGACAGGGTTTCTCTGTATAGCCCTGGAACTCACTCCGTAGGCCAGGCTGGCATGGAACTCAGAAACCTGCCTGCCTCTGCCTCCCAAGGGCTGGGATTAAAGGCGTGTGCCACCACCACCCGGCAAACTGACTCATTTTTTAATTTACTGATTTATAACTTATCAGACACTATTTATACTGTAACTATTCTCTTTTCAAGGAGCTTTTTTTTTTCAGTTTTTTTTCGAAACTGCCCCCCAAGTGCTAGGATTTAAAGGCATGGCCACCACTGCCAGGCAGGAGCCTGTATCTTTTAAAGTAAAACAGTAGCTCAAACTCCCTAAAAATACCACCCCCCTCACCCTCTCCCAAGTGCATGCCTTTAATCTGAGCAGAGGCAGGCAGATTTCTGAGCTGGAGGACAGCCTGGTCTACAGAGTGAGTTCTTAGACATCGAGGGCTATACAGAGAAACCCTGTTTCAAAAAAAACCAATAATAATAATAATAATAACAATAATTTCCCACCTGTGTTTTTAGTGTCCAATTTTCCTCAAAAGCAGTTGTTTTGTGTGCTTTCTGTTAAGTTTCAAACCTGGAACAAATGGTTGTGGTCCCTATTTAACATATCAAAGTGGCCATCAGAAAAATCATCAAAAGAGACTCAGAAGGTCACTTCTTGCAGGCCAAAGGGAAAATCTACCAAGAAGAGCTCTCAATACTGAACATCTATGCTCCAAATGCAAGGGCACCCTCATTCGTAAAAGAAACCTTACTAAAGCTTAAAGCACACATTACACCTAACACAATAATTGTGGGCGACTTCAACACTCCACTCTCCTCAATGGACCGATCAGGAAAGCAGAAACTAAACAGGGACACAGTGAAACTAATTGAAACTCTGGACTAATTGGATTTAACAGATATATATATAGAACATTTCATCCTAAAGCTAAAGAATATACCTTTTTCTCAGCTCCACATGGTACCTTCTCCAAAATAGACCATATAATTGGGCACAAGACAGATGTCAACAAATACAAGAAGATCAATCTAATCCCATGCCTCCTATCAGATCACCATGGAGTAAGAGTGGTCTTCAATAGCAACAAAAACAACAGAAAGCCCACATACACATGGAAACTGAACAATACTCTACTCAATGACACCTTGGTCAAGGAAGAAATAAAAAAAGAAATCAAAGACTTTTTAGAATTCAATGAAAATGAAGGTACAACCTACCCAAATCTATGGGACACAATGAAAGCAGTGCTAAGAGGAAAACTCACAGCTCTAAGTGCATCCAAAAAGAAACTGGAGAGAGCATACACTAGCAGCTTAATGGCACACCTTAAAGCCCTGGAAGAAAAGGAAGTTAATTCACCCAGGAGGAGTAGAAGACAAGAAATCATCAAACTCAGGGCTGAAATCAATCAAATAGGAACAAAGAAAACCATACAAAGAATCAACAAAACCAGGAGCTGGTTCTTTGAGAAAATCAACAAGATAGATAAACCCTTAGCCAGACTAACCAAAGGACACAGAGACAGTATACAAATAAACAAAATTAGAAATGAAAAGGAAGACATAACAACAGAAACTGAGGAAATTCAAAGGATCATCAGATCCTACTACAAAGGTCTATACTCAAAACAACTGGAGAATCTAGAGGAAATGGACAATTTCCTAGACAGATACCAACTACCAAAATTAAATCAGCATCAAATAGATCAGCTAAATAGTCCCATAACCCCTAAAGAAATAGAAGGGGTTATAGAAAGCCTCCCAACCAAGAAAAGTACGGGACCAGATGGTTTTAGTGCAGAATTCTACCAGACCTTCAAAGAAGACTTAACACCAATACTTTTCAAACTATTCCACAAAATAGAGACAGAAGGGATACTGCCCAACTCATTCTTTGAAGCCACAATTACGCTAATACCTAAACCACAAAAAGATCCAACAAAGAAAGAGAACTACAGGCCAATTTCTCTTATGAATATAGATGCAAAAATACTAAATAAAATTCTTGCCAACCGAATCCAAGAGCACATCAAAACGATCATTCACCATGATCAAGTAGGCTTCATCCCAGGGATGCAGGGATGGTTCAATATACAGAAATCCATCAATGTAATCCACTACATAAACAAACTAAAAGAAAAAAACCACACGGTCATCTCATTAGATGCTGAAAAAGCATTCGACAAAATTCAGCATCCTTTCATGCTAAAAGTCTTGGAAAGAGCAGGAATTCAAGGCCCATACCTAAACATAGTAAAAGCAATCTACAGCAAACCAGTAGCCAACATCAAAATAAATGGAGAGAAACTTGAAGCAATCCCACTAAAATCAAGGACTAGACAAGGCTGCCTTCTCTCTCCATATCTTTTCAATATAGTACTTGAAGTTCTAGCGAGAGCAATTAGACAACATAAGGAAGTCAAAGGGATACAAATTGGAAAGGAAGAAGTCAAACTATCATTATTTGCAGATGATATGATAGTTTACTTAAGTGACCCAAAAAACTCCACCAGAGAACTTCTACAGCTGATAAACAACTTCAGCAAAGTGGCTGGTTATAAAATTAACTCAAGCAAATCAGTAGCCTTCTTGTACTCAAAGGACAAGCAGGCTGAGAAAGAAGTTAGGGAAATAACACCCTTCACAATAGCCACAAACAACATAAAGTACCTTGGCGTAACTCTAACCAAACAAGCGAAAGATCTGTATGACAGAAACTTCAAGTCCTTGAAGAAAGAAATTGAAGAAGACCTCAGAAGATGGAAAAATATTTCTTGCTCCTGGATTGGCAGGATCAATATAGTAAAAATGGCCATCTTGCCAAAAGCAATCTACAGATTCAATGCGATCCCCATTAAAATCCCAACTCAATTCTTTATAGATCTAGAAAGAGCAATTCTCAAATTCATCTGGAGCAACAAAAAAACCCAGGCTAGCTGAAACTATTCTCAACAATAAAAGGACGTCTGGGGGAATCAATATCCCTGACCTTAAACAGTACTACAGAGCAATTGTGTTAAAAACTGCATGGTATTGGTACAGCAACAGGCAAGTGGATCAATGGAATAGGATTGAAGACCCAGAAATTAACCCACATGGGTTAATTGTCACTTGATCTTTGATAAAGGAGCCACAACCATCCAGTGGAATAAAGATAGCCTCTTCAACAAATGGTGCTGGTTCAACTGGAGGTCAACATGCAGAAGAATGCGAATTGATTCACTCTTATCTCTTTGCACTAAGATCAACTCCAAGTGGATCAAGGACCTCCACATAAAACCAGACACACTGAAACTATTAGAAAAGAAACTTGGGAAGACCCTGGAGGACATAGGCACAGGGGGAAAGTTCCTGAACAGAACACCAATAGCTTATGCACTAAGATCAAGAATCGACAAATGGGACCTCATAAAATTACAAAGTTTCTGCAAGGCAAAGGACACTGTCAGAAGGACAAAACGACAACCAACAAAGTGGGAAAAGATCTTCACCAACCCCACATCCGACAGAGGGCTAATATCCAATATATACAAAGAACTCAAGAAGTTAGACCCCAAAGAACCAAATAACCCTATCAAAAAATGGGGTACAGAGCTAAACAAAGAATTTTCACCAGAAGAAATTCGGATGGCAGAGAAACATCTTAAGAGATGTTCAACATCATTAGGGAAATCTACATCATAGTCATCAGGGAAATGCAAATCAAAACAACCTGAGATTCTACCTCACACGAGTCAGAATGGCTAAGATTAAAACCTCAAGAGACAACAAGTGCTGGCGAGGTTGTGGAGAAAGAGGAACACTCCTCCACTGTTGGTGGGATTGCAAAATGGTAAAACCACTCTGGAAATCAGTGTGGCGGTTCCTCAGAAAATTGGTCATGTCCCTTCCAGAGGACCCTGGCATACCACTCCTGGGCATATACCCAGAGGATTCCCCTGCATACAATAAAGACACATGCTCCACTATGTTTATAGCAGCCTTGTTTATAATAGCCAGAAATTGGAAGGAGCCCAAATATCCCTCAAAGGAGGAATGGATACAGAAAATGTGATATATTTATACAATGGAATACTACTCAGCAATTAAAAATAATGAATTCATGCAATTTGTAGGTAAATCGTTAGACCTGGAAAATATCATCCTGAGTGAGCTAACCCAGTCACAAAAGAATACACATGAAATGCAATCATTGATAAGTGGATATTTGTGAGCCCAGAAGCCCTAAATACTCAAGGCACAATTAGCAAGTCAAATGACTCCCAAGAAGAAAGGAGAGGACCCTGGGCCTGTAAAGATTGGATCCAGTTTTGTAGAGAAACCGTGGGGGGAGGGGGAATGATTGGGGAATAGTTGTGGGGGAGAGGAATTATGGGACATAGTGGGGGGGAACTGGGAAAGGGGAAAGCCTTTGGAATGTAAACATAGAATATAGAAAATAAAAATTAAAAAAAAAAGAAATAAACAAAAAAGCAATGCACCAAGAAAAAAAAAAGTGGCCATCAGATTCTCCCAGCATCCTTCAGTCCTTCCTACCTGTTACAGTATCCTCCCAGCTTGATACCTCACCCCTTACTCTGAACTTCACTAATCCAGGGGCTGGGCTGCCCATCTCTATATAATTTAGACATTTGGTTGCCTGCCCTTTTCGTCTACCTTTTATTTATTTATTTATTTATTTATTTATTTATTTTTGAGGTTCAATTATTTTTTTTCATTTGATATATTCTTTATTTACATTTCAAATGGGTTCTCCTTTCCTGGATCCCCCCTCCCCAGAAGTCCCATAAGCCCTCTTCCCCCTCTGTTCTGCAATCAACCCCTTCCCGTTTCCCTATCTTGGTATTCTCCTACACTGCTGCACTGATCCTTTCCAGGACCAGGGGCCTTTCTTTCCTTCTTCTTGGGTATCATTTGATATGTGAGCTGTGTCTTGGGTATTCCGAGCTTCTGAGCTAATATCCGCTTATCAGTGAGCGCACACCATGTGTGTTCTTTTGTGATTGTCTCACCTCACTCAGGATGACATCCTCCAGTTCCACCCACTTGCCTAAGAATTTCATGAATGTATTGTTTTCAATAGCTGAGTAGTATTCCATAGTGTGAATATACCACATTCACTGTATCCATTCCTCCGTTGAGTCTTCTACCTTTTACTCCCCTAGTCTCTTGGTCTAGCTGACCCTCCCCTCACGAAGCTCAAGGTCGTGTCCACTCCGGACTCGCCCAGGTGTCCCCCCCCCCTCTGACTATGCTCTCCATTGTCTATGAATAGATACATTTATCTAAGAACCAACCTTCTTCTTCCTCCTTCCCGGGAGCAATCATGTCCTTCTGTTTTTGTTTCTTCTTCTTTTTTTCATTTGCCTTCAAAGTCAACCAAGAACAGCTCAAGTCTTTCACATCCTTCCTGGTTTCAATTGTTCCATGTTCGGGAAGGGAAATGGGATGGAGGGTTAGATGGTTTTGTTTTCCTCTTGGAACAATTACTTGAATGGCATCCTAGTACTCATGAAATAGGCAATAATATTGCATGACCCAGTAGGTAGAATCATTCGTTTCATTTTATTCTGGTTTCTTTCTTCCTTCTTTCCCTCTTCCTCTTCCTCCTCCTCCACCATCTATTACACAAAGCTAAAGAATCACAGCCTGGTGGGGTAGTGGTGGCACATGCCTTTAATCCCAGCACTTGGGAGGCAGAGGCAGGCAGATTTCTGATTTTGAGGCCAGCCTGGTCTACAGAGTGAGTTTCAGGACAGCCAGGGCTACACAGAGAAACCCTGTCTCGGGGCAAAAAAATAAAATAAAATAAAATAAAGAGAGAGAGAGAGAGAGAGAGAGAGAGAGAGAGAATCACAACCTGTTATTTGTGGACACCTTTGTAAAATAGAGGATGCAATGAAGATTAAAGAAAGGTAAGGTCAGAGCTGCCTGGAAAGGAGGCCTGAAGCAAAGGAGATGAGGGCCCCAGAAGAAGGCAATGGCAGAGAGGCTGGAGGACCTGAATCTGCCCAGGATCATCAAGGAGGCACTTCAGATGCAAGGAGGCCCAGAGTAATATCCCCCTTTGTCTTCATTCTGTATGGAAGGGAATCATAAGACCCTCAATGCCAGTGATGTGCTGTTGGCCATAGAAGAGATGGAATTCCAACGGTTCATGACACCACTGAGAGAAGCTCTCTAACAGTCTTCCTCAACCTTTCCTAAAGCTTCGACCCTTTTATACAGTTCCTCCTGGAGTAGTGACCCAACCATAACATTACTTTCCTTGCTATTCATAACCATAAGTTTGCTACTGTTATGAATCATAATATAAGTATCCAATATGCAGGGCATCTGTTATGTGACTCCTGCAAAAGAGTCAACTCAGCCGGCAGGTATGCAGGCGGGAGCGGAAAGGCAAGAAGGAAGCTTCTGAGCAAAAGGACAAAACAGGTTCAGAGAAGAAAGAGAAGAGCAGGAAGGAGCACGATGAAGAGGAAGACAACCAGAGGAGGGGGACAGAATGAGGAGGAGGAGGAGGAGGAGGAGGAGGAGGAGGAGGAGGAGGAGGAGGAGGAGGAAGTAGACAGCTTGATAGAGAATGGGCAGACTGTGGCACGGCGGAAGTGAGTACCCCCAGATGTAGCACAGGTGTCTGAGATCAAAAATAACCTGACCGGAATGGTCAAAACCATCTCGTCCCAGACTGGGAGCTTCTAAGTAGAGAATCCTGATTTGCTTCATCTGAAGAATGTTATGATTTTTTTTATATAAGGCTCAGAAATTCGCTAAAGGAAGATCCCAGACTCAGATAGTATGCAAAAACAAAGAGTGTTTATTCTGAAGAAACATCCAGCGTGCAGGAGTCAACCATTCTTTGAAATGGTGACCCCAGATAAAGGCGTGCAGGCCTTCTTATAGGGAACCCGGAGGGGGGGGCGCTCTGGAAGGATTAGGTCATCTAAATTCTCATAGGTGAGTGCTCGGGGTCACAGGTGATCCGTCAATGGTCTACATTCCCACTCCATGGGCGTTCAACCATGTAATGAAATAGGGCTGCCCAGAGCAGATGGTCCATTCTGAGATACGATATTTCTCCATGTTTTGTGGTTATCCCTTGACTGGTTTTTGGGAGAGGACTTTATAATCCTGTTCTGGATTTTGTGGTCTGTTCCTAGAGCTGGTGACTTATGACCTAGTTTCTGGGACTTATGCTCTATTCCTGAAGCTGGGGCCTCAAGGTCTTTTTTGAAATCAGGCCTGGTCCTCTAAATGGAGATAAGTGGGCTCTTTAAATAGGGACAAATGAGGTTTATATTGTCCTTTCATTTAGTATAAGGGATTCAGAACTACAACATGGTCGCATATCGCTTGTTTATTTAAATATCTGGTTAGCTAGCTTTAGACTCCATTTCCGAACTGACCCTCCTGAAAAGTAATAAATTCCTGTGCTCCAGGTCACAGAGACACTCAAGGCCTGGTCACTCTAAAGGTGACGATCATGGTCACTTCGTCTGACTGTACAGTATTTGATAGTACATATTAATGGTCAGAGTGGTTGTGCTTCAGGATATGACAAAGAAGCTTCAGGAGAATCATGAAATTTCTTCACTGGCTGGTGGCATTGCTTGTTTGGGTTTTCTTTTTCTACACTCAGTTAGCTTGCAGCCCTTCCTTATTGTCTGCAGGCCGGGGTGGCTGCACTCCTGTGTCCTACATTCTGAAATTCTCAGTGTTGATTGGAATCTGTCAAAAAAAAAAAAAAAAAAAAAAAAAGGCCAATATCTTAAAAGCAAGTGCCTTAATCTTAGAGACGGCTCAGTAGGATTTACTGCCACCTCCTGGACGCATCTCGAGCTTTCTCTTATAGTCCATCTAGATTTGCAGCCACTGCTTTCATCCCCTGAACGCATGCCAAATCCCAACCTTTATTCCAACCTTTATTTTCTCTAGTCATGGCTTCCCCCCGCCCCTTCATTTCTCCCTTGCCTCTGCTTCTTCGAGGCCCCACTTTCTCTTCCTTTTACTTATTTCATCTTCCAGTCTAGAGACTTTGATAACGTATGTAAGATCCCAAAGTGCAAGTTCCTCAGATTCCTTAGCGCTCATCTCGCTTTTAAAAAGAATTTCAAGAACACCTCTGAGCCTGAGCATAAATATAATGGTGCTCGAGACTCTGTCAGCACAGGCACCATGCTGCGGCTTCAGAAGTATCTGCTGATCTTTCCTTTCCCCTCATTTCGAGCTCCAAACACTTTGTGTTTAGCAGAGCACTTCAGGTTGACTGGTAGTGTAATATTTCAACACTGTTAACTAGTTGAGGAATACAGTGGAGACTTTGTTGTAAGAAACTAGAGACGGTTGAGAAGATTTTTGTTTGTTTGTTTGTTTGTTTGTTTGAGACAGGGTTTCTCTGTGTAGTTCCCGCTGTCCTGGAACTCACTCTGTAGACCAGGCTGGCCTCGAACTCAGAAATCCACCTGCCTCCGCCTCCCAAGTGCTGGGATTAAAGGCATGCGCCACCACTGCCCGGCGAGATTTTTTTTTAATTGAATATATTCATTTACATTTCAAATGTTATACCCTTTCCCAGTTTGCCCCCCCTCCTAGAAAACCCCCACCCCCTGCCTCCAAGAATAGGACCCTCCACCCAACCCACTCCCACCTACCCTTCCTCGATTTTCCCATGCTGGGGCATCTATCAAACCTTCATAGGACCAAGGATCTCTCCTCCCAATGATGCCGGACAAGGCATTCCTCTGCCACTCTTTTGGCTGGAACCATGTGTACCCCTTGGTTAATGGCTTAGTCCCTGGGAGCTCTGGGACATCTGGTTGGCCGACATCTTTGTTCTTCCCATGGGGCTGCAAACCCCTTCAGCTCCTCCAGTCCTCCCTCCAACTCCTCCACTGGGGACCCCGAGTTCTGTTCAACGGTTGGCTGCTAGCATCTGCCTCTGTATCTGTAAGGCTCTGGCAGGGTGGCAGGGCCCGGTTGAGACGATTTTAATGCTTCATACCAATAAAGAACATTCTTTGTTTGTTTGTTTGTTTGTTTGTTTGTTTGTTTTTCGAGACAGGGTTTCTCTGTGTAGCTCCGGCTGTCTGGAACTCACTCTGTAGAGCAGGCTGGCCTCGAACTCAGAAATCCACCTGCTTCTACCTCCCAAGTGCTGGGATTAAAGGCGTGAGCCACCACCGCCCAGCGAACATTTTTTTTTTTTTAAAACAAAACAAAACAAAAAAAAAAGTCATTCATTCTGAGAAAGGGTTGTTAACGGAAGATTTGGGGGGTCATAGTTGGGGTGTCTCATGTTAGCATGTTAAAGTGAAATTAGAGTGCCCTCTTGGGGTTCTTGGTCCCATTAATAAAACTTTTAAAACGGACTCAAAGAGAGCTGGAGGATAACTTGAATAAAGTTTAAAAGAAAAATGAGAGGGTGGGCAAGCTGTAAATCTCAGCTGACACCTGGGGAAGGGAGGTGACTGTGTGGAAGAAAAACAACATGCCTTTTAACGCGGAGGTCACAGAGAGACTGCCACAGGTGGAAGGGGAGGTTTAGAGAGAGAGAGAGAGAGAGATGCCCAAGCCGTTAGAGAAACTGTGCTGAGAAAGGAAGAGGAAAAATATAAGGAAAAAGTGCTCTTCTGAGTAATTAGAAAAAGCTTCTTGGATTCCCCTCAGCAAGCAACAGCACAGAGGACAGAGATGGGAGATTCTGAGAGAGAAGCCTAAAGCATCTCCTTAAAGGTGGAAGTGTTTACCTCTTCTATGTAGCTTAACAAGATGGTTCTGGCTTCCAGAAGTATGGTCTTCCTCACCTGGACTTTGACCACTGTGTGTTCTTTCTTCTCCCATCCTTTTGTGGGTTCTATTCTCTTCCATACTTCTCTACCCTGTTTCCACCCGTCCTCCACCCCAATTAAATGTTTTTCTGTGTAAGAGTTGCACGGTCACAGTGACTCTACAGAGATAGAACTCCTAAGACAGAAGTTGGTACTAGCATAGAGTGGTATTGCTATGACAAACCTGGCTTGTGTTTTTGGGAGGATTGTGGAAGGACTTTGGAACTTTGGGTTAGAAAAGCCATTGAATGCTGAGACCTCAGTGGGCTGTTTTGTAGGAGCTTGGAAGATAAGAATGTTGAGAGTAGGGCAGTGGTGGTGCATGCCTTTAATCCCAACACTTGGGAAGCAGAGGCAGGCAGATTTCTGAGTTTGAGGCCAGCCTAGTCTACAGAGTGAGTTCCAGGACAGCCAGGGCTATACAGAGAAATCCTGTCTCAAAAAAAACAAAAAACAAAAAACAAAAAAAACAAAAACAAAAACAAACAAATAAACAAACAAAAAAGAATGTTGAGAACAGTGCGGAAGATGGAGGCCTGGCTTGGGAAGTTTCAAAGTAAAAAATTAAAGACTATCTTGTTATCATGTCATGTTATCTTGAATTAAGATTCTGTTAATTCAGCTGGGCGTGGTGGTACTTGGGAGGCAGAAGCAGGCGTATTTCTGAGTTCGAGGCCAGCCTAGTCTACAGAGTGAGTTCCAGGACAGCCAGGACTACACAGAGAAACCCTGTCTCGAAAAACCAAAAAAACAAAAAACAAAAAACAAACAAACAAACAAAACAACAACAACAAAAAAAAAACAAGATTCTGTTCATTCAGGTCAGCTGGAGCTGAAGGGTCAGTCACGATTAACAAAAGACCAGCACCACTGAAGTGAAACTGTTTGGGTTACTAGCACAATTGATGCTGGTTAGCTAAAGCTAAGACATTTGTGTTAATTAAGAAGAGGCCAGCACCACGGAAGCGAAATCTTCTGGGAAGTGTTTCCTGAGAACACAAAGAAGCTGTGTTCCAGAAGTTGTACTTCCTGTTGGCAGCCAGACTTGATAATGAGTAAGAGTCTCCCAGGTGATATCGGTTTTGAAGACATGAAGGGGTAATGGAGAGCCGCTGAGGCTTGGCACTGTGAGAAGCCAGGAGAGGCTATTGGTAAAGGGGCAGCTTCAGTGGCAGTTGCAGGCTGAAGGGTCATGCAGAGAAGGTGAGGTTTGGCAACATGAAGAGGTCCTACAAGGAGCTATTGATGAAAGTGCAGCAAAGGATCCCAGCAGTTGTGGAGATGCCGGTACCATAGGATGGTCACGAAGAATAGCAGTGGCAGCGGAGTGAACTAGAACCTAGAAGACAAGCTGTGTGTGCTACAAACTGCAAATCTGGAGAATTGACTAAACCCTTTAGAGGAGTCCAGAAGATCATAAATGGATCCCAGACGCTGGGCAGCTGGAGTATGATTTTGCTTTAGAATGTGACCATGCCCTGATTTCCCCCTCCACCGGCGTCCACAGTTGAGTCTTTGCATTTTAAAAGACTTTGTCGTTTTAGAGATGGTTATTTTAAAAGGACTTACATTTTAATGTCTTTGAATTTGTAAAGACTGTGGGACGTTCAGAGTTATTTATGTTTTTAATGTGAGATCTTGGGGATGAGTAAGAAAGGAAGGGCTGTCGCTTCATAGTGATGCATTTGTGTGTCAAGTTGACAAGGAGTCAGTTGTAATGGCTGGTTTTGTGTCACCTTGACACAAACTAGAGTCACCAGGGAGGAAGGAGCCTCAGTTGAGGAAATGCCTCCATGAGATCCAGCTGTAAGAGATTTTTCTCAGTTAGTGATTAATGGTTGGAAGATCCAGCCATGGTGGGTGGTACCATCCCTGGGCTGATGGCAGGCTGAGCAAGAAGACGGGAAGCAAGCCAGTAAGTAGCATTCCTCTGTGGGCTCTGCATCAGCTCCAGGCTCCAGGATCCTGCCCTGTGTGCGCTTCTCTGGTGACTTTCATTAGTGATGAACAGTTCTGTGGAAGTGTAAACCCTTTCCTCCCCAATTTGCTTTTTAGTCATGGTGTTCTGTCCCAGCAAGACAAACCCTAAGTCACTCACCTTTGATGGCATGCATCCTCTGCTAAGGACTCCCTTCAAACCCCCAACACATAATAAAGTATGCCAGTACCTGGCAGTTTAGTATGAAGGTAAGATTTACGATATAAGTTTCTGAGTTCAAGACTGAGTTTCTTTGCATATGTATTTATTCATTTTTATATGTATGTATGAATGTGTATATATATATATATATAAGTATATATATAATGTATATATAAGTATATATATGTGTATATATATATATATATATATATATATATATATATATATATATAGGGGGTTTTTTGTTTGTTTTGTTTTTCTGAGACAGGGTTTCTCTGTGTAGCCCTGGCCATCCCAGTACTCACTTTGTAGACCACCACGCTGGCTTCTAACTCACAGAGATCTGCCTGCTTCTGCCTCTGGAGTGCTGGCATTAAAGGCATGAGCCATCTTGGTGGATATAAATTTCATCTTTATAGGTGAATTTCTTCTCCTCTCCCTCCTCCTCCTCCCCTGACTACTTCTTCATCTCCTTCTTCTTCTAAGCATATCTAGAGCATAGGCTGGCCTGAACTACATAAATACCTGGATGACTGTAGTGGCTAATTTTATGACAAACCCTATTTCAAAAAAACCAAAACAAACACAAACAGTATGTATGCTTGTAAATTTTGGCTCTCCAGGCCTCTCCAGGCAGTGTGGTGTACTCCCAGCACTTGGAGAGCAGAGGCAGGTGGATTTCTGAGTTTGAGTCCAGCCTGGTCTATAGAGTGAATTCCAGAATAGCCAGTGCTACACAGAGAGACTCTGTCTCAAAACAAAACAAAAGAGTATAAAGCCTCAAATGTACCTAACTACTGAAGAAATTAATTAAAGCTGAACTTTCCTGTAATCCTGATTTTTCTTTCTTCTTTCTTTACTTTGGTGTCAGGTGGTGGAGCGGTACTGGGGATTGAACCTAGAGCCTCAGGCGTGCTAGCCATGTGCTCTGCTCAAGGAGCTACACCCCCAGGCTCCCTCTTATCCAGTAGTAGTAGTAGTCAGCCAGCATAAGGACACCCTTTGATGTCTTTTTTTAAAATGATTTATTTATTATTATATGTAGCTACACTATAGCTGTGTCTTCAGACACCCTAGAAGAGGGCATCAGATCTCATTACAGATGGTTGTGAATCACCATATGGTTGCTGGGATTTGAACTCAGGACCTTCAGTCAGTGCACTGATCTAACTCACCAGCCCCACCTTTTGATGTCTTAGCAAGTGAAAGTTTTATTTCTGTTATCTGAATCTATAAAATTGGCAAAGGAAAGAAATTTCCAGAAGAGAAATAACAATAGTACTTGCTATTCAGGAATTTAATAGACAGATAAAAAAAAATAAAATGCTAACACAGTAGTTTTCTTTTTATGGTTATATTGTTGTGAAGAGACAGCATGACCCAGGCAACTCTCATAAAGGAAAACATTTAATTGGGGGCTAGCTTACAGTTTCAGAGGTTTAGTTCATTATCATCATGATAGGAAGCATGGCAGCATCCAGGCAGACATGGTGCTGAAGAAGGAGCTGACAGTTCTACATTTTGATCTCAAGGTAGCAGAGATTGTGTTCCATGTTGGGCAGAGCTTGAGCCCTGGAGACCTCAAAGCTTGCCCCCACAGTGACACACTTCCTCCAACAAGGCCAAACCTCCTAATATTGCCCCTCCTTTGGGGCAAGCATTCAAACGAGTGAGTCTAACAGGGCTATTCCTATTCACACCCACTACAGTAATTGCTGCCTCGGAGGAGATAACAGAACACCCTTTAAAGACATCATCTACCATCTTCCATTTATTGTAGGAAAAACTTTTTATACCATAAAAGTCAACCTCAAGACAAGTTACTATGAAGTCAACCCCTAATGGCTATTATAAGCTCTTTTTATACTTTTTAGGGACACAGGTTACATCAGCAAGGTTACTGATCAAAGTTATTGACTAAGCATATTGACCTTTAAATCTACTGACTAGCAAGCATGGCACACATGTGTTTGTTTTTGGTTTTTTTGAGACAGGGTTTCTCTGTGTAGCCCTGGCTGTCCTGGAACTCACTCTGTAGACCAGGCTGGCCTCAAACTCAGAAATCTGCCTGCCTCTGCCTCCCAAGTGTTGGGATTACAGGCGTGCACCACCACGCCCAGCTCTCGGAGAATTTTTTTACTCAAGAATGTTCCTGTGGGTGGAGAATAGAACCTGACCTAGCCTTGACCCCAGGCGGGAGGAGGAAGTTGTAAGTAGAGTGTGGGATTGGACAAAGCTCTTAGGGTCCCTCATTACTTCCTGTCTTAGTTAGTCCTCTATTGCTGTAATAAAACACCATGATCAAGGAGACTTAAATATAATTCGGGGCTGGAGAGTAGGCTCAGTGGTTAAGAGTACTGACTGCTCTTCCAAAGGCCCTGAGTTCAAATCCCATCAACCACATTGTGGCTCACAACTGTCTGTAACGAGACCTGATATCCTCTTCTGGTGTGTCTGAAGACAGCTACAGTATTCTTACATATAATAATAAATAAATACATCTTTAAAAAAATATAATTGGGCTTACAGTTCCAGAGGGTTAGAACACATGATGGCTGTTGCAAGTCATGGTTGTAGGAAGAGCTAAGAGCTAACATTTTCGATCTACAGGCAGGATGCAGAGAGAGACACACTGACTGGGATTGGCATGGGCTTTGGAAACTCAAAGCCCACCTGCAGTGACACATCCTCTAATTAGGCAACACCTCCTATTCTTTCCCAAAACTTCTACAAATACCTAGGGACCAAATATTCGAACATATGAATTTACAGAAACCATCCTCATTCAAACCACCTTACTTGCCTTGTATCTAAAAATTTGGAGAATGTAATAATAACTAAGACCACAAATTTAATTACTATTATCAGTCATCATTTTTGACCAATATTCCTATTCCTTTCTAGATGCTGTATATAAGCTAAATATATATGAATATATATAAGATAGATGATATATATGATATATATTATATATAAGCTAAATTTGCACAATGACTATGAAGTAGATGTTATGATTCTCATGTTCCTGTCTTGTTTATAGCAACGAGGGGGAGTTAAATCTAAAAACACATCACAGTAGGACATAAGGAAAAAAGTACCTCTATTTAGATTGTGGTTTTTGTCAGAAAAGTGTTCAAATATTTATTCTAATGCTCATTATCTACCAAGAGTGCAGAGTTCTTTATTTGCATTTGTAACTGAAGAGAAACTAAACAATTCTTACTTTGTTTTATACCACTATTATACTAGTTTTGGTATTTCAGTTTTGTTTCATGTTTTCCTTTTGGTTTTTAAAGAACAAAAGCATTTTATTTGTTACAAAACAGGAAGTTATTATAACAAGGTTAGGTTGAAGGTTGGCAATACGACCTTTTAGGCTTGGGGACAGGATAGACTAAATAAAAAAAGGGGGGGCTGGCATGGTGGTGCACGCCTGTAATCCCAGCACTTGGGAGGCAGAGGCAGGTGGATTTCTGCGTTCGAGGCCAGCCTGGTCTACAGAGTTAGTTCCAGGACAGCCAGGGCTACACAGAGAAACCTTGTCTCGAAAAACAAAAACAAAAACAAAAACAAAAAAAAAAAACAAAAAAAAGGGGGGGTTGGGGGTGGGGAGAGGAAGCTAGGCCTCAGGAAAATCTGCATGCTTTAAGACAACTAAGATGTGTATTTCTTTGTATCTATTTTCCCATTACCCATTATATATCTTTATTTCTTCTTCTTTTTCTTCCCCCAAAGATCAGTCATGTGTATTTCAAAGATTTAGTCTTTTTCTATGTTTTGGCCAAAGAGTAAGCACTCTTGCAGGATATTTGATCATGCTTGAACCCTGAGATTGTGTTATTTACTGAAGAAACCTGTTTTTAGTGTGGTCCTTAGCACACACTTTTAATCCCTCTGGCAGGAATACTTGTATACCCTTTTAATCCTAAGCAATGCCCGTAAAGCTAGTTTGGAGAAGGAAGCACCCGTGTTTGAAAGTGATAAATCAGAGAAGATTCAACAGAATGAGATATGCACAATTCTCACAGGAAGGGAGTAGAAAGGGTAGCCACTTAGGAGAGCAGTACGAAGGACAAGTTGAAGGAAGAAGGAGCCAGAAGATTAGGACAGACAGCTAGAGGTAGTTTGAGGCTAAACAGAGCAATTCAGAAAGAAACTGAGAGAAGGCAGATTGAATCAGTAAGCTCGGAGAGGCGTTTGAGTCAGGAGAGCTAAGTTTAATCAGCCAGCCAGAGATTAGCAAGGGGTGAGCTTCTTCAGCAGCAAGTCTCAGAGGCTGAATACATTCTAGGCCTAGATTAGGTTATAAAGAGGCTAGAAAGGCTAGAGAGATGGCTTGGCAGTGAAGACTGCTCTTCTGAAGGTCCTGAGTTCAAATCCCCGCAACCACATGGTGGTTCACAACCATCGGTAATGAGATCTGACGTCCTCTTCTGGTGTGTCTAAAGAAAGCTACAGAAAGCTTGGATATAATAACAAATAAATCTTTAAAAAAAGAAAAGAAAAGAAAAGAAAAAGAAAAAAGAGGCTAGAAGCTTCCAGGACTAGGCCTAAATTAACAGTCAGTGGCAGTAAGCCTCTGAGATAACAAATACTCTAGAATAAAAGATGCTTTAAAAAAAAAAAAAAAGATACTTTTACAAGTTAGAATTTCAAAGGTTCCTGAGTTATAAACTTGGCCATTCATCACCTCCACCTGAAACAAGGTCTCACTGTATAGCCTGGTTGTCCTGCTACTCAGTATGTAGACCACGGTGGCCTTGAACTCAGTAATTCTCTTGCCTTTGCCTCCCAAGTGCTAGGATTGAAGGTGGGTGACACTACACCCAGCAAATTGTTGTTTCTGCCTAATTTCAAGACGGGGACCTTGGGGATAATGCCAGTACATTGCAGAAGCTGCTCCTAAGCTAGGCCAGTCATAATGAAGGAAAACTTCAGGAGCTAGCTTTTTCCATTTCCCATTTAGTCTGTTTAAGTGCCTAGTGTGTAAGGTGGTGCTGTTCATGTTCAGGGTAGGCCTTCTCTCTCAAGCTAATCCTTTCTAGAAATGATTTAACAAATGCACCCAGAGATATACTTTAGTGACTTGGGCTTTTCTCAGTTTAATCATTTTGACAATGTAGATTAGCCATTATAATTATTGCTCAGCAGAGATGACCACACATTTGGAGAGATGGGTATCTGTCTAAATAGTCAAAAATGTAAGTAGCTACAGAAGAAAAGTCTCTTGAGAGCAGAGAGCAAGGAACTACACAGTGGACGTTGATTTCCGGCAGCAAACTGTGTGTATGTGTAGATATAATTTTGATGCAAATGACATAGTTATCACATTGAATTGCTTTTTTTGCCCTCCTCCTTCCCTTCTTTCTCTTGCTCCGGCCCCATTCACTCAGGCCCATAGTTTTTTGTTGTAGTTGTTTGTTTATTTCTCATCTCGATGGTTATGAGCCATGTGGTTGCTGGGATTTGAACTCATGACCTCCAGAAGAGCAGTCAGTGCTCTTAACCACTGAGTCATCTCACCAGCCCATCACATTAAATTGTTAAAATCAATCAAACTAAATTAAAATATAATTAGGATGCATGTTCAACTCTTTGCTGAACAATAGTGTGCTCTCTACTTTACAGCCTTTAGCTAAGGACCACAGATGTTTTGCTGACTGCGTAGCAATCCCAGAAATCATGTCTTAGAAGTAGGTATCTCTTCTCACCTTATAAAATTCATCTATTAGGCCAAGTGGATACATCTACAGAACACTCCCACACTTACCACTCAGGGAACATGGTGGAAGACGGGGTGGGTGGAGAGATTGTACAAGTCAGAGGAACTGGTTGCTATGAGATTGTATCTCCTAGAAATGTCAGAAGCGACACCCAGAAACTCTCACCAACATGATTGCCTAACCATGAGGAGAAAAGGGGCAGGCCAAGGTGGCTGGGGAAAGTCCACGAGGCCTTCACTCTACACAGAGGACAACGGGCGACCGAGGAACGCTGAGAGCGGGAACAGCAGTCTTCTCCCAGGAAGAGCACACCAATTATTTGTCCAAATACACCAAATTACACCACATAGTAAGCCCTGAAATATGGATATAAGTAACATTATGCAGATGGAGGAGGTTATATTTGGAAACAGTATATACATATGTACAGATAGATGTATGTCACAACTATTTATGAAAAAAAGAGGACATGGATTTGAAAGAGTGATTTGGAGGGAGGAAAGAGGGAGAAAGGATATAATCTCTAAAATGAAAGAAAAATGGAAAACATAATCTATCATTGCAATATAGCTTTTATTTTTGAGACAGGGTCTCTCTGTGTAGACCAGGCTGGTCTTGAATTCAGACAGATGAGCCCATCAGTCTCCTGAATACTAGAATGATGTGTGCTACTGTGGCTATTAGCTCTTATTAACTACTGTCATGCCTTTTCTTATCAAAAGCACTTTATTCTACAACCATATTCCGTTTTTTTTTAATTCATGGTTTTCATTTTCTCCTGATTATCATATTGTTATTGATATTCACTGTTATTGAAATACACCTTAGAACAGGAGATTGAATCACTCAGTTCTCCGTGTTTCTGATTTTACTCTAGTCTTAGACTGGAGTTTTACTCTAATCCAAACAATTATAGTCAGTGTATGGATATGTTAAAACTCTGCCAGGTACTCTGATAGCTTTATTGAGTAGATGTGCCCAGGGTGCATCACAAACCCACATGGAGCCCAGGGTATCTATGAATACAGATCAATCCATTCTCAGATGACATACCAAAATTTCAAAACCTTGGACACCTATAGACAGTACACAGAGAAAATTCACAAATGTTATTCATAGGTAGTCATGGCAGCTATTACTCAAGGGGGCTGGAGGTGCGTTATGGTCAATCTATATAGTCTTTATAAGATCTAGGTTTGACTGTTTGCAAGATTATAGGTAACATATTAGGGTTGTTTTTAATCTCCCTGAAAATTCCTAACAAAACAAAGCATATGGAAATGCTGTTTGTGGCTGCTGGTTTCTAAAGGTTCAGTCGGTCATGCTGGGGAGGTTACAGTAGAGCAGTAATGTCGGAGAGAACAAGAAACAGAAGTAAGGGTGGTATAGGCACCCAGAGCCTTTTTCTTTGTCCTTCTTTTATTCCCTTCCAGCCTTCATGAGATGGGGGACTCAGATAGAAGGGGTCTCTTTCTTTCTTAGTAAATGTCTCAAATACCCTCGTGTTATTTGATCGAACTTTTCTTGGGGAAATGTCTATTCATCTCCAGATAGGGAACACATGACAGCCCAAAGAAAGTAAGAGTACCACCAGCATCCAACTTGGTGAACCAGTGAGTTTTATTGAGATTACTTACGGGAGCAGAAATGACTCAAAGACAGCTATATCACCAAAACTCACCCTAGCATGGGTGACAGCTCACAAAAGCTGGGACCCTGGGACACAAGGCCCAGCCTGTAGGCAACTCAACAGACCGGAAAGGAATGTCTGTTCCAAGTGTCTCTGTCTAATTTCTTTCAGGCAGTTTTTCTGGTCTCAGAGTCTTCTTTGCCGGTTGGCTTGTTTGAGAGTGACTCATGCCTTTTATTGCTTTCTCTGGCAGGTAGAAGGGCCTAGTGAATCTGGTAAATTTCAGGGACTTCCTTAGCTAGTTTGAATTGTTTACTTTTTCTGTTTACTGTCTGTCCCTGAAGCATGGAATGTTTCAACCTCAGAGGAAACTTTTTTTTTTAACTTTTATTGGTTATTTTATTTATTTATATTTCGGATGTTATCCCCCTTCCCCTATCCCATTCTCTCTCTCTCCCTGCTTCTATGAGGGTGCTCCCCCATCCACTCACCCACTCCCACCTCACCCCACTGGGTTCCCCTACACTGGGGCATCTGGCCTTTACACGACCAAGGGCCTCCCCTCCTGTTGATATCCTAGAAGGCCATCCTCTGTTACATATGCTGCTGGATCCCTGGGTCCCTCCATGTCTATGTATTCTTTGGTTAGTGGTTTAGCCTCTGGGAGCTCTGGGGGGGTCTGGTTGATTGATATTGTTGTTCTTCCTATGGGGTTGCAAACCCCTTCAGCTTCTTCAGTCCTTTCCCTAACTCCTCCACTGGGGTCCCTGTGCTCAGTCCAATGGTTGGCTGCGAGCATCTGCATCTGTATTTGTCAGGCTCTGGCAGAGCCTCTCAGGAGACAGCTATATCAGGCTCCTGTCAGCAAGCACTTCTTGGTATCAGCAATAGTGTCTGGGTTTGCTGGCTGCATATGGGATGGATTCCCCGGTGGGGCAGTTTCTGGATGGCCTTTCCTTCAGTCTCTGCTCCACTCGTTGTCAGAGAAAACTGTTACACAATACCTCAGACAAGCCTGAAGGGACACAATCCCACTTGAGCATGTGGCTCTGGCCGGCCTTGCCCTTCTGCCCCATTTCGTCAGCCTTCCTAAAATCCATTCGATTGCATTCCTTAAAGCTGGCCACCAAGGTCTCCTTCCTTATTTGGTCACTTCTTCCTCCTAAAGCTGACTACCAAAGTCCAGCTATGAAAGTACTGAAGTGCAGCTATCAAAAGCCTACTTTGGCTCACCTAATTAACCTGCCCAATTAAAATTAAACACCTCATCCTAACACGGGGCTTTCGCTTTTCCCTTTATAAACTGCCCTTTGCCTATAAGCCACATCTGTTTCCTCTCTATCTAGAGACAGTCCTATCCCTTCCAGGACAAATATCCCTGTGTCCTCTCTCTTGTCCCCTTTCCCTTCTCCCACATATTCTATCTCTTAACTTTGTTTCTTAGTCCCTGCCCTCTGCTCTTCTGGAGCAAGTAATTATCTCTTTTGTGTTGAGAACTTGGCCTGGGTGGGTGGGGTCCTGAGCCAATACCATTCCTTACAACACCCAAGAGTGCCTCGCCTGATCTAGATAAAGTCTAATCAAATTGAGAATACAGCAAGTCACCAGAGATAGATGCCTGTATTAGTCTGGGTTCTCTAGAGTCACAGAACGTATGGGCAGTCTCTATGTAGTTAGGGAATTTGTTGATGACTTACAGTCTGTAGTCCAACTCCCCAACAGTAGTCAGCAGCAGCTGTGAATGGAAGTCCAAGGATCTTGCAGTTGCTCAGTCCCATGAGGCAAGCCGGCAAGGAAGAATGAGTCTTCCTTCTTTCAATGTCCTTATATATGTCTCCAGTAGAAGGTGTAGCCCAGATTAAAGGTGTGTGTATCCATGCCTTTAATCCCAGATGATCTTGAACTAGAATCCATAGCCATAATCTGGGATTAAAGGTATATGTCTCCACACCTTTAATCCCAGATGATCTTGAACTGGAATCCATGCTTCAAGATCTCCATGCTAAGTCCAGGTCAGAAACTTATATCTCTGAGCCTCCAGATTAGGATCATAGGTGAGCCTTCCAATTCTAGATTGTAGTTCATTCCACATATAGTCAAGTTGACAACCAGGAATAGCCACTACAATGCCTTTATACCAGGAGGCACCTAGCATCTGATTGCCTTTCTACTATTACCATTTGTTTAAGACAGGGTTTCCCTGTGTAGCCCTAGCTGCCCTGAAACTCACTGTGTAGACCATGCTGGCCTCAGAGATCTGCCTGCCTCTGTCTCCTGCGTGCTAGGATTAAAGGCCTGTGCCACCACACCTAGTTTGATTTAATTTCTATAAGTACATGTAATGTATTACACATAGCTAGTTGCACTAATGTTTGTTTCATTAGTGATTGTAAAATGGTGATGCCTCAGTTGTATGGCTCTTTGACTATGACACATTTGCTTTACGAGTTACTGAGTTTCATACCTTTAAGGTACAAGTTGAATGGGAAAGACAGAATAAGTGATCGTTTCTCTCTATCAAAGTGTTATAAAACCCAGCGTGCTAGTACATACCAGCACTTGTGAGGTGGAGGCATGAGGATCATGGAGCTCTGGAGAGTCAAGAATATACTTTTTGAGAAAGTAAGGCTTTCCCAAGAAATAAAACAAAGAGTGGTAAATATGACCGGCTGGTCTTCTACTATCATCCAAGGGATTCTGATATAACAGCTTGAACTACAATGACTTCATAGCTTGAAACATAGATTCTATCTTTCACCCAATGTAACTTTTATCTTTAGAGCCATTCAAAACATCCCAAGTTGGCAACAGAGTGCCACTGTAACTCATGAGTCAGTATTAGCCAATGCTTCAAGACCTGTGGGTTTTGACTCCTTCAGCCCTACTCTGTCTCCCAAAATATTTACATGATGATTCACAACAGTAGCAAAATTACAGTTATGAAGTAGCATTAAAAATAATTTTGCAGTTGGGGGGAATCACAAGACCATGGGGAGCTGTATTAAAGGGTCACAGCATGAGGAAGGTTGAGAGCCACTAATTATTAGCCATCTGGAGTGACAAGGTCTCCTAAGCGATTATACATTTGCTTCTCCTTTAAATATTGATACTGTCTTAAGACCCAGACATGATCTGGTTAGGGAAATATAATCCAACTTATTTGTGAGGTATGTTGAGGACCAGAGAAATTGTCCAGGGCTTAGGAAAATGAGAGGGAGTGGAGGGAGACGGGCTTTAGAGGAGAGTACACACTCTGATCTGATAATGGAGGGTTCTTTTAGCTTTTGTTTTATTTGGTTTTGTTTGAGACAGAGTTTCTCTGTATAACAAGGCCTGGCTGTTCTCCATTCATGTTGTAGACCAGGCTAGACTCCCTAGATCTCGCAGAGATCTGACTATCTCTGCTTCCCAAGTACTGGGATCAAAGGCATGTACCAGCACACCTGGCCTGTTTTTCCCCCTTTTTTGAATGGAAGACTTCTTGAAAGATCCCAGGGAACACACACAGACACACACACACACACACACACTCACTCTTGGGCTGGGACTGGGGAAAGTGTGAAGGTTAGCAAGCATGAGTATCAAGAATAATGCTACCAGTCATAATGGCTGATTAAAAACTCAAGAAACAACAGGTGCTGGCAAGGATGTGGAGAAAGAGGAACACTCCTCCACTGTTGGTGGGATTGTAAGATGGTACAACCGCTCTGGAAATCAGTCTGGTGGTTCCTCAGAAAATTGGGTATGACACTTCCAAAGGACCCTGTCATACCACTCCTGGGCATATACCCAGCGGATTCCCCTGCATGCAATAAAGACACATGCTGCACTATGTTCATAGCAGTCTTATTTATAATAGCCAGAAGCTGAAAGGAGCCCAGATGTCCCTCAAAGGAGGCATGGATACAGAAAATGTGGTATATTTACACAATGGAATACTACTCAGCAATTAAAAATAATGAATTCATGCAATTTGTAGGCAAATGGTTGGATCTGGAAAATATCATCCTAAGTGAGTTAACCCAATCACAAAAGAATACACATGAATTGCAGTCACTGATAAGTGGACATTAACGAGCCCAGAAGCTCTGAATACTCAAGGCACAATTAGCAAATCAAAGGATTCCCAAGAAGAAGGAAGGAGAGGACACTGGTCCTGAAAAGACTGGTTCCAGTTTTGCAGGAGCGTACCAGAACAGAGAAAGGGTTGGGGGGTACTTGGGGAATGGGGGGGAGGGAAGGGGGGAAGGACTTATGGGACACATGGTGAGGGGGGAACTGGGAAAGGGGAAAGCCTTTGGAATGTAAACATAGAATATAGAAAATAAAGAGAGAGAGAGAAAAAAAGAATAATGCTTCAGAAACTGGAGCTTATCTTCTGAGTGCGACTCTCTTCCGCATGGGTAGGCTTGCTTTTACATCTTATAGGACAGTTCTTTGGCGTGTCCAGGGTGTTTTCACTTCCTACTTTCCAGTAGGCTTACTCCAAGTTATGTCCCCTGAAGATCAAGTACTACTGTGTGGTTGGTGGGTTGTTTTTTTCTGTGTAGCCCTGGCTGTCTGGGAACTTGCTTTTAGACCAGAGGGGCCTAAAACTCAAGAGGTCTGCCTGCATCTGCTTCCCAAGTGCTGGGATTAAAGGCTTGTTCCACCACGAACAGGCTGTGACTGTTTTTGTTTTTGTCAAACATCATCTCAATACTTTTGTCTTCTCATTCATCTCCATTCCTGGTTACTGGAAAGCGCCTCTGATCTTCTTAAAACCTGTGTAAGGGCTTTCTGAGGACAATTAGTGCTTATCTATAGTTAGCTTATCTTTACTTATCTTTATCATCAGTCTTCACCACAACAGGAAGGCCTCTGTACTAGCTTTTCTCCATAAAAAGGTGTCTTATCACTATAGCAACCCTATCTCTTTTTCTGTTTTTCAAGTCCAGGTTTCTCTGTGTAGCACCGGTTGTCCGGGAATTTGTTTTGTAGACCAGGCTGTCCTGGAACTCATAAAGCCTCCTCGCCTTTGCCTCCCAATGGAAAGATTAAAGGTATGCATCACCATTTCTGTCTCCCCTCCTCCCCCTTCTTTTTCTCCTCCTTCCTTCCTTCCTTCCTTCCTTCCTTCCTTCCTTCCTTCCTTTCCTTCTTTCTACTTTTTTTTTATTTTTTTATTTTTTATTTTTTGCTAAGGTTTCTCTGCAGCCCTGGCTATCCTGGCACTGTTCACTCTGTAGACCAGGCTGGCCTCTAACTCACTGATCCCCTGCCTCTGCCTCTGCCCCTGCCTTCAGAGTGCTGGGATTCAAGGTGTGCACCACCAATCCTGGTACCAGCACAACTTTTGTTTACTCATACCTTGGCTGCCTTAACTAGAAGATAAACTCAGACTTCCTTGGAGGGAGAGCAGGTTTTTTTTTTTTTTTTTTTTTTTTTTTTTTTTTTTTTGTTGTTGTTGTTGTTCGTTTTGTTTTGTTTGTTGTTCCCTTGGCTGTCTTGGAACTCGCTCTGTGGACCAGTCTGGCCTCGAACTCACAGAGATCCTCCTGCCTCTTTCTTTCCAGTGCTGGGATTAAAGGCGAGTGCCAATACCACCCGACTATATATTCTTTTTTTTTTTTTTTTTTTTTAGTTTTTTAGTTTTTTTCGAGACAGGGTTTCTCGAACTCACTGTGTAGACCAGGCTGGCCTCGAACTCAGAAATCCACCTGCCTCTGCCTCCCAAGTGCTGGGATTACAGGTGTGCGTCACCATGCCCGACTTCGAATATATATTCTTGCCGGGCGGTAGCGCCAGAATGAGTTCCAGGACAGCCAGGGCTACACTGAGAAACCCTGTCTCGAAAAACAACAACAACAACAACAACAACAACAAAAACCCAAAAAAAAAATTAAAAAAAAAGATATTCTTAACCCCTGGTCCTAGAACAATTTTTAAAAAGAAGCAGTAGACACTACTAATCAAATAAACGAAGATTAAATATATGAAAATGACATAACACCCTTGTTGATGGTGTCTCACACTAATCACTCAAGGCCTACCAAACGTTTCAGGTGAGGTATCTGCATCCTTGAGCTGTACAAGAAGCACAGCAATGAAGCCTAAACGTCATTTGTCCTTAGGAAGGAGGGAGGTTCCCCGGACGTCAAGGTTGCGCGCGGGGCGGGAAGACTTGCAGAAACCACCACGCCCCCTTACGTCCCGCCCCGCCCTCCGCACTGTGACGTTCCGCGAGAGGCACGGAGCGTAAACAGCGCAAAGCATTTCGGGAGCGGGATTGTTTCGCGCAGGAAGCAGGCTCCATTTTAGCGCCGCCCGCCGTCGCCATCTGTTTCTCTCTCCTCCCCCTTGTCTCTGTGGTGGCCGAACCCCAACAGAAAGGCTGAAGCCCGTGCCGTCCGAGGCCAGAGAGCCAGGCGGGAAGAGAACCAGAGGACCGGAGGAAGGGTGCGCGTCGGAGCTGAGTGGAGCAGGTCTGGTCGAAGCGCGCGGCCCGCCGGACGGACTGACGGACGGACTCGTGAGCCTGCGGCCGCGGCTGCGGCGCCCGCGCGACTCGCGTCCGGGCGGCGGCGGCGGCGGCGGCGGCGGCGGCGGCGGCGGCGGCGGTGGCGGCGGCGGAAGCCGGAGGGCAGCCATGGCGGCCGACAGCCGGGAGGAGAAAGGTGAGTTTGTAGGACGGGACCTCGGGGCGGCCGGTCGAGGGGACCTGGTAGCCGCGGCCTGCGGGCGAGGCGAGAGGTTGGGGCCTCGCGCCGAGCAGGCGGCCGCATCGTGTCCCGCTCCGAGAGGCCTGGCCTGCTGGGCATGGCGTCCTCCTCCCCGCGGCGTCTAACACCACGGCCAGGGCTTTGCTTCTCTTCGATCCCCGGAGTGGTTGGGAGAGGGCTGGCTTTGAGTTACCTGCCCCCCCCCCCCCCCGGGCATGTCTCCTGGCTGGATTATGCGGGTGTAATGCGTATTTTCTGAGCTGTCTTTTTGGTTGGCTTTTTCGAAAATAATGTCACGGTTAGCATTGTTGGACTAGTTAGTAGGGTGGTTTAATTCATTTAGATGGATTATTAGTCTCGACAAATACCTATAAGTAGCTTCTAACTGTTCTTTTGGGTAAGCTAAGAATCGTCTCTTTTATTCCTCGAGTTCTTCGGAAAGAAAGATATTAGAAAACAACAATATGCCCCTCCCCCCAAAAGTCCTAGCGACTGATCTCCCAGAATCGTGCAGAGTTCTCAAAAGGTTCAGCCAGAAATACATAGGTGGAGGCTATAGGCTTGGAGAGAGAAAATGGAAGCATTTCAGTGGATAAATGACATTTCTTCTGAATTACTGGCTTTATAGAGACCACAGATGCCAGTGTAGGATCTAGACCCCCAAAGAGTAGTCTAGATGGGATGTTGTCTTGAGAGATTGCTCAGCCCTGGTCTTGGAATAGTATTTGGTGAAAATAGAACTCAATTGCCGCCCTGCGTTTCTCAAATCTCTCTGCCTGTGCCTCATTAAATTTGAGATTTGTTAAGTGGGCTGAGCAGTCAGTAAGCTTTTTCCATTTTTCTGGTCTCTATATCGAGTGGGAATATGTTTTAGATGATGCCTTTGTCATAAGCAATTATTTTTTTCCTTAGGGACATGGTTTCTATGTAGCTCTGGCTTTTCTGGAACTTAATTTATAGACAGACTGGTCTCAAACTCAAGAGATCTGCCTGCTTCTGCCTCCTGAGTGCTGATGTTAAAGGCATGGACCATCACTGCCCAGTTGAGGCAATTGTCGATGCACAAATTGCAGTTTTTTTATTCTGAAACTAAACTCATCAAGAGTAGCTCTGAGACATCCTAAAGGACTGTAAACAAAGAATTCTGATATCGAATACAGGAAGCCACTTTATCTTATTATAGTAAAGTTGTAAAAAAAAAATCTGAAGATCCTTTTATCAATAAAGATTCATTCAACCTTTGATTGTCAGGATAAGATTTATGATTTAGGAGTTTCAGTGGGGTAGGTGAACCAAGCACAACAGTTGTCAATATAGTGTCTGTTAAAGCGAAGATAACTTAAAAATGAGTAATATACAACAATGCACAGTGAAAACAGGTGATGATCATTTGCTTTTAGAAATGGACTTAATAGTGAAGATGCAGTTTAAACACAAAAACTTGATTATTGAGTAAGGATCTCACTTGTCACTAGTGCTTAGAATATTTGGAAATAGTTTTTTAAAACTCAATTTTTCTAATTATGATTTATTTGAATTTTCTGGTACAAGTGATTTTTTTTTTTGCTTGTTTACTTTGTTTGTTTTTGTTTTTTCGAGACAGGGTCTCTCTGTATAGACCTGGCTGTCCTGGAACTCACTTTGTAGACCAGGCTGGCCTTGAACTCAGAAATCCCGCCTGCCTCTGCCTCTGCCTCTGCCTCCCCCTCCCAAGTGCTGGGATAAAAGGCGTGGCCACCACCGCCGGGCCAAGTGATTCTTTATAGTTAAAATTAAGATTATTTCTCTACAAGCAGCTAGTAAATACCTACCAGAAGTGTTTAATGTCACTTGATCATTGTCACCTGTGAAAGGTAATATTAAAATAGTATAACTTATTAAATAAGTAATACTTAAGGAAAATTGAGACTATTAAGAGAAATTTGTATAATTTGTTATGTGTTTAACAGGAAATTATAGAGCTATACCCAATAAGAATCTTAATCATAATGGTGGTGATGCAGGCCTTTAATCCCAGCACTCAGGAGGCAGAGGAAAGTGGATCTCTGAGTTTAAGGCCCGCCTGGTCTACAGAATGAGTTCTGGGACAGGTAGGCTACACAAGAGAAATCTCCCATAAAAAGGAATCTTAATCATGTCAAACTTAAGCCTTTAACAAATTCATAACTTTTGGAAGCTCTTGATTAAAAAACAAGTCTCAGAAAACAAGAAAATTGCAACTATTGTGTGTTAATCACAGAATGAATTTTAGAGTCATAGGAAATCTCTCCTTTTTTTTTTTTTTTTTTTTTTTTTTTTTGGTTTTTTGGATTTGTTTTTTTCAAGACAGGGTTTCTCTTTATAGCCCTGGCTGTCATGGAACTCACTCTGTAGCCCAGGCTGGCCTCGAACTCAGAAATCCTCCTGCCTCTGCCTCCCAGAGTGCTGGGATTACAGGCGTGCGCTGCCACCGCCCTACCTACCTGGCTAGGAATTCTTAATTTATTGGGCTTGTAATAAAAATCAATTCTTGTAATGTTTCAGTTAATCCTCTATATCTGGATAAAATACCAGCTCCCTGCTAGTTTTGTGTTTATGATTTATCCAAAAAGTTGATTGTTATTGTGAGTTTAATGTGAGTTTTTTAAAATAATACTGGGAAACAACAGCGCCTTGTGTATGTCATGCATTTTTCTGTTTGACGAAGAAATGCTCATCTTTTCTGTTAAACATTTTGCATGAATTTTATTTGAACCCCTACAGGATAGTCTACATAGAATAGTTAACCCAAAATATATACAAATTTTTACTTTTGTAAGTTATTTTCTGCATTTCCAGGTTGGAAGCTTCAGGAGGGCAAGGGGTGTATTATGTGAATTCCTTGTTTATAGGTGTCTTTTAAAGTAATTGTGTCCCGTGCCTTAAATATTTATGTGGTTCAACTTTAATGAATAACTGAGCATAAGCAGTGTAAAGTACAGAGCTGAGTTTTACTTATACACATGCATACATACAAGCTACACTTGTATGCATGCTGTGGCTAGCACTATTGTGAGCTAGTTGGCTTGAGGAAGGGCTCTATAAAACAGTTTAGGTTTGATTTATGTCTCCTTCCTGCATTTTGGGTCTTGTTTTGGTTTACCTGTACTAGAAGAAAGTGGAATATAAGAAGATGCTATCTTTGGGTGTTGGTGGTTTGGAGGGTGGAAAATATTGATGGGAAGGTCTCTCTTCAAGTCTCTGGACATCATTTAGAAGAATCATCATTTTCTTCTGGATAGCTCAGAAGAATAGCTGGAAGGATAGTTCGGCAGCGAAGTACACTTGGTTGATTTTGTGAAGACCCTGGTTTGGTTCCCAGAAGCTACCTGTCAACTACCACTGTCCTTAACTCCAATCCCAGGGTCTGATGTCTAACCTCCACCAGCCTTGCTCATGGTCCACACACGTTTACATGTAGGCACAACACACTGACACATTTAGAAGATTGGTGTCTTTTAATGATTGAAATATATTTGTGGGATTATCCTGAGGTAAATATATTTTGCATGATAGCAAAAGGAGAGATTGCTAGACATTCTGTTGCCTTGTTTTACCTCACTGAAACTGTGATAAGTGAACTGAAGAAAAATGAGTGGTTCCTTGCCTGGGTTTGAAAATGTGTATTTAACATGTCAGTTTTCTTTAAGTACTCTTGATCTGAGGCTGAACTCTGATATAAATAGTATTTTGTATAGGTTTACCTCCAGTCTTTGTGTGTCCCACATAGAATTTACTCTGATAAACCAGTCTTTCAGGAGTTAAAGTTTATGACCTCTCCATGCAGAGTTGTGAGGTTTTGGTTAAATCATTTAAATTCCTGGAATTTCATTTTAGAATTACGCTTGCAAGATATAACCATCTAAGGCTAAGCTACTTCAAAAATTCTGCTTTTATTTCTGTCTAAAACGCCACAAGCAGAATTCTAGCCTTTTTGCTTTTAATATCTCCTGAAGTTCAAACAAGGCTCTAACAGTGATTCTTGTTTGTATTACTTTGTTTTACCTCCTCTACCTAGAAATTTGTACCTTTACCCCAAACTCACTTTGCTAGTTGTTTGGTTAACAGTAATTTCCTTATATGAAAGAATATAAATACAAAGCATTTGTAGATAATTGTCCTTCTGTAGACAAGTTAGTTTGCTTTTTCAAAAGTTGTACTTAAGAAAATTAAAGTAGCTTTTAAAAAGTAACACTATCCTAAGTAAAATTTGGGTTTGCAAATGTTGAAAATTTGCAAAATATGATAGTAAAAGTGCTTGGATTTTGTTAAGTCAGTCTACTGGGATTGCTTAGAATTGACTTTCTCCCTGTACTTTTACAATGCACCTTCCATCAGTGTTTGAGTCAGTCAATTGCTTGCATAATGTGATGCCACACGATTTACCTTATAGTGTACTTAGTGTGAGGCAAGATGTTTTCAAGATGCCAAAACTATGTAGCTCTCACTGCATATGTCTCAGGATGTGATGTCATTGATACATGCCTGTATTAACCCAAAGAGAACTCTAACTCTCCTGTGCCTCTATGCCATAGCTAAGATAAGGCAGATAAAGGACTGCTAAACAAGAGGCAATAGGATCATCATCTTTAGAGATGCCACCAGCATGGCTTGTGTTCAGACAGTATTAGTTAATAGTTTCATTACCATAAACCTAGAGCACCTCATGCAAAGCCTTGACGTGTCACCTTCTCTGTTTTAACAGAAGATTGCCAAGACTGCTCCAGCTGGTTGTTTTCAGGTGAGAATCTGGGCCCCTAAATGATCAATAGTTCTGGAAAAAAGAAAACAAAACGTGGGTTTTTATGTTAAATTTCTGGCCCTTTTAAAAACGAAGCATCTAGTAAATCACTTCATTCTATTAACTATTTGCCTTTGAGTGGATTTGAACCTTAGTTCTAAATAGAAGTATTATTAAAATCACTGTTTTGTTGAGCTTTTATTGCACAACCCACTTTTTGAAATAAAACAAATATTTTGTGATAGTTTGATTTTGAAATAGATGGCTTTAAAACAGTTTTTAGGTCAAGTTTTCTGTGTATACAACAAAGGAAAAATTGAAGTTTGTTTAGTTTTGTTTTTTCAAGATAGGGTTTCTCTTTGTGGCCCTGGCTGTCCTATAGCTTACTCTGTAGACTAGTCTGGCCTCAAAGTCAGATCTACCTGCCACTGCCTCTTGAGTGCTGGTATTAAAGATGTACAACACCACTATAGAGTGAAAAGTTTGTTTTATTCCCACAGAAGTTAGGATTATTCTACAGTACAGTATATGTCCATAGGTCTTTTAACTTGGTGTTCCACCAGCCTATGTTTCTTTTACTGTTAAGCTTAGGTGAGGGTGTTGCTGTCCATTTGCTATGAAGTAACTGAATCTACACATACCATAGATGCATATAAGTATGTCAGAAAGGGCTTCATAAACTTTTACTGCTTGTGAGCCCTTCTTGATCAAATAATTTTTATGACTGTAGACAGACATGAAAAAAATGTATGCCTAACATTTATGGATAATTGTCAAAGTAATTTTACTGTTAAAGACAAATGCAAATTTGCATACTAAGCAGAAAAGCTATGATCTTTTTAGTTTTTACATAAAGAATTAAACCCTGGGTGATGAGTATTTGATATTTGAGGAGGCTGAACATCTATGCTTTTCCCATTAATATGTTTAGAGTCATTTCAGACATTGTAGGAAATCCTTTCCTAATCCTAGGTCAAGCTTCACTTATCATTTGTTGGTGTGAAACTCAATTCAAACAGCAACTTTTTTTAATTGGATATTTTATTTATTTACATTTCAAATATACCCTTTTCTGGTTTCCCCCACCCCTACCCCCCCACCCTTCCCACCCCCACCCCCGTTTCTATGACGGTGCTCTCCCACCCACTCCCATCTCACTGCCCTGGGTTCCCCTATGCTGGGGCATCAAGCCTTCCCATGACCAAGGGCCTCCCCTTCCATTGAGTCAGATTAGGCCATCCTCTGCTACATATGTGCTGGAGCCATGGGTCCTTACACGTGTACTCTTTGGTTGGTTGTTTAGTCCCTAGGTGGGAGCTCTGGTCAATCAGCAACTTTAAGAATTAAATACTCTTAATAAGGAATAAATGCATGAAAATATCACCTTCATTTTCCACAAGAAAATAACTTTCTATAAGAACATAAAACTTTCGAATGTACACTGAGAACCCTCAGTTCATTTGTGTTGCAGGAAGACATGCTCGGAGCAGAGCATGTTGTATGTTTAAAACCAAGGTCTCACAGGGTGGAACAGTGTTGCCAGAAACATTTCAGATTCATTTTAATTTTGAGTTAGGTTTTGGTTATTGTGCATTACTTTTCTCTGGTGTCAAATATCTCCACCCCACAATATTTGACACAGTTCAAAGTGCTTGTGGTATAGAATATCAATAATGTTAAGCATTAATTAAGACAAAGTGATAGAAAGTATTAACTTTCAAGAAAGTAGTCCTAAAATTAGTAATTTTGTTTTTTAATTATATAAGGAGATAATTTTTTTAACTACCAAATGCCAGAGATGATTATTGTCTTTAAGAGCAATGGCAGTGGTGGCACTCGCCTTTAATCCAAGCACTTGGGAGGCAGAGGCAGGTGAATTTCTGAGTTTGAGGCCAGCCTGGTCTACAGAGTAAGTTCCAGGACAGCCAGGGCTATACAGAGAAACCCTGTCTCGAAAAAACCAAAAACCAAAAATCAAAAAAAAAAAAAAAAAAAGAGCAATGACATAAGTAATTCATTTTAAGTTGAAAAATGAAATTTATGCACCAAGTGAAAGAAGTTACCAGAGGAATATAATTAAATTATTATATAGTAGGTGCTATATAATAATTTAAGCTGATTCCTCTGAAAGAAGTTACCAAAGGAATCAGCTTAAATTATTATATAGCACCTACTATTAACAACTCATTGGTCTTTTTTAAGTCAGTTTTGTTGTTGTTGTTGTTAAGCTGTAACTTACAATTAAACTTGCTAGAAATAAAATTAAAGGTATTTTAACATTTTCTTGAACATCTTCCATTAGTATATTTCCTTCTCCCAGGAGTAAAAACGTTTTATGTTCCCTTTTATGAATCTGGGTAGCTTTTTATTGGTTGTCTCTAAAATGCTCAGATGGTGTTGCTGGATTTTGCCTAGTTTCTGTGTTTGGGGATATACACACTGAATGCTCTCCGTCACACTGCCATAAAGGGGAGTGACTGGAAAACAGGCCCAAGATGCTGGAGTGATTTTTGGTTTTCTCAGCCTGTTCTTTAGTGAAAGTTCTTAGATTCTTAGTTGTGAGCTTAGCCTTTAATGGCTGAGCCATGTCTCCAGCCCTTGAAGCTTAGACACTAATGGCTCTTTAGCTATTATCAGACTCCAAACTTGGAGAGATCCTAGTTTCTTCCCCAGAAATGAGCAATAATGAAAAAGGATTGTTACTTGTCTTACAGCATCATGATTCAGGGTAGTATCTTCAGATAATTAGGGCATGTATGTACTTACTGAATAGGTTCTATGCACTGAACCAGGTTGTACATATAAAGCCTGAGGAGCTACTGTAAGAGGGTTGATGTGTACAGTCTCACTGGTAGGAAAGAAAGGCTTATAGGTTGCAACACTCATTAAGAGTTAGTTTCCTTTCTCCAGTGATTATTTGTGGCTTTTTTTGATTGGCATATAAAATATTAGGTATCATTATGACAGTTTCAAACAAGGTATATTTTAGGAGACCCTTCCCTCTTTTATCATCCTTACCTCACTGGTCCTCATAGCCCTCTCATCTCTTCCTATGTCATGTCATATGTATGCTTTAAATTTTCATTTAAATTACTGTTTGTTATTAATGTCTGATTAGAGGTGAAAAAATTAGAACTTGAAACTGGATTTCCCAGTTCCTAGTTAAAATAAAATAGCTAACCTGAGTTTCTTCATTTCCTCCTCTCTTCCCTATACAACTTGTTTTCATAAATGTGTTAGTGACTTCAGTGAGAGAAAATAAAATGTCATTTACACCAGGGAATAGCAAAACATTTTATTAAGTATTAGATAGGTTTGGTGAGACATAACAATTCTTGGTTGCATATCTATCAACTTCTTGATGTGACTGTATATTTAGCTTATTACTATAGTACAAAATAAAAATACTCATCTAGAAGAGTAGTTTTCTGTATTAGGTGAAATTTAATTGTATACAGAGCTAAGGTGGGGGTATATTAATTTTCAGTTCATACTATTTAATATTATGTACTTGTGTTCTGTTCTCCCATCTAAAGCTTGAGAAAGCTTGAACTTCTGATTCACATCTATCTGGACTAAATACTTTTGGTCATCTCTCCTTTTTCTTTTTTAAATACGAAAATGTGTTGTAGTGTTTTTGCCTACTTGGAAGTCTATGCACTCTATGCCTACCTGATCCCTGTCGAGGTCTGAAGGAAGGCATTGTAATACCCTGGGACTGGAGTCCCGTGTGAGTTCTGGGAACCAATGCTGGTCCTCTTGCATGAACAAGTTCTTTTAGCTACAGAGCCACCTCTCGAGCCCTGAACTTCTAATTCTTTATCTGCAAAGTACTGATGAGAAAACATGCTTTCTTATTTTTTGAGCTCATGTAAGCGAAAAGTGCCAATATGTTAGCTATAAGATGTTTTTTGATAAGTAGGCATTGGTTAGTATTGATCTTGGAAAAGTTTATAGACATTTTCTAAGAGTAGTCAGTATCTAAACTTGAATTCCGTAAAAACTTTACACCAAAAAAGTGCTTTTTATAAGGTATTATGATATAGGTGTGCCTTTGAAATTTAAATCATTTTATGGTATATGTGTGTATATATAAACATATATATATATATATATATATATATATATATATATATATAAAACTTTAGCACATGAGGTGTGATGCTGGATTTTAGGTTATTTCTCATTGAAACTTGTTATTTCATGAAAAGATTTGCCTATTTTCACTGATCTGCCTATTTTGTGATAATTTTAACTCTTTTCTATGAATGTAGTTCATCCTTTCAAGACTAGTTAAAGAGTTTTGAGCAGTAATTATTATACATCTGCCAAATTTGGGTTATTTATAGCAAACTTGTTTTTTTTTTTTAGTTTGTGTTTTGCATGTCTGTACACCTCATGTGTGCCTGGTGCTCACAAAGGCCAGTTGGATCGCTGGAACTGGAGTTAAGAATGATTGTGATTCACAATATGTGTTCTGGGATCTGAACCCAGGTTCTCGGCAAGAAAGCACATGCTCTTAACCACTGAATCATCTCTCTAGCCCCTAACCCATTTACTTATTTTTAAAAATATTATAGACTCTAAAATGGTACTTGACATCATTCAGATCTTGAGGGATCTTGATGTGAATAGATGACATCCTTTTCAATGTATTTTGATTTTCATAACAGTAGAAGAAATATGATTCATTTCAGAAAAGTGAAGACAGGGGCTGGAGAGATGGCTCAGAGGTTAAGAGCACTACTCTCTGGCTGCTTTTCCAGAGGTCCGGAGTTCGATTCCTAGAAACCACATGGTGGCTCACAACCATCTGTAATGAGATCTGGTGCCCTCTTCTGGTCTTCAGGCATACCTGCAGGAAACTGCTGCCTACATAATAAATAAATCTTTTTTTTTTTTTAAGTACAGATATAGTACCCAAAGAAGTCAAATGTCATGCCAATAGCAAGTTTAATTTTCAAATACTTCATAAATAGACACCTTTTTTTCCTGTGTAACTGCTTCTCTTTTTTTGTTTGTGTTAACGGTTACAGGTATCTTCAGTCCTGAATTTTGTTTTTCTCTAGTGGGAAGAGTCCTACTAAATCTATGTACAGACTCGAAATTATTAACCTTACCATACTTTTAGTGGGCTTTGTTGTTTGTTTCAGCAGGTTTTATGACTAATTCCTTACCAGTGTAAATTTGTTTTTTCGAGACAGGGTTTCTCACAAAGATATTTTTATACTGGAAGATTTACTATTTGCCATCAACTATAGTATATACTGCGTGCTTGATTTAAGTTGGTATTTCTATATATATTTCTTAGAAATATTATTTTTCTCTTGGGTTGAAGATAAGAAGACAAAATTGAGTTTTGGAGATTGTGTATTATGCCAGTTTAGATGAGTTGTCTTTCCAAACAAGTAATATCTTTTATTAGCAGACTGGAAATGTTTAGGCTACAGCATGCACACACACACACACACACACACACACACACACACACACTAACTATATATATATATTTATTTTTTGCTGTGTAGCCCTGGCTGGTCTGGAGTTTGAGAACCTCCTGCTCAGTCTCAGTGGTTTTTATTCTAAACTATTTCTGGTGACAATTTTAGATAGAGTGGTTATAAAAGTTATAGAGGATTTATGTATATTCTTCAATACATTCTGTAAATTTTGTCATTTGTTAGATTTGTTTTTGTGTCATTTTCATTTTGTCTGGAATTCACTCTCCTTTCAAGTTGATCTGTCTTCACTTAATATGTGAGTCTATGCTTGCATATTTTTTCTTTAGCTACTTACTTGTATGATATGTCCTTGCCCCTAAGAACTTAATTTTCTTAAGCATATAAGCAAAATCAAAGTTAATAATTACATATTTCACCAATTTCCCAGAATACAGCCTCAGAAAAAGTTATATTCATGTTTTGTTTCCTGTAGTATGAACTAGTTTTTTGTGTTTCATAAGACATTCAGATTTTTGCATTTTTGTATATGAATATCACAAAAATATATTTTTCGAGAACAGGGTTTCTCTGTGTATCCCTGGCTGTCCTGGAACTCACTCTGTAGACCAGACTGGCCTCGAACTTAGAAATCCTCCTGCCTCCGCCTTCCAAGTGCTGGGATTAAAGGCATGCGCCACCACTGCCCTGCTAAAAATACTGTTTTAAGTGGGGCCGTATTTGGAGTTTTTGTGATGGTGATTTGTGTCCTGGTGATTTATGTTCTTTGATTATGTGATTGAATCCTTTACTCTTATTTAGTGGGTTTGATCAAACTCCTTTGAGGGTTATGGACACTTAATTACCCAGAATAAATGCTTGTTCTAGTATGTACTACATACTAGAAAAAATGATTAATGATAATTGATTTTTATTTCTAATTTTGCAGATGGGGAACTTAATGTTTTAGATGATATTTTGACTGAAGTACCAGAACAAGATGATGAACTGTATAATCCAGAGAGTGAACAAGATAAAAATGAGAAAAAAGGTAAGAGTTCTTTTGTTAAAAATACAGTTTAAATAAGGAAATTCTGTTTGTGAAAAATCTGTTCTTGAACTTGTACCTTGGCAGTTAGTACCAAAAGCCCACAATAAACCATTTTGTATGACAGACCCCAAATTGGAATGGATAAAAATACTTTTTAAAAAAAGAGACTTGAGAGATGGTTTAGCATACTTGTTTTTGCAGAGAACCAAGGTTCAGCCCCAGTCCTCCCATGGGAGCTCAGAATTACAAGAAATCCAGCTCCTGCTTCTGATCCCTGTCGGCACCAGGCATGCTCAGGGCACACCGAGGGAAAAAACTCAAACACAAAATAATTAAAACAATACTTGGTGGCTGGAGAGATGGCTCAGCAGTTAAGAGCACTGACTGCTCTTCCAAAGGGTCCTGAGTTCAAGTCCCAGCAACTTGATGGTGGCTCAAAGCTATCTGTAATGGGATTTGGTGCCCTCTTCTGGTGTGTCTAAAGACAGCTACAGTGCACCCATATAAATAAAATAAATACATCTTTAAAAAAACAAAAAATGGCCGGGGGCTGGGGGGAATAATACTTAAAACTTTCAAATATGGGCATTTAGTTCAGCGATTGAGAAGCTGTTTTATTTAAATTTGTTCTGGAGTAAAGATTGAGATACTTTTAAAAATGCATTTTTTCTCTATATTTCATGTAGATTTATAAATCTTGATGCAATTAATGGAGTAATGCAAATACTTTTGTATGTCTTTTTAAATTGCTTTTTAAAGGATCAAAAAGAAAAAGTGAAAGAATGGAATCTACTGATACCAAGCGACAAAAGCCTTCCATCCATTCAAGACAATTGATTTCTAAGCCACTAAGCTCATCTGTTAGCAATAATAAAAGAATAGTTAGTACAAAAGGAAAGTCGGTTACAGAATATAAAAATGAGGAATATCAAAGATCTGAAAGGAACAAGCGTCTAGATGCTGATCGAAAAATTCGTCTGTCAAGCAGCTCCTCTAGAGAACCTTACAAGAATCAACCAGAAAAAACTTGTCTACGGAAAAGGGATTCTGAAAGAAGAGCCAAGTCTCCTACACCAGATGGTTCTGAGGTAGTAAATGTTATTGCAGATAATAAAGCAGTTCTTTTTGAGGCTTTAGAACTCTTTATTCATCTTGACCTTGTCTGTTAATGACTGCTGATTCCCTTTTTCTTTAAACATCAGAGAATTGGGCTTGAAGTTGATAGACGTGCAAGCAGATCCAGCCAGTCTTCAAAGGAAGAGGTGAACTCTGAAGAGTATGGCTCTGACCACGAGACAGGAAGCAGTGGTTCTTCTGAACAGGGCAACAACACTGAGAATGAGGAGGAAGGAGGGGAAGAAGATGTAGAGGAAGACGAAGAGGTAGACGAAGATGCAGAAGATGATGAGGAAGTTGATGAAGATGCAGAGGAGGAGGAGGAAGAGGATGAAGAGGAAGAAGAGGAGGAGGAAGAGGAGGAAGAGGAAGAAGAATATGAACAGGATGAGAGAGATCAGAAGGAAGAAGGGAATGATTATGATACCCGAAGTGAGGCCAGTGATTCTGGTTCTGAGTCTGTTTCCTTCACAGATGGATCTGTCAGATCTGGGTCAGGAACAGATGGATCAGGTACTGCCTTGATTTGTTTGTTTTGTTTGTATTTTTGTTTTTTTTAAAGTTTGTATATTTCCTGGCTGTCAATGGTTTAGTATAAATTTGTGCGAGTCCAAGTTTGTTTCTATGAAAGTGTATTTCAAGCTTTAATTGTCTAGTTCTTAATATTTTCATCATTGACAACAACTTATTCAGGTTCATATGCATTTGCTATATATTCACATGTATTTTTCCCAGTAGTTATTAGGACATTTCCAAGGTAGATTGTATATCATGTAGCAATAGAGCCAAAATAATACGTTCTTTTTCTTGAAACACATGTGAGTTGACTGAGACAGTTTGTAGTCTTAGGTACTTGAGAGAAGGTAAGGTAGGAAGATTATGGATTTAAGACTAGTCTGGCCTGTGTGTAAACCCAAAAAGTATTGCTAATATGAAGAATCTTCAATTATTCTGGAGATGCGTAAAAGCACTCACAGAACTGGAGGGAATTTTCTTACAGGAATTACTATGTTTTGTGTATTGAACCAAGTAATGGGTTTTATTGAAATGATTAGGCCCTGAAGTACTTACTTTTAGTACGTTTTTACATGAATCTGTTACTGTAGTTAGATTACTTCATACTATATTGCTTTTGTAGCAAATACATTTAAAATTGAAAGAATAGCCTATCATTTTACAATAAATCAATACTTTTTATTGAGTTTAAAAGAGATATCTGGAATTTTAAAAGAGATATCTGGAATTCAGAAAATGCCTTATGTGGTATCGAAGATACTATTTATACGTAGATTATTTTTCTTAGGTGTGTGGGTGTGTGTGTGTGTGTGTGTGTGTGTATCAATATACATTCCCTTAAAAATGGGGTTACTGTGGAACTTTGATTTGGATATGCTAGTTTTTAATACTAGGGACCACTTTTAATTTCAGTGTCACTCTGTTTTCTAGATTCCAGTTTCTCTAGTTTACTTTTTCTCAGAATGTTTTAGTAATTTATAAAATAACTCACTGGTTGATTAGAAGCTTCTTTTTGCTAGGAGAGTTCAATTATGCTTTTGATCTCTGAGTCATAACCTTCATGTACTTAAAAAATAAATAGAATTTATTCATATACTATGCTAAGCATTCCTTTGCCATTGCATTTACTAATGCCAGGTTTGCTATGCTATATAAATTTAGTTGGACAAAATCTGCATTGGTTTCTTCTCAGCATATTATCTCTGTGTTTATAAGAAATGTATTATGCTCTCAGGTGTATTTTGTAATGAATTTGTAGAGTTTTTACTCTTGAAATGGTCAAGAAAGAAAGCTTTGAAAATAATGTAATAACAATTAAAAAAGAAGCACCACCAAAGGATTAGTTAGTACTGATGTGTTCATCTGGCTTTTTAGTTTTTGATATCATTAATCAAGAAATGTCGGAATGTCCTTGGTTCATACATTAAAAGTAACATGGGCAATCTGCAACACTTGTTTTAGCGCACATTTGAGTATTAGTGTTTTCAAAAAACAACAAAACAAGCTGTAAAAGTATCTTTTTCATTTACTCAGGAAGCATGGAACACAAGTCTTGCATCTCTAGTTTGAAGGCCTGATTTTCAAATTGTGTCTTACAACTGAGGAAATGTGCGACTTTAGCATAACTTTGTCCCCCTCCTCCTTTTTTGGTTAAGGTTTCCTATTTGTAAATTTCATTGAGTACTTTAAGAATTAAGAGAGGAGAATTTAGTTTAGGTAGTTAATTGACTTTATATAGCAGGGTACTGTATATGTGACCATTGATAATTCTTTTTTAGATTTTCATTGCTTTTACAAAAAACACACATATCTTATACTTTTTATATTACATCTTATCTCCCAGCTGAAGAGGCTTAAGGGGTTTATCATTTTATGACTACAATGGCAAGCGGCTGAATTCAGTTTCAGTCCTCATATATTTATAAAGTTCCATATTAAGCCTGATTTTTTTTTCCTGTGTACTGAAGGTCCCCCATTCTTATAAGTGTGCCATTCTTATAAGACTGCCATTAAGACCTCAGTGCTACATTTTTTTTAAAGCTTTGTTTATTTTATGTATATGAATATACTGTAGCTGTCTTCATATACACCAGAAGTGAAGAAAGCATCAAATCCCATTAGAGATCATTGTGAGCCACCATGTGGTTGCTGGAAATTGAACTCAGGATTTCTTGAAGAGCAGTCAGTGCTCTTAACCACTGAACCCTCTCTCTAGCCTGGTAAAATTGAAACAAAAAGAATGATTTAGAGCAGAAATAGTAAAAAATAGAATTGAAGACACAGAAGTGGGGAAAAGAGTTTTTGGTTCATATGTGTGTGTTTTTCAGTACGAATGCTTTGTGTTCTGTTGTTTGCATACATTACAATAAGACTTCAGTAATTTACACAAGCAACAGGACTTAGTATAGCACTCCCAAGTACATTCAAAATAAATACTAAGTTTTACTGAAGAAAATTATATTAGCTTTGCAAGTTTTCCTCTCTTGTGGAAAACTGCGTTTTTCATAAAGCAGTTAAGTAAATACCTGATATATTTTATATTCATGTGTTTTTATTGCTTGAAGTGTGTGGCAGTATCACACATAAATCTTTAAGTGAGACTGAGTAAGTTGAGCAGTGAGAGGGGGAAGAACATTACTGTTTAAGAGCTGGGTAACGACTAGATTAGGACAAGTTCTCCTTTGAAAACCTATGTTAGCCTCTTTTGTATTGTGATAGTTTAAAACTTGTCTGGATTTTTTGTTTTAGATGAGAAAAAGAAGGAAAGGAAGAGAGCTCGAGGTATATCCCCCATTGTCTTTGATAGAAGCGGCAGCTCTGCATCAGAGTCATATGCAGGTAATCCCATTTAATGTTAGGATCATAGATGGCTGACTGATTTGCTTTAGAAAGTATGGAGGTTGTAGTTTAGTGTGAATTGTTGTTCATTAGTACTGAATTTTGGCATGTTCAGTGTAATAATTCTAGAGGAGACTAAGCTTTTTCTTATTTTAATCCTGTTCTGTTACTGCTTCAGTGGAATTTTCAATTTTCACATTTTTTTCTCTTGGAAGATGATGATTCAGTGACTAGTTTTCTGAGTGGGAAACTGTTCAAATATCCAAAAAAATAAATAAATAAATAAAAAATAAAAATAAAATAAAATAAATTCGAACAACCCAAAAAAGCAAAACACTCGTACACATGGAGAAGTATTTTTGTGTGTGTGGGTGCGCCAGGGAGAATTTGTCTGGAATGATAATTTTATGTGACAAGACTGTAGAAATTTTGTCTTCCTCTATTAAGCTCAATCTGAACAAATGTACTTTGGCTAAATACAGGTTCAGAAAAGAAGCATGAGAAATTATCATCTTCCGTTCGTGCTGTCCGAAAAGGTATCATTTAAATTTGAAATTGTTTTCATTGCATGCTCCATAAAGTCATGATTTTACCTTATTGGTTTTCCATTAGTACTTGGTTTTAGTGTGGTCATGTTCCGATATATCATGTTAAGGGAGAAAGCATTAAAAACTTAAATAGAAATCTCCTGTGTTTTGTATCTACTTTTTATTGCCTACTTTCACAATAATTAGAGACAGTTTGCGATATTTCAGTTTCTGGGTGTGTTGATATAGTCACATTTGGACACATGTTTAACAGCATTAATAGTCTGATCAATCTTTAAACGAATCGTTCAGAAGTTTATAAAACTTAAAGCCATTGTCAAACTTAAGGGCGAGTCTGATGTATTGGAACATGGCCGGGCGAGGCTGCCTGCACAGTGCTGCTCTCCTTAGCTTTGCTTTGGTCTGTTGTGCCTGAGCTTTCTAAGCTGACTGGGTGACTCGAGATTTTACAGTTTAGGTGGGTTTGGAGGCCTAATTTACTATAGTTGGCACACCTATGTGTAATGTCCATGGTTAATGACAATGGATTTCTTTTATTTATTTATTTTTTCAGATCAAACCAGTAAACTCAAATATGTCCTTCAGGATGCAAGATTTTTCCTCATAAAGAGTAACAACCATGAGAATGTATCTCTTGCCAAAGCAAAGGTATTACCATCAGCCCCATTGAAACATTCCTTATCCTGAAACTTAAATGAGGTACAATGAAAATTATCTCCAGCTGCCTAAGATGCTTTGACTTTCTTAGTTGCCATCCCGGATCTGGTCTGTGGCGAGTTAGGAAACCTGGTAGTGGTATGAATTTACAATTTTGTCTTACTAGAAATCACAGGAATGTTGAAGCGTGTGTATGTATGTATGTATATATATATATATATATATATATATATATATATACACAATTTATACCATATGTGTTTTCTGTTAATATCTCATATCCAGCTATTGATATATTTATGGACAGTCACTTAGGTTTAGGAAGAAGGGGGAGCCACAGCTGTATAGGCCCCATTCTAAATTCTTACCAGGACTATCAGTTACTGGAGGATACTGAAGAAATAAGAAAGTACGTTTGTGTTTTACACCAGTTATTATAATATTTTAAAATTCTTAGCTTAAATTGAGTAAGGTTTTCAACTGATTTGTTGAAAAATCTGTAAGTACTTCTGATTTGGGTCAATGTTTACTCATAATAAAGCTTTACAAAGAGAAAGTAATGAGCAGGTAGTCCAGCCAATTACACTGCTCTTCAGCCGAAGTGGTTTTTTTTTGTTTGTTTGTTTGTTTTTGTTTTTGTTTTTTTGTTTTTTTGAGACAGGGTTTTTCTGTATAGCCCTGGCTGTCCTGGAACTCACTCTGTAGACCAGGCTGGCCTCGAACTCAGAAATCCACCTGCCTCTGCTTCCCAAGTGCTGGGATTACAGGTGTGCGCCACCACTGCCTGGCGGTTTTAAGCTGAAATAATAAAGTGCTAAGATGTAAATGAAAAGACCAGGTTTCTCAGAAAATGAGAGCTTCGTCACCTTAACCTTTCTCTTTGACTTAAAAAAAAAGTTCTTCCTCTTCTTCTTCTTCTTCTTCTTTTTTTTTTTTTTTTTGGTTTTTTTTTCGAGACAGGGTTTCTCTGTGTAGCCCTGGCTGTCCTGGAACTCACTCTGTAGACCAGGCTGGCCTAGAACTCTGAAATCCGCCTGCCTCTGCCTCCCAAGTGCTGGGATTAAAGGCGTGTTCCACCCACCGGGCAGTTCTTCCTCTTTCTCTCCCTCTCCCTCCATCCCTCCCTCTGTCCCTCCCTTCCTCTGGCTCTTTTCTTTTTAGTTTTTTTTTTTTTTTTTTAAATTGGTTAGAACTACTTTAGGAGTCTAAATAACTATTTGCCAGCTCTAGTTAAAAAATCTTTTCAAGTTACATAAAAAATTTGAACTTAGGAAAAACTAGAATTTTGGCATTTTCACTTGTGATTTTACTGCTGCTAAACCATTTTAAATTGTGTAATTAAGCACACCTATTTAGGAAGACAAGTGGTGATTTACTCTTCAGTACATGTACTTAACATAACAATGATTTTGAGTTTAGAATAATTGTAGTGATTGGTATAGAATTGGAGTTCATAAGATTTGCCTGATATTTCCCTTTGTTTAGATTTTGTAAAGTTGCCAATCTTTTCATATTTTACCAGATAAGTAATTCCCAGTTAACAAGTGAGATTTTTCTGTTACTTTTTTTAAAATTTCAAACATCAGCATAGTAACTTTTACTTTATCACTATAGTACTTGATTTTAATTTGTGATCTTTGCATTATTTCTATAGGGTGTATGGTCCACACTGCCTGTAAATGAGAAGAAATTAAATCTTGCATTTAGATCTGCAAGGAGCGTTATATTAATATTTTCTGTCAGAGAAAGTGGAAAATTTCAAGGTAAGAAAAATAGTAATTTGTTACTTTGGGTATACGATAATAATTGCAGTGACACTTAAATATGATACTGTGATCCCTTAGGTTTTGCCAGATTGTCTTCAGAATCACACCATGGTGGATCTCCTATACATTGGGTGCTTCCAGCAGGAATGAGTGCTAAAATGCTTGGAGGTGTTTTTAAAATTGACTGGATTTGCAGGTAAATTAAATTAACACAGAGAAAAGGCAACTGATTGGGAATAATGTTATAATTCTGTAGTAATTTTATTAATTTATATATTTAGTTTCCACTACCCTTTGATGGTGATGAGGTTCTTTATTATCAGACTTATATTGCTGTGTTAAACATGAAAACAATGTTTTTTACCTGTTCCCTCCCTTAATAAACTAATCCTGAATGTCAAGGAAAGATAGTTTTCCTAGCAGTTGTTAAGATCTGGTATGTTTATTTCGTTGCAAAACAACTATTCTTTTAGTTTTTTTTTTTTTTTAACATTTTTGGGGCTATTTATTGCTACACAGTTTGTGGATTTTTGGGGTTTTTTTTGTTTGTTTGTTTGTTTTTGTTCGTTTTTTAAGATTATTTATTTTATGTGAGTGTGGTTGGTGTCTTCAGACACACCAGAAGAGGGCATCAGATTCCATTACAGATGCTTGTGAGCCACCATGTGGTTACTAGAAATTAAGATCTCTGGGAAAGGAGTCAGTGCTGTTAAACACTGAACCATCTCTCCAGTCCCAGTTTGTATTTTTAGGAATATAAGCAGTACATGCTTAATCTGCTTTCTGGTATCTTATAAAGGATTAAGACTTAACTATGTTTATTAGAAAAATTAATTAATTTTTGTAACATGAGTTACTGTGTAACATGAGCTACATAAAAACTTTGGTGATACCAAATGATTGTACGGAAAAGGCTGATTTAAACAAGTGAGAATTTCATGGCTCATATCTATTACATGTGACAAATATATGAAATGGACCATATGAATTTTGTTGGAATTCAAAGGAATTAGAAGTGTTACAAATAAGAAAATGAAGTGTGGGGGCACAGGTCAATAACACTAACATGGGGCCCAGGCACGAAGCCAGGCTACACTTTATATTGAGGAAACCAAATGAGAAGGGTAAATGCTGCTTCTGTTCATGAAAGTGGAGGAGCATTAATGCTCCATGAGGTTGTATGAATGAATAATGTGAAGAGAAGAGCCAAAGGGTGATGATGAATGGTGATGGGGCTGCCAGATTCACAAAACTCACTGTATTTGAATTTCAGTAGAGAAGGCCAGAACTACGTAGATCTTTTTTAAGATTTTATTTTTTGTTTCAAAGATTTTTAATTAATTAATTTATTTTTTTAATTGTTTGCCTGATTTTGTTATTTAAGATGGGGTCTCTGTGTAGTTCTGACTGACCCTAGGCAGACCCTGGGACTCAGTATATAGACCAGCCTGGGCTTGAAACTAGCAAAGATCCTTCTGCCTCTTTGACCTAAGTTGAGAGATTAAAGGCATGCATTACTATATCGGATTCATCACTTATTTCTTAAAATTATTTTTTTTATATATTTCCCCCCTTCCCTTTCATGTATGTGTGTCTGTGTACATGTGAGTGCAGGTGCCCACAGAGTATACAAGAACAATTTCTCTGGCGCTGGAGTTGAGGCCAGCTCTGAGCTGGCTACTGTGGGTGCTGGGAACTGAATTCACAGTGTCTCTTTAACACTGGGACATCTCTCCTGCCTATGATTTTACAATTATTTTCTATAGCAGAGATTGAAAGACATCTAAGTTTTGTTAAATACAAAATTGTTTGAGTAAAGTATGTTTTGTTTCTTACAGCATTTTGCAAAAATAAATGTTCATGCTGTAACATGTAGAAGCAGAATAAATTAAAAATTATAATTATAGTGCATTGAAATGAGACTGTGATGTTGGTAACTTTTTTTCTCCTCCCTCCCTGATTTATATATGTATAGTTATTTAGAAAGTTATTAGGTAATAAAACAAACTTTAAAAAATTTATGACATGGCTCAACAGGTAAAGGTACAGGCTGTGAAACCCGGGACCAGTGCCTTACCGATGGAGAGAGAGAACTGACCTCACACACACATGCATGTGCAGAATACTTTGAAAGTGAGGTGACAGATTATTGTTTTAGTTGATATGGGTAAAAAAGGTTGTTTTTTTTTTTTTTTTTTTTAATCTCCAGGTGTATAATTGTAAAGGCCAGAGAGAAAATATGCTTAGTTTATCATTGTAACTATTTGGAGATCATGCCTTTTGGGAAAAAGAAACAGATACAGCAGATTCAGTGTTAGAATGTTAACTTGTATTGATCTTTTTATTCTCAGGTTGATAAATTTCTTAGTTTTACACGATGAAATTTATTGGTTAACATTTATTTAAAATAATTTTTTTACATTGATCATTAATTGGCTATCTTACTAACTTGCTTGAACAGTGTTTACCAAGAGATGCCCCAAGTCTAGCCTACTAACGTAGATATACAGTAGATATAAAGGCTGAAAGGTTTTTACTTTTTAAAATGATTCGGTGTTCCTAGATACACAATATTTTCAGGTTAAGTTCACAGTTAGAACTTGTGGAAGACAATGAATACTTGCTACATTGATATTTCTTTAATGTAAGTCATTTGAAGGCTGAGGTTTTTTTCCCCCTCTACAAATGAGATTTTCATTAGATTGTCAGAACTAAAAATTCTACACATTTAAACATTCTTTGTTGAATCCCCAGTAATTCAGGCAACTGTGTAGGTACATGAAAATTGGAATAGAATATTTTTTACAAGTAAGACTAATATTTTAAGTAACCATGTTGCCCCCTGGAGTGAGCTCAGAATATGGAATCTATGGAATACCCAGAATTAAACTTACTGAATAATTTTACTTTCAGTTCTTTATTGTCTACTCTAAATAACCTATTTATGTTTTCTGTTACTTCTTTTAATGTTAATAGGCAAACCACTATCTTATCACATGAAAGGCTTTAATATTTTTTTTTTGTTGTTAAATTTGTCCCTATAGAGTAATTTAAATCTTGATCTCTTCTATATTTTCTGTTACGCTTAATATCAACAATGTCATATCACGCTTTTGCATTGCATATCTGTTCAAAAGGTAACTATACCCTATTCTATAACTGATAGAAGCAGTTAGTGTGGTTCATGGATCAAGGATGATATTTCTAACATGGACTAAATTTTGTTTTTCTGTGGCATCACAGTTGTCTGTTATTTCCCAGCTAAGATTATGTAACGTCATCCAGCAGTGTTCAGTCTCTCTTCAGTCTAATTATGGCCCATCATACCAAAAAGTCATACCCTAAGCGTGATGTGTTTGGTTTGACAGAGACCTTTATTTTGTTATTGGGTATTCTGCTTTCCTACTTCTAGTGATAAACAATCTATATAACTGTATTTTGTTGGTTGTGGGATTTCAGTTCTTTGAATGTTTTGAATTGATAAAGTTGTTTAAAAAATGTATTGAGCACAGCCAGACATTAATGAGGCTACTTACCTCTGAAAGAACAGGGTGGAGCAGTGTGCTACTTATTTCACCAACCTTGAGATTTGTTATAGATGGGTAGTTGAAGTCTTCTCGGTGTTGCTTTTCATTTCTATTTTTTCCTTTTAGCTGACGTGTGCTTGTTATATTTTACAAATAACCAGTGCTCCATGTTGTGCTCATTTTGTTTTTTTCGAAACAGGGTTTCTCTGTGTAGCCCTGGCTGTCCTGGAACTCACTTTGTAGACCAGGCTGTCCTCTAAGTCAGAAATCTGCCTGCTTCTGCCTCCCAAGTGCTAGGATTAAAGGCATGTTGTGCTCTTGATAAGCAATGTTTGGTAGGTAGAAGGTAGTAAATATATTTGTAACTTAAAAAATATTTTCAACTCTGTGGTTCACAAAAAGTAATTCTTTTTAAGTTAAGGGATAACTGTATTAGATTTTTTGGAGAAAAAGCTAGGTTTTGAAAGGGCTCTCTGTAGAGGATTGTATACCTATCCTACCACTGCGATTCATTACATTTTTGTCGTGTTCACTGTTGATATATTGATTGACTGAAGTGGAGTACACATCCTTAAAAGATTTTACAAAGTAATATACTTCATGCTGTTTTATATTTAGGCGTGAATTACCCTTTACTAAGTCAGCTCATCTCACCAATCCCTGGAATGAACATAAGCCAGTAAAGATTGGACGTGATGGACAGGTTTGTTTAATCTTTAATAAATTATATCTTTAATATCAGCTGGGTTTTTTTTTTTGGATTTTTTTTTTTTTTTCCTCCGAGACTGGGTTTCTCTGTATAGCCCTGGCTGTCCTGGAACTCACTCTGTAGACCAGGCTGGCCTCGAACTCAGAAATCCACCTGCCTCTGCCTCCCAGAGTGCTGGGATTACAGGCGTGCGCCACCACTGCCCGGCTAATATCAGCTGTTTCGTAGACCTTTATTTTATTTATTTTTTTTGGGGGGGGTGGTTTTTTGGATTTGTTTTTTTTCAAGACAGGGTTTCTCTGTGCAGCCCTGGATGTCCTGGAACTCACTCTATAGACCAGGCTGGCCTCGAACTCAGAAATTCACCTGCCTCTGCCTCCCAGAGTGCTGGGATTATAGGCGTGCGCCACCACCGCCCAGCTTTGTAGGCCTTTATTAAAAGATACTTTAAACCTTGTTTGAAAGATATGAACTGTGAAAACCAGAATATTTTGGGAAATTCCTGATTCCTGTGATTGTGACTAAGAAGATATTTATTAATATTGATACTCTTATAACTCAGGTAAATGCTGTTTTCACTAATAAACTGAAGTGAAGGTGATAAAAGTTTTCATCATAAAAACTTTGAATGCAGAATACCTCATGAATCTACATTTTCCTTTTGCATGGGGCGTACTATTCTTGTCCATATCATTTTGATTTTAGTATATGTGCTAATGAAGCAAGAACTCAAATTCCTAAGGTTTTATAGTAATTTTTAGTAATAGTTTTAGAATTATCATTAATATGTCTGATTTTTTTCTAAATAGAAAATTGCCCTGAAAACACAGATGTATACCTGTACACATACATATGTTTTAAAATCTGCAGCTTAAATTGAACATTTGTAGTGACTTAAACCCAAACTTTCCATATATGTAGTTCCTTTATGTGGTTTGGTGCCAACAATTATTCATATTATTTCTGTTGCTTGTGAGTTAAAAGCGTTGATGTTTAAAAGTAACTACTTTTGTCTAAGCTTCTAGGTTAGTCTGTTTCTGTAGGTATTCAGTTCTGATTCTCAGATATGATCTTTCTTTTTAAGATGACTTACATTTTTTTATTTTATGCAACTAGTTTTTTGATAGAATGGAATAGAATGAGTTTTAAGCAGCTGCATTTGTTGTTTGTTATACTCTTCAAAATACATGAAGCACTTTACAATGGGTTTTGTAAACCATTCTAAGTTTATTAGAATCTTGTTTATTTTAACCCCTTGGGAAAAAGTCTTTGAAGTCAGTGTGTTGTTTTGTTTACGAGGAAACTGTCTTTTAAGAGATTCTATTTTGTTTGTTAATTGCTACTTTAATATTCCAGGAAATTGAACTTGAATGTGGAACTCAGCTTTGTCTTCTGTTTCCCCCTGATGAAAGTATTGACTTGTATCAGCTCATACATAAAATGCGTCACAAGAGAAGAATGCATTCTCAGCCTCGATCAAGAGGACGTCCATCCCGTCGAGAACCAGTCCGGGATGTGGGAAGGTTAGAAACGTTCTTTGGACTGATAATAGGCACATGTATCGGGATAACATGATGGAGGAATGTGATTCGTCAAAAGTTTGTCCTGCGGTAAAGAAGAAAGAGAAAATCCTCAAATCAAGCTGCATGGACTAGTTTGTGGCTTCATTGAGGATTTCACATGGTCACCTTGGTCTCAGTCATTTTTTTCAAGAGGAAAATGGGGATCTTTCCTAATGCAGAAAAAATAATTACTAACAAGTGATGACCAGTTTAGACTAGATAGTACTCTGATAATACAGCAAGTGAAACGAGGTAGGCTTTTTGTTACTAAGAACAGGCTAGAAAGGAGGAAGAGGAGGAAGCGGAGGAAGTCTTAATTTGCAAAAATTGTTAATATTTTATAAAGCCTTTTCTTTCAGGTGTGTCTCTGGATAAGCCTTATCCACATATGGGACTTTTATAAAGGATCACTAATATTTTTTGAGAAGATGACGCCTCACTTAGAGGATAAAATGTTTTAAGTTATTTCATGTTCAAGAGGAGCATTATTGGGACTGTTTCCAATTTTGTCACCGTGATGTGTTAGCCACACACATCTGTAACATGTGCCCAGTGAATTCACACATCCTGCTGAGCTTCTGAAAACAATAGGTTCTTTCCAAAGGGGATCAAGTGGCCCTGGGAGACCCGGCAACAAACCAAAGAAGGGCTGTTGCTGTGTCTGTTTACAACTTTTCCAGATGCTGGCAGTACCTGTGGACTTAAAGTGTTTTTTAGAGGATCGCCATGGTTATTGATCACTACCTTATGAACTAAACAGCATTTTCCAGAAAAAGGGGGTTTAACTTACAGAATTGGAGAGAAGTCTTTGAAAAGAACTGATTTAAGCCCTTCTACCCAACACCTTCCCCTGTATAGATTTGCATACAGCTAAATCTAAAATATTCTGCTAAAGACTATTGGATGTGTGGTTGATGGGATGAAACCTTTGGTTAAGTTTCCTTTTGCTGGAAACAACCTGTGGTAGGTACAGATAATTCAACAGGAGTCCCATTTCTTTGAGCTTAAAAAGGACTTTGTCGAGTAGGTAGGAGGAAACCTGGCAGAGCCCCTTACTTTTGGCCTAAAAGGACTGATCACCAAGATGTCTTTTCAAGTTTAAGCTAAGAGGTTTCCAGTGCAATACAGTAAATACAAGTGAAGTTTTTCCTCAGTTTTGCAATGGACTGCAAACTATACTTATAACACCACTACACCTTCTCTCAAGCCTGCCAGGGCCTCCATTTATGTATGTGGCTTACAGTCAGTAGTTGGACTACTGTATGAACTGTTACTATCATGTTTTATACCGGTCGTAAATGCACTCCCCAAACTACAAGAAAGCGGTATGTTTATTTTATAAACCAGCTTTTAATTTTCTTAGTATTTATTGTAGATGTAACTGTTTTTATTCTGTTGGGGTGGGTGGTACTTGGTTTGTTGAATTTAATTGCTGAATTGAGTGGTTTGGTTCACAAGTTAATGAGAACATTCAGTATTTAGAGAGACAGCTGAAAAATTATTGATGCTGGGTTATTATATACTATATATTTGAAACTAATAGTAAAAGTATTATGTTTAATCCCTGAATGTTTTGGAACTTTGGTTTTTATTTTGTTTAGCTCTTATTAAATGCCAAGTAAAGTGTATTTTATGTTGTATTGTTATACTAGCTATCAAGGTTTATTAAAGACAATGAAGAACAGCCCTCAACAAATTAACAGCACTTTCTAAAGTTCGAGCTAGTTTTATGAACTCTGTTAAAACTTATTACATAACAATTCATGAGAGCTGTTTTAAAAGGCATTGTCTCTGGAAAAATTACCTTAATTACTAATGTTATTAAAAAAAAAGCAATGTTACTAAGATGCTAGTTTTTCAAGTAACTAACATTTTCAAAACTTTCCTGTTACATAGCTTTATTAAATTTAAAACTTTCTGTATAATATGAAAACTAGTTTTGTGTAAAGCAGAGGGATCATTTAAGACTTTTTAACTTTGTTTAGATTGAATCTAAACTTATAATATCTATATAAATTTCAAACCTAACTATTGCATAATTGCTGGTATGGTTTTCCTTCTGTTGTTACCTGAATGGTGACATTTGGGAAACTTTGACTTGTTAAAGAACTGCTCATATATGTTTAGACTACTAAAATGTGTTTTACAGGTTTGAGTTAGATAATTCTTGAGGTTGTCTTACAGTGTGAGATTACAGAGATCTACTCCAGCAGTATGTGTAAGGTTTGCCTTTGAGGAATTAAAATTTAAGAACTTTTTTAAGTTGTTCATCAAAACTTAATGGCAATTTCTTTTAGGAGGCCATGGGCTATTCTTTGTACTCACCTCTGTCAAACTCTTGCTTTGCTGTTTGTTTTACCAGCTGTTTTTGGTTTAATTTCTAATGTGTCTAATTTGTGTAGGCGTCGACCAGAAGATTATGATATTCATAACAGCAGAAAGAAACCAAGGATTGACTATCCCCCTGAGTTTCACCAGAGACCAGGTTAATATTTTATAATCCTGAAGATTATTTGACTTAAAATTATTAAAACAACAAAAACTTCCAGTAGGTTTAAAAGTAAAGAACATTTAGGACTTGAGACTACTTTACATTAGGAAATCATTACTAGTTCTAATTAGTAGATCTCCCCTACCATGTTTAGACTGTTCAATCCATTTCATTGAGTCATAATTCCTTGAAATTGCTGTCTTTGCAAAAAATGGAAATTGATCTGTACATATGTAAGATGTAGGAAAGATGTGTGTGCTTTCTGTTCCTTGTGCTACGTAGTGTTTCCTGTCATGCAGCATTAATTGGAAATCAAAACAGAAATTAGGCCTTTTTAAAAAAAAATAAAAAACTTGGTATCATTTTTGGAGAGTGATGGTAAACACTTGGCTTGCTATTCCAAGTGTCAAAGTTTTCAGTTAGTGTGTTGTTCATTGGGATTAAAGAAGGCGGGTATGTTTAAATTTTACAGTCACTGACACACCTGTAAAACTCTAGAACTTGGTTCTGGTTAGCATTATAACTCCAGTTTTTGTAACAAAATGGTTTTACAGAAGCACTTTTTTCTTTCCCTAAGGCATTTGTGTTCCATTTAGACAAATACTTTCCCCAGTAACAGAGCCAGTCAGACATTTTTTGTATATTAGTTTGCTGGATTCTTTCTAAAGGAAGGTAGGGGGTAGAGTAGATATTTGTTTTGTTACTTGATTCTTGGAGTATACATAACTCATTTTTGCAGTTTTTCTAAATTTCTGTCATTTTGAGTCTTCATGGTTTAAAACTTAGCTGTAAGGTCTCAAGGTGAAACATTCTTTAAAGAATTCTTTTGCAGTGTTCTCAAGCAAGTTCAGATGTTACACTCAAGTTAGTTCTCTGCCCTTAATGGAGAGGATACATGTGAAAATCTCTGTAGTAGTTGAATGATAACATCCTTTAAAGTATATTCATGGGAAGAGTTGAAACGAGGGTAAGGAAGGTTTAATTATAATGCCCAAGTAAAAACATAACGTTTGATTACTGAAATGCTTGATGTTTGAACAGGGTATTTAAAGGATCCCCGATACCAGGAAGTTGACAGGTAAGTTGGGTTCACTCTTGCTTAGCTTTGAATTACATTCTTGGAACTAGTTTATGAATTACCTGAATTTAGTTTCACAAATCTTATTCCCAACAGACGATTTTCAGGAGTTCGTCGAGATGTGTTTTTAAATGGGGTAAGCATTAAATTTTGCATACTTAAAGGTAGGGTCTGATTTTTTTTGTTTATTTACCTGATTTTAATATTGTTGACAAATGTCATCTTCTGTTTTAGTCCTACAATGATTATGTGAGGGAATTTCATAACATGGGACCACCGCCTCCTTGGCAAGGAATGGTTTGTATTGCTCTATTTTTTACATCTCTGTTTTTTGTATTACTCTAACTTTATTTTGCAGTGTCTAATATTTTAAATACTTACTCAGAATGTGATACCTGTCCACTAAGAGACTTAAAAGCATGCCATGGTAATAGTATACGTTCTTCCCTGGGTGTGTAGATTATTTCCCCCATCTTCCTCGAACACTTTGACCAAGTTCTATGATAACCTCTGTTATTTTGTTCATAAAGTTTGCTGACCATTCATTTATTATTTGGTATATCTGACAGATATTGAATAGTTTGTGCAAAGAAGAATGCTTGTCTTTGCATATATGTTGACAAATGAACAGTTATGTTCATATCATAGAGTTTAGCTTTCAGTAAAATGTCAACTTATTATTAGGATTATACAGAAGATAATTTCACTAAAGTAATGTAAAGCTTCTAATTGTGCTTAATGTGATAATTAGAAAATTTAGTTCATTTAAAATAAGACAATTAAATCTTGAGATTTAAATCTTCCGTATTCAAGGACATTTAATATTATAGTTTGAGAGTCTTATTTTGAGATGATAAGACTACCTGGAAACATAGCTTCTAAGAAGTAAAACTTCTGCCGGGCGTGGTGGCACACGCCTGTAATCCCAGCACTTGGGAGGCAGAGGCAGGCGGATTTCTGAGTTCGAGGTCAGCCTGGTCTACACAGTGAGTTCCAGGACAGCCAGGGCTACACAGAGAAACCTTGTCTTGAAAAACCAAGAAAAAAAAAAAAAGTAAAACTTCCTATTTGGAGTATTGCATGTCTAGTTTCCTGTTAAATGCTGTTAGGTGACCTCTTACCTTTCTTTGGCTTCATATCAGGCATAGTTTTATAATATCTTAATTTTAATAAGTTAATTTTGAAAATATTTGAATCTGAAATATTAAGATGACTTGACACTAAAATAATCTATCATATGCCCTTTATTAATTTTCTATAATGGCACCTTAAAATTACATTTAATCATTGGTGTTTCTGTGGGCATATGCATGCCATACATAGATGTATATGGGTCCTTGACTAGAACTCAGGACATCATGCCTGGCAGCAGGTGTTCTTAGCCATCTCACTAGCCTCTATACCCAGAGCCCGGGGTACTGCAGTTGTATCCCAGCTGTGTGCACACTTTTATGACCATTTCTGTGGTTTGATAGTAGGCTAGGCTAGGCTAGTTGCTTAATCTCTTAGCTTTCTTTTCTATAATTTAGGATTAGTTTAAATATGCTATATTATGCCAAATAAGTATAAAGTGCTTTAAAATGTGCTTTGGTTTTTAATAAGCACCATGTGTTTTTTATTTGTTAGAATTTAAATAATACAAGTAACAAGGTAGAAATATTAGAGCATATCTTTATTCATATTTTGGTTTTGGTTTTGGTTTTTGGTTTTTTCGAGACAGGGTTTCTCTGTGTAGCTCTGGCTGTCCTAGAACTCACTCTGTAGACCAGGCTGGCCTCGAACTCAGAAATCCGCCTGCCTCTGCCTCCCAAGTGCTGGGATTGCAGGCATATTTTGTTTTAACAAACAAAAAGGCCATTTGGGCAGCCTTAATGATTTCAGTTTATATGAATAATAATGGCGAAACTGGGATTGGTGTGTTTTTCTGGAATAAAAGTTCTAAGAATGGATTTGTTAATAAGGATATTTGGTAGATTTTTATGTAGATGATCTTTCTTTTTCAGCCTCCTTACCCGGGAATAGAACAACCTCCACACCATCCTTACTACCAGCACCATGCCCCACCTCCTCAAGCCCACCCCCCTTACTCAGGACACCATCCGGTACCACACGAAGCAAGATACAGAGATAAACGAGTAGTAAGTGCAAAGAAGGCAGAGGTGTGAGGGAACTGCTTAGACTCTCTGTAGGTAATTTACATATGGGCACATACTAGATTTTGATGATGAACCATTTGTATTCTTACAGCAGACTGAATATTAATTCTCCACTTGTTTTTATTAAAAGTAGCCCATCATGTCCTTATGTTTTATATAAACTTGTATTTAAAATTTCTTAAGTTGAACTATTGTGTGTATTTGTATATACATATATATACATGTACGTATACATATACTCTATAGGTATTAGAAAGGTACAGGATAGTCTTATGCTTGGAACTTAGTTATTGACTATGTAATTCAAAATTGCTATCATAATTTTTTCCAAATCTAAATTTTCTAAGATTGAAAATTTTAAGGTAACTTCTTGTAAATCATGTATTTGTTTGTTTGTTTATTTTTTGGGTTTTTGAGACAGGGTTTCTCTGTATAGCCCTGGCTGTCCTGGAACTCACTCTGTAGACCAGGCTGGCCTCGAACTCAGAAATCCACCTGCCTCTGCCTCCCAGAGTGCTGGGATTACAGGTATGCACCACCACCGCCAGGCTCATGTATTTATTTTTTAAGTTTTATTTATTATTATATGTGAGTACACCTTAGCTGTCTCAGACACACCAGAAGAGGGCATTAGATCTCATTATGGATGGTTGTGAGCCACCATGTGTTTGCTGGGATTTGAACTCCAGACCTTAGGAAGAACAGTCAGTGCTCCTATCCACTGAGCCATTTCTCCAGCCCCTAAATCATGTATTTTTCACCAAGTTTAAATTACTTAAAACTAGTAACCAAGTGACTAGCTTCATCTGTCCTTGAGAAGGCTCTAGCAACAATATGGAACCAATACCAAGATAGTATGAAATACAGAATAATCATTCCCTTTTAGTAATTGGTTCTGATTGTCCATAATGACAACTTTTTTTATGACCACTTCAAAGTAGAAGGGATGAATGTTTTGCAGTTTATGCACTTTCAAAAATGTTTAAGACCAATTTTTTTGCTGAAATATATTTTTTTCATGAAAATGGTACTTGATTGGATGATGTGTCTATGCTCATTTAAGTTAGGTAACTTTGGTGTGGTTTAATGTTAAAGAATATACATATTGTAGAGAGTTGGTCAGAACAGGGGTTTCATGTACTATCTTTGAGAATTTTTGTGGCTTATTTTTTAATTCAAAAAAGTTCATTAAAATCTTAACATTCTGTAAATATAGTTTAATGATTCTGAGTAATATTGCTAGAATAGAAAGTGACAGAATTTCTGTCACAATTTATGGCTTACATAAGGATTTACGTATGGTAAAAAGTATATTGGGACATCTTATATCAATTTGTTTATAAATGCTATTGATGCAAACAAGTTCTATTTTATGGGCCTTCATTGGATTAATTAAAACATGCAGTCCATGTTTACAATATATTCACATTTTACTAAAACTGAGTGATAGATGGGAATTGTGTTCCAAATCTTGCTTTTTATACATTTAAGATAACTTTTGAAAATACACCACACTCAGAAAAGATGACCTGAAAAGTCCAGCAGGCGTCAAGCTTAGGCATGGCCTCTACTTCCTTGTCTTGCATCTCCTTTATGCTTGTGCCTTATGCTTTATGTGGGATAGATTCCCAGACTTTCTGAAATAATTTTTTTTTAAGATTTATTTATTATATATAAGTACACTGTAGCTGTCTTCAGACTCACCGGAAGAGGGCATCAGATCCCATTACAGATGGTTGTGAGCCACCATATGGTTACTGAGAATTAAACTTAGGACCTCTGGAAGAGCAGTTAGTGCTCTTAACTCTCCTTCCCTTCAACTCTCCAGCCCTGAAATACAATTTCTTACAAGTACATTTCTTTGTAGTTCATCAGATTTCTGAAATTTTTTATTGAATTCTTAATTTACTATTAATTTGTAAGAAATTTTTGAGCCTAAAATTTTCTAGTTTCATAGATTTTGCTGTTTTAGTGTAATCGCTAGGATGTAGGTTGTAGGAATGAAATGAGTGAACAGTTGATGGGTATGACTGAGCTGTTTATTATGTCTTATTAATAATCAGATGGAAAAGAAAAGTCGTAAAATTGAATAGGAAATGACAGGGATAGATGGTGCATTCCAGTCAATCAGTGCTGGTAGTATGTGTCACCATTGAATTCCATGAAAGATGGTTACATTTTCTGACTTTTTTACCAGACAACTATAAGGGTTTTTAACTTTCATATAAAGTTTTGCTTTGCTGATCGTTTTTCTCTTTTGTCCTAGCATGACTATGATATGAGGGTGGATGATTTCCTTCGCCGCACTCAAGCTGTTGTCAGTGGTCGGAGAAGTAGACCCCGAGAAAGAGATCGGGAGCGAGAGCGAGACCGCCCTAGAGATAACAGAAGAGATAGAGAGCGAGACAGAGGTCGTGATCGAGAAAGAGAGAGAGAAAGAATATGTGATCGGGACAGAGACCGAGGGGAGAGAGGTCGTTATCGAAGATAATGTGCGAAGCACTGACTGAAGATAAACAAATATTGTATTTTTTTTGTGTGTGTTTACAAGTAGTAAATTTATTTTCAGCTGTCTACTTAAAGCTCATTGTGTAGAAGGATTTATTATCACCTTTGTTCCAAGCATGCAGTAGAATAAGAACTGGAAAACTCAGATCCGCCAAAAATTGCACAGTTGACAGTTGAGTTGACACTTTTATCGGGGCAGAATGGAACAGTCCAAGAATGTAGATATTGATTCATTCTCCGTAAATGTTCTTTTTACAGTGTATTCATCCTAGAGTTATTTTGTTTGTTTGTTTTCCTTCTTTTGGACCTTGGTCAATAACTGCCATAGTATTTTGCTTTGTGTTTCTATAGGTAGCTGCACACGGTTCAGAAAAAAATAATGCTGCTATCGAGTATGCAAATATAGAAGTATAATGGTCTGACTACATGGCAGTGTTGTAGCAGCCTCTCGGTTTTTCCTTTTTCCTTTTTTTTTTAAACCTATAAAGTCACTTTTTTTTAAGTCTTCAATGATGAGAGCAATATTAAGAAGACATTGCTATCTAATTTTTAATCTTTTTAAAATAAAAAGTTCCTATGTTCAGTAGCATGGTTGATGCTATTGTTTAGCCTTCCTTCTAAACTGTACATTGGCTTGGAATGTTCACAGTTTTTGCGTGTGTGGCAGCAGATAACCCTACATTCTACATTGCTACTGTTTTGTATGAAATAAATTGGTAAAGATTGACACTAACTTGCTGTATTTCCTTGTCTGATTACATAAGCATGACAATACATTCTCCCATATATAAAATCCTATGGAGTGGCATTATGTTGATAATTTAGTTTGTATTTATATTTCTGATATTTTGGATCCATATTTTAGGGTTTTTGGGTGAATTTTTTAATACATTTTTTATCTTAGACTTCAGTTTTTCCATATTTCTGTCAATCCTTTGTAACAATTCTCTAACCACACAAGAAAAAGTTGATTAAAGTGTTTTTTTTTTTCCTTTTTGCATTTTAGTTTCTTGATTTGAACCTGAAGTTCTATATGTATGAAAGCGACTGTCTAAACTTTGGGACTGCGAATTTTGGCAGTTTTCTTTTGTGACAGTGTTGAACTTAGAGTTAGAAAGTCAGTATATGGGTTTGTGTTTTAAATAAGGCTGCAGAGAACACAGCAGCTTCAGTATTGGGAAGTATAACTTGGGAATATCTTCCTATATAGGGCAATGCTGTTTACCAGTGTCAGCATTAATGCCTGTGCAGCCCTTAAGTGGAGGAGCCATAGGCCGGGAAGAGTCTTTAACTTAAGAATGTAACTAGTTGTTGAGATTAGGTTTTGTCATTCATTTCCTATTAGTAATTTTATACATTTATGAGATATATTCTGTTCATATTGCCTCCCCTCCCCCGACATCCACCAGCCCATTTTCTTCACAAGTCTCAGCCTCACATTCACACCTTTCTGTTTTCCTTTGGTGACCCTACTCAGGTATTTTATTGAACACACTGCATTGTGTACTTTTGCGTTACTGTATACCAACTGACTATGTCTTCATATAATTCTGATCTCTGATTAGACTTGGATAATAGGTTCAGAGGGTAAATTTGCCTAGTTTATGTTACTATAGAAGTTATTTAATCGCTAGTGAGAAAGTAGACTTTAAGAATATCTGAAATGATAAGCAGATATTCATACTGATTATTTTAAGCATTAACTGTTTTATTAGGGCTTTATTAGTCATGGCCTTCTTTAAAAGTCCATCTGTTTATATGCTTTATATTTTGTGTGTTAGCTTCTCCTGGTGGTTAACATTTCTAGTCCCAATACAAAGTAGTCCTGAGGCATAGGATTGTCAGCAGTTCAAAAGTAGCTGGGGCAGAAAAGCATGGAGTAGTCTAAAAGTTGGTTTCTTTTTGAGACATGGTCTAACTAGGTAGCTTGGGTTGCCCTGGAACTGGCATCTAGACCAGGCTGCTATAACATGTACTAGCCACCTGGCTTTCCAAAGTTTTGGATTAAAGATAAATGCCTGTTTGCTTTAAAAGATTTTTCAGTCGGCAATTTTGTTTACATTTAAAAGTATATATACATACAGTGTTCAGTTCATCTAGTTAGTAATTATTACCTCTTAATTGCCATCTTATGGGAAGAACATTGAATGTGCATTCAAAAGCAGTCTTTTGCTCAAGCATACAGAATATCACTGTTCAGCATTATATTTGTCAAGCTTGGTTTTTTGATCTAACTGTAAATGTGAAGCCATTATCTCATTTCAGTCATGAAAGTCAATTTTGACTAAATAAGATTATGTGGTATTTGTCTTTTTCTTGCTATAGTCAGAGGTTTCAGTTAGTGTTTTAGCTCCCAAGAGGCTTTTTTAATGAGTGGTTCAGGAATGCGAGCTTTTAGTCAATTACATTCTTGCTTGGGATGTGGTTCAGAAGTAAGTGCTTTCTGTGACACTGTGGAAGTCCTTGTTCTCTGTAACCTGTGCAAGAATGTAGGGACTTTTAACATTTAAAAAGCTTATTGTTTCAGCGACACCATTTAAAAGTCAAGTAGTGAAGCACACCTTCAGTCCAGCGCTCGGCAGGCAGAGGTGGGGAGATCTTGGGGTCAGAGCCTGCCTGGGCTCCAGAGCTAGTTTCAAGACAAGCAGGTCCACAGAGAAACCCTGTCTTGAAAAGCAAAAAGAATGGGAACATTAAGTATGACATTAAAGTTGCCTTTCTTCCTCTGCTAGATTTTTCCTTTGTAACTCTAATGGTACTTGGGACTACTGGCCATGTTAACACTTGTGGGCCAGATGAGCTAACTCATTGCCAGTAGTATCTACAATTCACAGAAAGGCACTGCACTATCCAGATCCACACTTAAATCTATTTAAATGACCTCTTCCTAAATTTTACCATCTTCTGGGGGTTGGGGGAGGGATCCTTTCTACTCACGGATTTTAAAAAGTTCCTCAATGTTTAAAAACGTTTCATTGTGTTCCATTTTGCAGGGAACTACTAGCTTCTTCTCTTTTGGAATTATCTTTAGACCAATTTCTTAAGTCTTTACATTCACGTATTGCCAAGAACAAAGTGTGTCTTCCACTACATCCTCACAATAAGGAAAGCATTCCCAACCATTCTGATTTCCTCAGCATCTCACTTGCCTACGGACCATACAGTCTAGTCTCTCTCTCCCCCCCCCCTCTCTTCATCTCACACATTTCATTGTGTGACCACATACATGACTTAGCATTACAAAGGAACAGCTGCACATATAGTCTGTTATTGCCTAAAACACCATTACAAAGTACATGAAAATCTCCCCACTTTTATTATCTTAAGAGTAAATAAAATATTACATAAATTTAGGCAAATGCCTGGAAGAAATAGTTGAGTTAGGGAGAAAACAGACTCCTGTTATCCATATGAGGACTGAAGCACATTTTATACAGTCAAAAAATAAAAGTCACTGAATTAGCTACCATTTACAGATACAAGCACTTTTCACTGTAAGCTTGTGTGTGTGTGTGTGTGTGTGTGTGTGCGCGCGCGTGCACTGTAAGACTCTAGGACATTTCTGGTGCAATGTGGGCATATAAATATAGATGGAATATTAATCAGGAAGGGTAGAAACATCGGAATGTTGTTTACCACTTCTACCTTGGAGCTCCAGTTGAAAGAACACGAACTAGGCTCAGAAGTTGGCAAAGTACTGCCTGTTTGTTTTTTAAACAGACCCAAAGGCAGGAGTCCACCATGATGGGTGTAGGCATGGTGGTGAGCTGCAGGTATGGTAGTATTAATAGCAGGAAGCCGAGAGAGCACATCTTCCACTGCAGGCAGGAAGCAGAGCGGATCTGCAATAGGGAGAGGCTATAAGCTCTCAGAACCTTACCCAAATGATATAATCCAACAAGACTACACTACCTTCCAAATCACCAACTCATCCTATGAAGGAACTTTTATCTTTTTAACCCACCACAGGGGATGCATAAATGTAAAATAATTTGCCTTCAGAGATTTTAACCTTTATGTGGGGGGCATGCATTCTAGGAAAATGAAAGCGTGGCCACGTGCTCAAGAAGGATTGGTGGGGAAATGGGTGAGACTTAAGATGCTGTAGCTTAAGAGCTGGTGGATGACTTTGCAAAAGTGCTGGTGAAAGTATGTTCTGTCGAAGCCAAGGGAGTTAGTGAGTTCTTGTAACCTAACAGCAGGTGGAGGCAAGGTTAGGAAGACCAGCCTTGGCTACATAGCGTCTGCCAGGCCAGTTTCAACTACATACAACCTTGTCAGATGAATTATGGTTACACAATGAAGAAATGGCCTACCTTTTTAGATAACACTCAATGACTATGTAAAATACTTCTCCCTGCTTCCACTGACTAATATGTTAAACATACTTTGGAGTTTTGTATCTTGATTGTCTTTGTAATGGATGACTGATTCTTGAGCAACTAAGGATTTTGCTTAGAATGTGGAATGCTAACATGGATATTGTTGTGTGCGCGTGTGTGTGTGTGTATGTGTGTGTGTGTGTGTGTGTGTGTGTGTGTGTGTATTTAATATATTTTAACCAAAGTTAGGCTTTGCAAGAGAGGGAGAGATCTGGAAATGATACAGTATGGTCATTTTACACTTTGATAGGATTGTATGCTAAACAGTTACATAATTTATTTTCGGTTGCAGAAGTCCATGAGCCTTGCTTGTTTACTAGATAGTCACATTAGTCCTGAACATTTTTAGCAGTCTAAGAGAAGAATAATGCTATTTAATTTTTAAAATTAATTTTCATTTCTCTTATAAATTTGAACTTTCATAAATTTGTTTTAATTTTTAAAGAATTTTTAAATTTTATGTATATGAATAATTTGCTTGGTATGTATGCTATATCCATACTGGTGATGGTGGAGGCCAGAAGAGGACATCAGATACTCTGGATCTAAAGTTATGGATGGTCGTGAATCACCATGTGGGTGCTGGTGAAAAATAAACCCAGGTCCTCTGTAAAAGCATCAAGTGCTATGAACTGCTGACATCTATATAGTCCCTTCTTAAAATTATTAGCCTTATTTATTTTTCTAATAATTTCCTATCCTATTTGATCATCTCATATTACACACACACACACACACACACACACACACACACACATACACATATGAATTACACATAAATATTACTGGATTGTGATATATGTGCCAGTGTTTTCTACTCTGTATAGGTCATCTTTTTGTTTGTGAGGTAAAGTCTTACTAGATGGCCTTGGCTGGTCTGGAACTTTCTGTGTAGACCATGCTAGCCTTGGACCTCTGCCTCTGCCTTTCCAGTGCTGGGGTTAGACATGTACAAACCATACCCAATTTACCTCGTCTTTTTTTCTTACATCTGTGTAAAAGTTTACTTTTTGGTGCAGCTAAAAGTAAACTATAATTTTGGTTTTGTGATATTTTCATCTTAAGATTCTAAAAAGTGTTCAATATATTTTTTTTAAAAACTATTAAAAAAAACCCTATTTTTAGCATGTAAAGGTATAGCTCACTCTGGTGTTTGTCCTTGTGAGGATATAGGACAGTGGTCTTGTTGAATAAGTTAATTCTCTCAGGATCATTTGTAATGGAATAGTTAAGTGTTGTTTGTTTTTGAGATTTATTATTTTATGTATGAGTATACATATATATGCAAGTATGTATACATGTGTATACATCTGAACCTGTGCATGCAGTGTTCTCAGAGGCCAGAAGAGGGTGCTAAATCCCTAGGAATTGAAGCGACATGATTATGTGCCTGACATAACCTTGGCTTGAAAGACTAGCCTATATATATATATGACAAATACAACATTCTTTTATAAATGATAGTCTTGGGCTGGAGAGATGTCTCAGCGGTTAAGAGCACTGACTGCTCTTCTGAAGATCCTGAGTTCAAATCCCAGCAACCAAATGGTGGTTCACAACCATCTGTAATGAGATCTGATGCCCTCTTCTGGGGTGTCTGAAGACAACCACACATGTACTTACATATAAATAACTAATTCTTGGGGCTGGAGCGAGCAGGGCCAGAGAGAGCAGAAAAAGTGTCTGAAGAAAATTACAGTGTACTTACATATAATAAATCCATCTTTCTACATATCCTAAAGATAGGATAAATATTACTCAAGAACCCGAAGAGCAGGAAAGCTGCCATGAGATTGTCTTGTAAGAAAATGCAGGGATATTTTACCATGACACCTCAACAATTGCTGTCTAAAGACCTGACCAAGTACACCACCAATAGGCATGCTAATATAATGGAAGGGAGGAACTTCACAGGGGTCCACTGATAGACAAAGAGTTGCAAGTAATGTTGAGAGAGGAAAGAGTAGTTCTCTCTAGTGATGCAAATGGTTATCCAAAGGCCTGAAATATACATACAAGATTGAGCAGAGTCTGCATATAGGTTTGAGCAGCCGAGAATTTTAGAGGTGATAGGGTGGGGTGGGGCGTAAATGGGGAGGGTTGGAGGGAGAAATGGAAAGGGGGGGGGATGCTGTCATATTTCAATTTAAAAACAATCACCCAGTCTCCTAATTTTGTCTGAAAACTACACTACAGCATATACAGAGACTGAAATGAATTCCAAATAATTTCCTTCATATGAGATACCCCAATGTCTTACCACCCAGTTCACCGAGGAAGGCAGCGATAGGGTATGGAGGTGGCAGAGATCGGGGCTAAAGCTGCTTTATTTTTTAGCAAGTCTGTCTTCAACTCTTGGCTATTTTGTGCCCAAAAGCTGCTTATTTTGGCAATTTGACTCCCGTTGATAGCAGCAGAGAATTAAGAAAAAAGTCTATCTGGCTCAAGGGGCCCTTGCTGGCTGGGCCAGAGGTTTAGAATTTGTTAACTCTTTGAGAGCCAAGAAAAGGAAGAAAGGGAGAAGTGAAACACACACATAGACACTTTGGCTGGGCCCAACCACCTCATTTCCACAAGTGTTCACACTTACATACATACACATACCTCTACATGTATGTGGACATTCATATAGACATCTGGATATACATTTGGAGGGTGAGACAGAGCCCTAAATGTCACACTTCATTTCTTTGTCCTTACACCTTCTTAAACAAAAGTTCTTTATAAAATTACCTTATAGGAGCCGGGCGGTGGTGGTACACGCCTTTAATCCCAGCACTTGGGAGGCAGAGGCTGGTGGATTTCTGAGTTCGAGGCCAGCCTGGTCTACAGAGTGAGTTCCAGGACAGCCAGGGCTACACAGAGAAACCCTGTCTCAAAAAACAAAACAACAAAACAAAACAAACAAACAAAAAATACCTTATAGGTAAAATGTTACACAAAAGTTCCAGAAGGCTGGCTGTTGATTGTAAATTCAAAGCAGTGTTTGATTCTATAAGTTTGTTCAAAGCTTATTTATTGTTCAAAGCACCAGCCTCACATGGCCTTATCTTAGTGCACACTCACAGCTTCATCCTGGGACTTAACCTAGAAAGAATATTTTTACTTGGTCACAAGTTTGTCTCAAGCCTATTTCTCTCCTTAGTGTAATTTTATGAAAGCTCATTGTATTCCTTAGACAGTCTTTACTTACTATTTTATGGGGAGGAGTTACATGCTATTCTTGCTTCTAACTATTGTACCTTTCTGGCAAAAAAACAAAACAAAACAAAAAACAAAAACAAAAACAAAAAAACAACCCTGTAAACTTTTTTTTTCTTTTTTTCTTTTTTTCTTTTTTTCGAGACAGGGTTTCTCTGTATAGCCCTGGCTGTCCTGGAACTCACTCTGTAGACCAGGCTGGCCTCAAACTCAGAAATCTGCCTGGCTCTGCCTCCCAGAGTGCTGGGATTACAGGCGTGCGCCACCACTGCCCAGCTCCCTGTAAACTTCTTTGTTTTTTTTTTTTTTTTTGTTGTTGTTGTTGTTTATTGGATATATTCTATATTTACAATTCATTTCCCTTTTTCTGGTTCCCCACCCCCCCAAAGGTCCCACATGCCCTTTTACCTCCCCCTGTTCCCTCCTCCACCCCTTACCTCTTCCCTGTTCTTGTATTCCCCTACACTGATGTTTTGATCCTTTCCAGCACCAGTGTCCACTCCTTTCTTCTTGTCGGTCATCATTTGGTATGTGAATTGTGTCTTTGGTGTCCAAGATTCTAGGCTAATATCCACTTATCAGTGACTGCATACCATGGGTATTCTTTTGAGACTGGGTTACCTCACTTAGTATGACGTTCTCCAGCTCCATCCATTTCTCTAAGAATTTCATGAATTCATTGCTTCTAATGGCTGAATAGTACTCCATTGTGTATATATACCACATTTTTTGTATCCATTCCTCCGTTGAGGGACATCTGGGTTCTTTCCAGCTTCTGGCTATTATAAATAAGGCTGCTATGAACATAGTGGAGCATGTATCCTTATTGCATGCTGGGGAATCTTCTGGGTATATTCCCAGGAGTGGTATGGCTGGGTCCACCGGAAGTATCATGTCCAGTTTTCTGAGGAACCGCCAGACTGATTTCCAGTGGGGTTGTACCAGCTTGCAGTCCCACCAGCAGTGGAGGAGTGTTCCTCTTTCTCCACATCCTCTCCAACACCTGATGTCTTCTGAGTTTTTGATCTTAGCCATTCTGACTGGTGTGAGGTGAAATATCAGGGTTGTTTTGATTTGCATTTAAAACTATTAGAATCAACCCAGGAATGCTATAAAGTTCATCTTTTTTTTTTTTTTGGTTTTTCGAGACAAGAGTTTCTCTGTGTAGTCCTGGCTGTCTTGGAACTCACTTTGTAGACCAGACTGGCCTCGAACTCAGAAAACCGCCTGCCTCTGCCTCCCAAGTGCTGGGATTAAAGGCGTGCGCAACCACTGCCTGGCCCTATTTGCTAGTTCATAATTCATCTAAACGGCATTCTTATGAAATTTTATCTTCATGTTGGAAATTTGCCCAATAGGGGCTTCTGCCCAGGAATCATTAGGCTATGTAATAGTGGTGGGAAAAGCATATCAGCAACAAGAAGCATTGGGACTGTGCCTCTCCAGAGTGCCCCCGTTGCAGTCATGCAAAACAGTGGGCCATCTCCAGGAAACTCACTTGCTGTATCCTTTCCTACATGGCTTCTGTCACTTAACCAACTTGCTCCTACTCTTTATGCTATGGATTGTAAGCTTTGGAAGCATGGACTACTGGTTTGATAGGTAAGTAGAGAATGCTTTCATATGCCTTTAAAGTAACTAACAGAATGAATTTATCTTGCATTTGATCTAGAGTCATTAGGTATACTGATGAAGGTTAGGCCAAATGAATTGTTATCCTGGTGACACCTGAGTTCTTCTAAAGCAGGCATTTATTGTTAGCTCCACTACTTGTTTTGTGAAGATACAGGAATGTGATGCACGCGCCCGCGCGCGCACGTGCGCGCGCGTGTGTGTGTGTGTGTGTGTGTGTGTGTGTGTGTGTATGTGTGTGTGTTTAATCCATCTTCCATGTCTTAGCCTTGAAGAAAATAACATCAATATTGATCTCTAATGGTTTGACTGATAATGACCCCTATGTTCATATATTTGAATGCGTAGTCGCCAGGGAGTGGTGCTATTTGAAAGGAGTAGAAGGCTTAGGAGAAGGACACTTGTTGCTTTGAATCACAGAACAATGCGACTGGATCTCTGTGAGTTAAAAACCATTCTAGGAAACTCTTCAAAATTTATTATTACTTCAGCATTATTAGCTTTATTCACATGCTGTATTTTAGATGTCCACATTTATATATGGTTTATGGTTTGTGACTAAAATTTGATAGGTAATCTATGTCTCTGTACCTTATTGCCTTCCTCCCATGCCTAGTAACTGATTTAATTTTTTTCTTAAAAAAAAAAAACAAAGTTTCATTCACTATGTGTCCCCAGATTGCCTAAAAATTCAATATGCAAGAACTGGATGCATTGTGTCTATACCCTATGGCTATATATTCACAGTTAAGATTGATGATACCAAAAGAAATGATTTCTGAACAAGAAAGCAGTCAGGAAGCACAGCATGCTGAGAATACTGAGTCCAAGTGTCATGCCTCCAACTTAGAAGATACATCAGCAATGAAACTGCATGGCCTTTTATCCCTAAAGTGTAGACATTACGGTGTATCATTAATACTGTGGTCTTTGGTTGGCATAGTGCAATGCTTGTCAGAGTTCAAGGGAAGGTAGCATAACCTGATAGGATTGTTAAATATTTGATCTCACATCTCAATATTGAAGTAAAGCTTCTGAGGGTACTAATACATTACAAGATTCATTAGCTGTTGGATTAAAAATACAGTAAAGCATGAAAATTTGTGAGAATTCAGATGTGATTCTATTGAAATTAATAATACATTGTATACATTTTATCTATCTATCTATCTATCTATCTATCTATCTATCTATCATCTATCTATCTACCTATTTTGTTTTTCGAAACAGGGTTTCTCTGCATAGCCCTGGCTGTGCTGGAACTCTGTAGATCAGGCTGGCCTCAAACTCAGAAATCCACCTTCCTCTGCCTTCCAAGTGCTGGGATTAAAGGCATGTGCCACCACTGCCCAGCTAATTATATTAAATATGGAATAAATGTCCTAAAGCAGGCTCAAAATGAATATATCAGATTCCCGGTACATACAAGCATTGCAAATGGGACTACAATTGATTATATGATACAGAGTCTTTGAGTTTGCCATTAGGTGGTGGTGTCCGCTCTCCCATGCTCAAGCCCTCCAGGCTGGCTCACCTGCTGCCCCTTCCACCAAGGCCAGCTCTACTGTACTACCTAGTCAAGGGGCAGGGCCAGCTCTCCCAACTGTCGCAGGCAATGAGGGGTGAGAAAGGCATTATTCCCACACCTGCATCACCTCACAGGAGAGGACTGGCAGTGCCAGCTCTCCTGCCCTCTCCTCCTCAGGGCTGACTCATCTGTGTCCCTGCCATCACAAGTCTGGACCACACCAGTCATCTGTGACTCATTGGTGCTGCTCTGCTGTCCAGGTGAGGTGCAGGGCCTGTTCTGAGTGCTGCAGCCGAGGAGGGCCAGGGATAACTCTTCCAAGCTCGCGACTCTGTGGCAGACTTCCTGACTGCCACAGGTGGCTAGTGGAATGGAGAAGGGGGTGACATCATCATCTCTGTATTTATGCCACCCTACCGCAGACTAGTGATGGGGCCAGCTCTCCCTCTCACACACACACTGTCAGGGCTTGCTCTTCCAATATGCCAACCACCAGGCCAAGCTCACTGTGCTACCTGGGTGAGGCACTGATTGTCCTTTTCCAAGTGCTGCTACTAGTGGGAAATGCGCCAGCTTCCCAGAGCACCATATCCGGGGAGTGGTGGGGTCATTTTTTGCAGAGCCCCTGGACATCCATGTAGTCCCCACTGGCTGCCCCATCTAGGGACATCCCCATGTTCTCTAGTGGTAATATGAGCCACAGACACTGACACCGACCCGTCACTGCCTAGCTAAGGACTCAGTGGAAACTCCAGCTGAGACCTCATCATGACCCCAGGTGGTGGGGCTATTCACTCTCTAGAGGTCTCTGTCTTCCTTTCCCCATGCTGTGTGTCTGGATTTGATTTGATTTAATTTGATTCGATTTGATTTTTATGAGTCCTAGGCACAAGACAGCTTTGTCCACTAAGTTGGTTATCTTGTTAGGATGAACAAAGGGCTGCCATATGCTTTGCCCCTGAATGATGTAAGAACACCACCACCAAGGAGCCACCAAGGAGCGTCTCTTTGCCCATTGCCAGGGGAGTTATCAAGGATATTTTGAAAGGTGTTCTTTCCCTGATTTCTTCTTCCATTTCCCTTTATTTTGAAATATAGAAGGCTACTAAGTTTTATGAGTTAATTTTGTATCCTGCTACTTTGCTGCTATCAACTGTAGAAATTTCTAGGTGGAGATTTTTAGGAACGTTCATGTATAACATTGTATCATCAACAAATAAAGAGAATTTAATCTCTTCCTTTAAAACTTGTATCCCCTTTATCTAGCTTAGATATGGAGAGAGGGCATCATTGTCTTATTCCTTATTTCAGTGGACATGCCTTAAATGTGTCCCCATTTGTGTTGATGGCTGTGGTCTTGCTGAAAAGTCCCTTTGTTATATTATGGGTGTTTCTTATATTACTAGTCTCCATAATTCTATTTTTTAAAGATTAATTTATTTTTTATTTATATGAGTACTTCAGATACACCAGAAGAGGGCATCAGATCCCATTGCAGATGGTTGTGAGCCACCATGTGGCTTCTGGGAATTGAACTCAGGACCTTTAGAAGAACAGTCAGTGCTCTTAACCACTGAGGCATCTCTCCAGCCCTCCTTAATTCTTATCATGAAGGAAAGCTGGGCTTTTGTCAAAGGCCTTTTCTGTGCCTAATGAGTAGATCATGTGCTTTTGGCTTTCAGTCTCTTTATTTAGTGGAATACAGCCATGGATTTCCATATATTGAAGTTTCATGACGTTTCATGTTGCCTACTTGAGCATATTGGATGATCCTGTTGATGTGTTTTTGGAATCTATTTGCTAGCTTGGTTTGTTGTTGTTTGTTTGTTTTTGTTTTTTGTTTGTTTGTTTGTTTGAGACAGGATTTCTCTGTGTAGTCCTGGCTGTTCTGGAACTCACTCTGTAGACCAGGCTGGCCTTAAACTCAGAAATCCGCCTGCCTCTGCCTCCCAAGTGCTGGGATTATAGGCGTGCGCCACCACACCCGGCCCTATTGGCTAGTTTTAAAGAAATTTTGCATCTATGTTCATAATGGAAATTGTATGATCTCTTTCTTAGTTGGGTCATCTTCTCATTTGATACTAAGGAATACTAAAATCTTGCAATGCTCTTTCATTTTCTATTTTGTGTAGTAATTTGAGAAGATTGGCACTAACTCTTCTTTGAAGGACTGGTAGAATTTTGAGCTGAATCCACATGACTCTGGGCTTTTTGGTTGGGGGATTTTTAATTACTGTATTTATCTCATTGAAGCTTCTGGGTCTGTGTAAATTGATCAAATTTTGGTGTGCTGTATATTTCAAGAAATTTATCTCCTTTAGGGTTCTTTTTTTTTTTTTTCTATATTGTTGAGCCTGGAACTTCATTTTATAAAACTTAATTTTTTAAAAAATTTTGCACAGGACTTGCAAATAAATTCTTCAGTGTTGTGACTTGTCATTCTTTTTGTTCTTTCAATGCTGTTATTTGGTGCAGAAATGTTTTTATTTTCATGACGTCTGACTTACAAAGTTCCGTGTTGCCACTGTTGTTTTGAAGTCATATACAAAAATTATTTTTAAAATCTAGTGCCCTAACATATTTTCATTCGTTGACCAGCATTTCATATCACCTTTATCCCTTCACACCATTTCATATCACCTTTACCTCTTACTCCAATTTGAATGGACGTGGTAGGAGGTAGAACGTCCTTGATTTTTTATAATGTCAGATGTTTCTCAACAGCACCTGGTAAAAGCATGGATACTTTCCCTTAGATTGCTTTATGATGCTTGCCAAAATCAACCTGCTTTGCCCATCTGACCGAATTCTGCCAGCACTGTATCCAGCTCCAGCCCCAGGCTTGTCATGCACATCCTGTGTGCTAGACCAGTCTGCTGAGTCCCTCTGACTTTTTCCTGTCTGTGCTATAGCCAACATTTAGAGCTAGCCCGGGTCACATATCCTTTGGTCTGATCCTGCCTGGCAAGTGAGCCTGACTCCTCACGATGAAGATCTATCCTTGTTCAAACAAATCTGTACTTGCTCAGCTTCACGCCTTCCTTGTGCTGTTCCTAAATTCTAGACTTATCCTTTTAGGGATACTCCTGTCTATTTGTCCAGTTTTATCACTTTCCTGGTTCCTAGTTAGCCCGAGTCATACTCAACCTCCATGCTGAGCCTGGAGTACACATTTGTATACTAGGTCAGTTTGTTCTCTAAAGATTAATTTATTATATGTAAGCACATTGTAGCCATCTCCAGACACTCCAGAAGAGGGTGTCAGGTCTCATTTCAGATGGTTGTGAGCTACCATGTGGTTGCTGGGATTTGAACTCAGGACCTTTGGAAGAGCAGTCAGTGCTCTTGACCACTGAGCCATCTCTCCAGCTGGGCTAGGTCAGTTTGTAAGCCCCTGGAATCTCACTTGTCCAAATCTTCAACTGTCAGGTCTAGGCTCAGTCACACCGTCTTTATGTCTCCTCGTCTGGGAAACGAGTGCCAACATCCTGGATCAACTGCTCACACCCCTAGGCAAGCCTTGAGCAGCACAGCTTCCATACCAGTCCAAGGAGATACAGGCATTTGTCCCATTCACATGCCTTCTTGATTAATACTCATCCCCCTCTCATGTTTACAACCTTCTGCTGCTTCTAACATGAACATTGAGGAGGGATTTGAGAAAGACATTCTATTTAGGTCTGAGTGCTCTGATGTCTCTCACTCTGCACCTTGTTCAGGTATTGGGCTTTATGCCAATTATCTTCGGAAAGATGAAACTCCTGTAATAAATATTGTTTCTTCCGCTTTTATTTTGTGGAATAGTTAAGGACATAACAGTAATAGTTTTCCATGGTTCAGACAAAAGGTGAGCTATAGATAACTATATATAGCAGCAGGACTCTGAGATGACAAATACACCAGGTGATTTAAAGTTACTTTTACACATTGCTCTTATGTTGTTACTGTGTTGTTTTTCTTCCCTTTTTGATGAACTGTTCTGGGTTTATTTGTACCTTTTGTCTGCTTGGCTGTAGTTAAATATTTATTCTTGCTAAAGTTGTTTCCTACTGTTTTCTGTAGAGCTGGATTTATGGACAGAAAGTGTTTATTTTTTTTAACCATTAATTTTTCCCCCATTGATTGTGGTTGGCAGTTTTGCTAGGTATTAGTAGTCTAGATAAGTTAAGTGTTTTTTTCAGACTTTATAGAACATTCTTTCAGACCTTTCTGAATTTGAGTCTGTATTAAAAATGCCAGGTGTTATTCCAGCCTTCATGTATTACTTTGTCCTTTTCACTTGTAACTTTTCATATTCTTTGACTTTTTTCTTTTAATGTTTTATGTATTATTTGTCATATGAAGTTTATTTTCTGATTCAGTCTATTAGGTATTTTGTATGTGTCTTGTACCATGGTACTCATCTCTTTCTTTGTAGTAGGGAACATTTGTCTTGTTAAGAATATTTTTGCGCCTTTGACCTGAGTTTCCTCTATTAGATTTATTCATAGGTTTGGTCTTTTCATAGATTCCAGATTTCCTGAAAATTTGGCATGATTTTTTATTTTAGATTTTTCTTGCCTGAGAAATCCATTTCTTCTACCTTACATTAACTGTTGTTTATGCTTATCTCTGAGATTCCAACTTGAATTCCTAAGGTTTTGTCATTTACACTTTTATATTAGTTTGACTTCTATTTAGTGATTGTATTGCTTTGTGAAATTCTACTTTAATATCTTGACATTTTTTATTTCATTTGTTTGTTTTCAGTCTTTTATTGAGGCATTTATTCATATCACTATTAAGATCTTTTGACATATTCATAATTAATATTTTAAAACCCCATCTTTACCTAACTGTTTCCTCATGGCATGTTATGATAGGTTTGCTATCTTTTGAAGAAGTTGCCTTGGTTTTTAGTGTTTGTCATTTTTTGTGCTGTACTCTAAACATCTGGTGTTTGTGCACTTTCTTGTTATAAATATCTGGTAGTATTTTTGATGAGTGGGAACTTGGGTGCTGACTTTCTGGTATTCCACTATGACTAGTTGTAGTCCAGAGGAACCATGTTTGATTTCCATCTTGGAGTTTTAGGGCTCTTAGTCTGAACTGTGAATTGGATCTCAAGTTCTGGTGGAATCTCTGCTTTAAGACCAACCAGTTCCAGATGCAGTAGGTGGGATAAATTTTAAGTACCGGCTCTTACTTACCAGGCCATGGTTACCTTATATGGCTGATGAGACATAAATCTTAACCAGATCTGAGTGGGGTCTCAGGAAGACTTTGGCTGAGACAAATTTATTTAAGCAATCAGACTTTTTATACCTTTATCAGAAATAGTATCTAATGCTGACTACTAGGTTAACTACAATAATAGTTGTCAGGACACAATGACATTTGCAAGCTATACAGGATACAAAAGATTAATGTCTAGGGACAAATGTAGTATGTCCAGTTTATATGTTTCACTGACTTCTAAGAAATACAGAGAAATACAAGGAGGCCTGAATTCTTCACAGCCTGAGTGAGTGCCTCGGCTTCTCAGGAACTGGAAGGCACAGTAACCCAGGAGACCTGGACTCTGACATGTAAACCTATGAAGCATGCCTCTCAAGGCAGGTAGACCAGGCCACCTCCATGATGTGTGTGATAGGCCAATCAGAAGGGGAGCGGAACTGATGATTAATTTCTCTAAATCATGATTGGGGCAACAGAGGAAGACATAGTGGTTATCCTGGTTTTGGCTAAGAATGGCAGTGAGTTTGTACAGGTAGAAGTGGTATAGGAAGAGTTGCTAGGAAGTAGGCAGATCAGGTCTGAGACTACTCTGAAAAGTCCTTAATGGACAGGGCTGGGCTTGTTAGTCTACCTGAATGTAGGTTGCATCTGTGGAGTCCCAGGTAAAGAGTGTTTCTGCAGGAATATGGGAGTTCACAGAAGAGTGATTATGGGCTAGGAGAAATGGCTGAAAGAGGCCATAAGGATAACTAGCAGGAAGTGGGTCTCTTTAAAAGCTTTAAAAGAGCTTCCCATGGTGGCTGGGACCCCGTACACATACAATGAAAACTGAAGGGCCTCCAAGGCCCTCATTGCTGCTCATTACAGTGCAGTTCAGGTATGTGTGCTCTCCACACTACCCCACTTCCATGTTGGCCAAACCAACTGCACTTCTTAATCTCTCTGAAAATGTCCTGCCTGTACATTTCCACCCTTTGAGGGTGATGATGGGATTCTGTGTGCCATCGCCTATTATGTAAGCAGTGAGGAGCCACGGGGAAGTACACCAGAGGTGGCAGCTCGGGTGGCGCAGTGGGTGAGCTTTGCTGACCATGACATCGTTCCTCCAGCTAGCACCTGGGTGTTCCCCACCTTGGGCATGATGCACCACAACAAACAGGCCACTGAATATGCAAAAGAGGAGGTGAAGAGAATCCTGGGGCTGCTGGACACTCACTTGAAGACACGGACTTTTCTGGTGGGTGAGTGAGTGAGTGACCCTGGCTGATATCACAGCTGTCTGCGCCCTGTTGTGGCTCTATAAACAGGTCTTAGAGCCTTCTTTTCAACAGGCCTTCCCCAACACCAACAGATGTTTCCTTATCTGTATTAACCAGCCCCAGTTCAGAGCCATCTTGGGGGAGGTGTAGCTGTGTGAGAAGATGGTGCTCACCTGCCCAAGAGTACCTTTGCGTTGGATGAATTTAAGCCTAAGTACTCCAAAGAGGACACCCTCTCTGTGGCACTGCCATATTTTAGGGAGCACCCAGATGTTCATGCACTGCAACCTGCAACCTCATCACAGGAATGTTCCAGCAATTGGACAAACTGAGGAAGAATGCCTTTGCTAGTGTTATACTTTTTTTTTTTTTTTTTTTGAGACAGGGTTTCTCTGTAGCCCTGGCTGTCTTGGAACACACTTTGTAGACTAGGCTGGCCTTGAACTCAGAAATCCACCTGCCTTTGCCTCCTAAGTGCTGGGATTAAAGGTGTATGCCATCACCACCAGGCTGCTAGTGTTATCCTCTTTGGAACCCACATCAGTAGCTCCATTTAGTCTTCCAAGGCCAAGAGCTTGCCTTCCCTTTGAGTCCAGATTGGCAGGTGGATTATGAGTTGTATACATGGAGGAAACTGGATCCTGGTAACAAGGAGACCCAGACCCTGGTTTGAGAGTATTTTTCCTGGGAGGTGGCCTTCTAGCATGTGGGCAAAGCCATCAATCAAGGCAAGATCTTCAAGTGAACATGTCTTTCCTAGCTGCCTGCACCTACCCTTTAAGGGAGATGGGGGTCATCAAAGGAAACTGAACATTGAAAAAGACTGTGTGTGGTGTGGACTTACTACAACGTCCTTCAGGAGAGTATGGTAACCTGTGGGGTTCCATGATCTCCTTACTGTATGTCATTCCAGGGATTTATTTCATGTGATTAGGGCTGGTGGAATGTGGCTTTATCCACTTGTCTATCATGATTTTCATAATGGTTTTTCTAAACATATAATATATATATATATATATATATATATATACATACTATACAATAATTATTGATTTACTATGTATATTATAGATATTATATAGACATTTTATTTGATAACTATAGATTATGGATTAATGACATTATCTTTCTCATTCTCTCTGTGATTGTGGGTCCATATATGTTATACCTGTGTGTGTTTGTTATATGTGTGACTTTGAGAGAGTATTGTCAGTGTGTAGCATCTGAGTGCAGAAGACAGTGTCTCACCTGCTTTCGTATCTCATTCATTTGAGAAAGGACCTATCCCTGAACTTGAACTTTGGCACTTCTCTTAAAAGCTGCCTAAAGCCTAAATTATTTCTCCACCTCTCTTTACCCTTCCCCCCGAACTTATGGTGTAGTCATTTCCTATCAGGCTTTGTTTCTACAGTTATGATGAAATTTTATCCCAGTTCTCATTCTGGCAGAGCAAGCACTCTTAATCACTTGGGCATCTTGCCAGCCATAATTATAATTTCAAAATACCTGAGCCATCTTCCCAGCCCCAAGTCCAGTCTTGGTAGGTCCTTTAAGGAAGGGGTCATTCAGAGGCTCAGTGTACCACATGAGAGTCTGCAACAGTACTGGTCTCCTAAAGACAAATGTAGGGTTACAGGTTTCACACAGCTTCAATCCTGAACATGTTACTTAGATATTCATCCTGTAAAGCCTGCAATTAATAAAGCCGACACTTGATCAATACTTGCAAAACCATACAGAAATCATCGTAGGCTTCTTACAGATGGTCTATCCACAGACAACCTGTGAGTCACCTGTGCGTCATAATTGGTGTGAGTGTATCTGTGTGTGTCTTTAAATCACGTGCATATGCATATATTTACATGCTTGTGCTTATTATTTTGTGAATGGGGCACAGCCTTGGCATACATAGGGATGTCAGATCACCCCCTCCAGTTTTATGGTTCCCTTATACATTCTGAGGCAAGATATTTCTGGGAGAAAAAAATTATCTTCTGTCTTGATAAATACTTATTGAAAAATGATCTTGTCACAGAATGAAGGACCCTACCATCACATGATTAACTGGAGAGGCCCATGTTTCAGTCCTGCCCAGTTCAGCTACTCCCTTTTCTTCTTCCTTCCAGCTTTAGTCAACTTCTGACAACAAAAGAGGCAACACTTTTTGATGATGAACATCACAGACACCACACAGGCCAGCAGGAACCCAAGCACATCCAGAGAGTGGTACTGGACCCAGCTGAGGACATGGGCTGCCACACGCAGGTGCTTGGCTCCTTTGTTGCGCATGACAAACTCGATCCAGAAGACAGCTCGGTCCAGGGGCTTCAGTGGCTGATCATGGTGGATTTGTGATAACCGCATGGCATTCTCCTTATAGCTAAAGACATTAACATTGAAAAACCAATTAATTTCTTAGTACATATAGCCCATGATTGTTTCAAGGAAAGTATCATGAGACTCTATAGATTCAGTAGTCGAGCACTAGGTGCAGTGTAGATTTGATTGGCATATGTTTGAAAGTTTGCATGTAGGTTGGCATTTTCTGAGAAATTTTACCCAAGTAGAAAATGAGAACTCATTTGGGGAAATAACTCTTTCCAGGATAGGAAATGTTTGTAAGGCATTTCAAGCACTGCAGCTGAGGTGGTTTGATGTCATTTGAAGATGAATGTATTGATGCCCTTGAGAAGAAACAGTGATAAACTTCTTTGAAATTTAGATAAACCATGATCCATGCTTAAAAAATGGTAACTGAAGAGAAATGCACAAATTTTCAAAATATGACATAAGCTTTAGATTCAGGTATTTTGGCAGATAATTGGCCTAGATTTCTCACGGGGCTGAATTCAACACAGATTGCTAAAAGAGACACAGGCACTATAATGACAAGGGAGCAGAGGAAATGGAATTCATCACCTCCTTTTTTCCCTTGTTTATTAGGATTGCGTCTCTGTGTGGCTCTGGAGAAGTGGCATGTTCCATAGAGCATGTGAAGAGGTCAGAGGAAAATATGTGGGCATCAGTTCTCTGACTTAAGAATGTACAACAAGATTGACCTCAGGATGATCGATTGGTCAAGGGATGGCATTATTACTCACAGAAGCAAATGCCGTAGTCAAATATGGCCACCAGAAAAAGAGCATGGATTTACTGAACACACTGGAAACACAATTACCCCCTGTGTTTAGCTACCCTACTAGTAGGAATTTATTTAAAGAAGGCGTAAACAATATATCAAAAGATACCTTAATGTCCATGGTTTATGAAGCTCTAGTCATGACAGGTATTTAGAGGGAATGACTGAGCTGCACATTGTTGCGTGATGAATGAGGGAAATGTGGTGTCAAAACCTTGTTGAATATTTATTTATTCAACCATTACAAAGAATGAAATCCTTTTTTTCCAACCTCAAGGTTTTATACTAAATCATATAAACTATGCCCTAAAGGAAAACACTGCACTCTTTCACCACTGTGTGGAATCTAGCAGAGCTGATTGTACACAAGTATGGGCAGACCACGGGTGACTGGGCTCTGGGAAGGAGAGAGAGAGAGCGGGGATTGAGTGGTCAGCTAACATATACCTCCTGCCGCTGGATAGCAGGGTAGTCCTGTATGGAAAGGGAGTGACTGAGTTTCACGTTATATATGTTATTGTAATTAGAGGACTATAGAAGGGGAGATTCCAGCATTCATAAAAATGACATTATAAATGTTCAAAGAGCTAGAAATTTTAAGTATTCATATTTGATAGTTACATAGAATATTCTCTACATGCATTTATATGCATAATTATTCTACTTTGGGTAATAAGTGAGGATTATTTTAAGAAAGGAAGAGTTTTAGAAATTTTGAGTCACTGAATTGAAATGTTTTATGTATGTTTCAGTTTCATTATCCTGTTTCTTGATTTGATCCTATTTGTGGAAATTGTGTTTTTTCATTTAGCAAGAGAAGAAAATTCCCAGCACCAAATTATACTAAACTAACTTCTCATGCAAAAAGTCATGGGTGTAGCTTTCAGTCTTAATGGACATTTAAAGCACAATGGTTAAATAAGTTTTACATTTATTGTTGTTGTTTCACTATCAAATTAAAGATTAGAGGAAAACTATTATTTTTGAGAGAACCCATCTTGACTAGCAATAATTTCACAAAAGCACAGTACTCACGAAGGGTCATTAGTGACTGTCTTCAGTGCAGTGTGCAAATCCATACTAGTCATTGTGAGAAAGTCGAGTCTAATGGCTGCTCCTTTGGTCTTCAAGTGAACAATATTGTCATATTGGTCTCCAAACAAGGGAATGCCAACTACAGGGATCCCGTGGTAGATGGCCTCATAGATGCCATTGGTGCCACCATGAGTTATGAAAGCTCTGGTTTTGGGGTGACCTAGGACCAGGAGAAATGTAATTAAAATGTTATTAACCATAAGTCTGAGAAAGAAAATGAGAGGCAGAGGATAAAGCAAAGACTCGGTAAAATGTGTTTTAGATAACATCATGATAAGCAAGTGACTGCACTGTTCCTGTGAGAATTTAAGGCAAGTTCATGGAGCTTCAAGTGAAGTCCACAGTGAAGGGGAGGAGAGTGGAAGTAGTATTTTTTGCAATGGACCAAAAAGGCAGAGGTCCCCCAAGTGGAGAAAACATGAGGCACAAGCTCAGTGTAATTACACTGTAATTTCTGCTGTAATTACAGCAGAAATCAAAATAGTTTCTCTCCATCTTGAAAATCAACAGATAGTCATATCTATTCTTTACCCATTTTGGTCAGGACTATGTCACATTTGTTGCAGATGCATCAGTGCTGACATATACCATCCTGACTGGCCACTCCTCATGTCGCAGTTGTGTCCTGATGCTTACCTAGAAGGTCATTCTGTGGGATCCATTTGTACAGACGAGTGTTGGAGCCCAACGTTTCTGGCTTCTTGCCTTCAAATCTCCAAAGAACCTGTTAATGTGAAGCTAGCCTCTTATTCCTTTGATCAAATGTCAAGTTATTCATGCTAGAATTCAGAAGAGGTCAAGAAACAATGGAGATGAAAGCCCGTTGTGTAGGAGCCAGGCCTGATGATGGTTGGGGGGAACCATGAGGAACAATTACAGCAAGGATATAAATACTCTTCACACATCGGGTACAGCCCCATATTTGAAATTTATATATTTTTTCTTTTCTATTTTTCCTTTTTGAAAAGACAATTTTAATGTAATAGATTCTGATTATGGTTTGCCCTCCCAAAATCCCTCTCTATATCCTGCTCCCCTCCTCTTCAGTGCAAATCCACATTTTTTCTCTTTCTGCTTTTCCTTAGAAAAATAACAGCCATCTATGAAAATAACAACAACAACAACAACAACAACAATAATAATAAAGAATAACAAGCAAATGGCAATAGCACAAATCCCATTTTAAAATAAGGAATTATTTTTGTTTATGTAGAGGGCAGTGAATTTGCATATATGTGTGTGTGTATGTGTGTGTGTGTGTCTGTGTGTGTGTGTATGTGTACAAAGGTATGGGAAATGTGGATTGCTGTCACCATGTCAAATTCAATTTCACACAGCAGGCATCTGCAAGGAGATCTAGAAGAGTATATGACACTCAGTGAAGATGTCTCAGTGATAACTCACCTTCTGTGGAATCTGGGCAAGGCCTGCTGCAATCACATTGGCCCTTTCTTCTGTTAGACTACCCACCATGGACCCCAGGGAAAACACCACTATACCATGTTCTCCAGAAGATTGGACGAAGTCTTCTATTTCCTGTTAATGAAATATCAGTCTATTACAAATAGCAGCAGCACCAAACAACCTGCATAAAAATAGACACCAACATCAATGGGAAGAAACTGCGGAATCTCAGAAATGATCAGAATAGCAGGGCCTTTAAATCTGTTCACATGCACATATAAGATGAACGTTTGTAGCCAATTGTACACAGGTTACAGTTCTCACAGTCACACAAATTGCCCTGGGTCATTTTTGTCTTGAAAGACAGGAGTTTTAGAAATTAAATCCAAAGTTCTCCCTCCTTTTTCCTTTAGTTACCAAACATGTGCTTTCTCTTTTTATAATTTGAACTAGTACGTGTACTTTACAGAAGATATTCTTATTCTCTTCCTTTATTTGCTGGCTCAGTTTTTTAAGTGTCCTGTTATTAAGGTCATGCCATACATCAATATATCCTAGGTGTTAAAGGTTTGGATATTTCTTTGTATTCGTATGCACACACACACACACACACACACATGCACACACGCACACGCACACACATGCACATATATATATATGCATGTGTATTTATATTTACATATATGTAATTGGGCAACGTGTAAATATATGTATGTGTACATAAATGAACATGTAAATATATACATATATACACACATGCAGTTATGTATATTATTTATTAACATTTCTAGTGATATCTAGGTTGCTTCCCTCATCTCAACTTAATTCATATATTTCAGACGGACAGACAGACATCAGGCATAGCTTAGCTTTTGAAACCCCAAAGTCCATCTTCAGTGACACATTTTCTCCAACAAAGTCACACCTCCTAATCCTTCTACCATAGTTTACCAACTGGGACCCATGCATTCAAACATGAGCCCATGGGGGCCCTTCTGCAAACCTTCCCCCTTCCGTGAAGAGTGATGTTCTGATCATCCTTGAGTTACTGTCTCATTGAGATCCTTCATTCATTTTCTCTACATGCATGCTGAGGAATGGAATTCATGGACCTTAAGCCGATTTCTAATTTTCTTAAGAATGTCATTCTCTCAAGCATCCAATAAGTTCATGAAATTTATTTTCTTTTTCACGAAGGATGATCAAATCAAGGTAAACAGTATATTCCATCTATTAAATAATCATCAGTTCTTTAGTTTGAGAATTCTCCGTATTCTCTTTTAGCTGTCAATTTCAAAGTGTGCAGTTTTGGCATGGTCGATATACTTTGTCAAATATATATTATTTGAATTGCACAGATGTATTTGGATATCTGATAATATGAAGCAGTTGGTTTTGAGGGACAACAATTTCTACCACAAAGGACAAAACGAATCAGCAGTTATTGACTAGGGCTGAAGACTTGTTTCAGTAATTTCATTCCTCTCTCCATAATTCCTAATTACCATTTGTAGACTTGCCTCTCACACCCTTCCTTCTGTTTGCCTTTCAGCAGCACTGGGCATGTTGGGCGAGCTCTCCCCTCCTGAGCTCAGCCTCAGCAACCCCTTCCTGCCCTCACTCTACCTCTCTGCTCCCTCTCCTGTTGGCATTGCTGTTCCCTTACTGTAAAGATGGAGTCTCCTGCACACACTGCTGCGCTGCACAGAACTTAGGATTCATCCCTTTGATTTTTGACTTCTAGTAACTCTATATATCCCTACTGGATTAGAAAATAGGCATGTCACCTTTTATGTAACATCATATGATGTTGCTGTCATTGTTCAATTAAGAGGGGCTTCCAGAGAAATCTCTTCCTAGAGCACAAAAAAGTTTTACTTCCCTTGCATCACGAAGTGTTATGTTAGTTAGAATTGCACCACATTTCTCTGTATTTGCAGGGCGCATATAAAATTCAGACATTACCTAAGAGCAGGTTTTAGAGACAATGGAGATACTGAGCTTTCTTAAATAAGCAAAACTATGTGCCTTATCTTTCTGCATATCTTGACTCTTCTTTTACTGTCAAGAAACTTAGCCTTCGCTGACTGTAAAACTCACACAGTTCTGTTTATTGTTCACAGTGGAACTTGAAAGTAGAATAGTTGGTGCTCGTAGGTGAGTCTGTGCACACTGTTTCTCTGTATACTCTCTGTGTGCTTACCCATGGGGTGGACCTGTCACTTAACTATGGTCTGTTCGAATCACTGATATTGTCTGTGCCGACTACTAGTCTAACTGCCCCTGTCCTCAGCAGTCCACAGGGTCCATAAAGAAAATGCAGACTCTTGTGATGGAACAGATTCAGGCCTTTCTGCTGGCTGTTGTCTTTACCTAAATTCCTGTGACGCTGAGTGTGACACAAAGTTCTGATGGAATAAAATACAGTCACTTGTGTTGCAACTGAAAGGTAAAGAGAAGCAAGCAAATGGGAATATATTTACCTTAGGCAGGGGCTTGGCAGGTCTGCAGTGGAGTCCTCCAACAAAATCAAAATTTGGTAAGACAGGGTGAGGAAATTCCAAATCCCAGTAGGTCCTAATGAGCCATATGTCAGCCTTTGCCATAGTCTCTGAGAGTGTTGTGGGTTTTCCTGAAGAGGAATCAGAGCAGTGAAGGTATAAGATGTGGCAAATGTCAGATGACAATGACTATGCCAGGAAGTCTTCTGGAAGCACATTTGATTGTATATATATATATATATATAATATAAATATAAATATATATTTATATTAAATATATCTATTTATCCAAAAGTATGTGTGTGTTGAAAAATTTGTAATATGTATGTTTCTTATGCTTAGAGATATGTAAGGTTGTTGTGGGAGTCACTTTAAGACGACGCCACCTTGGTAATTCATGATCATTCAATATTGAGATATGCCATTGAAATACAATCAAATACCGTTATCTAGGAATCCTAACTCAGGGAGCCATCTTTTCCTTTAACTTTAGATGTAATTTGTTCTATGCAGCAGCTGGAGCCTTGATGTGTGCTCCTATACATGAAGTAAGAAGTTTGTGGTGTAACACCCTATAGGAGACCTGAATGCTATATCCTCTTCCTCCTCATCTCAACTGCAGAGATGGAAAATGTGCACCCCAGCCCAGTGTAAACATTTAAGGGGATTCTGTTTCAGCATTTCAGTGAGACAGGGTCTAACTATGTAACGCTGGTTGATCTCAAAGAGAATTTTGATTATTCCTGAGTTCACTGATATCGCTTTTGATTCATGACTTTATGTTTAATATTTGGTACATATGAATGTATTTACTGATAATAAGGATACATGCCTTAACATATGGTTAGATACATGTGTGTTCATTAGGCATATTTTCAAAACACTGTAAGTAATATCCAATATATCTACACTTCAAGATTCTGTTTGAGACACAATTCAAGCAACTCCAATAAATCAATCAGATTCCATGTTTTGCATTTACATATTTCCTATGTATAGAGTAGAGATAGTATATTTACAGCTTTGCAGAAGTTTAGTAGGTTAAAGGGGAAGATATTTCAAAACATAAATGAGAAAATTAATTTATATAAAAAGTCCCCAATGCTTATACATACCTCATGACAAGTTTGAGGGTGTTTAAAGCTACTGTTTTAGGGGATTGTGTAATGGATTAGAAGATAAAGGTGTTGACACCAAGCAAGCTGAAAGAATTGAGATCAATCTTTAAATAAAGTTTAACACCTGATCTGATTCAAAGTTCAATCTGACTTCCACATATGCAACACAGAGCAGCAGCCTCCTATGCATGACACTAGTGCATACTTGGGACAATAGCAGTGGCAGTAGACATAATGATGGTGTTGGTGGTGGTGGTGGTCGTGGTAATGGTAATGGTGATGGTGGTGGTGGTGGTGGTGATGACACCAGCCAGATAAAACAGCTGGTAGAAAACATGAGCAGAAATGTCTCATGCATAAATCATTTCTTAGAGAAGTTCTCAACGCTTTCTTTTGTAGGCGTGTGCCTTTCGGAAGTGTTCTGTTCAAGTATAAGACTTTGCGACTGACGTTGTGACATAAGCTTTGTTGCAATGCTTTGAACTTGGCAGGTAATTTCACAGGGTTGCCACCATTTTATTTAGGAAAGACAAATCCTTGGCTGTCATTCTTGTTCTTTCAATGGCACAGCATTTGAGAATTTGACAATCCCACCTGATCAGGGCACTTACCTAATACTTCAGTGTAAAGCTGATTCCACTTCTTCTCATTAAATGTTTGGAACCAAAAGTCGAAACACAGCACATAGATAAAATTTCTCACCCTCTCTATGAATGTCATTCTATCGCTCAATGCTGTTGTAGCAGCAGGCACGTAGGAAGGAGGCAGTGGGAGTCCTCCACTGTACTTTTCGTAAGTGGAGCCAGGAAAGAAGCGGAGACTGTACACAAGGGGTACCTTGAGAATCTCGGCCAGCAGGTCACCACAGGGTATGAAAGGATCTGCCAGGATGACATCAAAGCTCGATTTCTTTAGCTTTGTCATGATTTCCTTGTTAAAAACTACATCTCTGCAGAGACTCTCAGAATAATCTGAATCTACCCAGGCCATTTCTTGCATCATTAAAAAATATCCCCAAAATGACTGCTTTGGCAGCTCATAAATGCTCTTACTGATGGCATCCATGAAAAGTTCCTCTATATCAGCCTTGGAATATGACGCAGGATATGTCTCAAACTCAATAGCAGATGCATTGTCAATCTCATAAGAGAAGGAAACTGAAGGTCTCAGTACCATTACTTCGTGACCCTTCTTCACAAGCTCATTTAGGATTATCTTTAAGTTGAGCCAATGGCTGAATTCCACTGGCCACACAAGCACCTTCCCTCCAGTCCCAGACCCAAAGAAGATGCTCCACTGCACCAGGAGCAGGGCTGCTGCCATTTTCACAGACATCTTGGTTAACTTCAGAGCTTCCTGTCAAAGGGTGACCTCTCAGCTATTGAAGACACAGAAAGAGTAATATTCAATTAGTTTAAGTATAACTTGTACCTATCAAAAAATGGACATGGAATAGTCAGAGCCTCTGGAGGGCAAGTACCAAAACCAGATGCACATGTGAATGTGGGAAATGACCCATGATTCTCAGTGACCTTGGATATCTAATGTACTTAGTAACAGTGGAATGTAAGATCTCCTTTTCTCTCTGTCTCTTTCTCTCCCTACCCCCACTCTTGCTATGATTCTCTCTCTCTGTCTCCTCCTAATACAAGTTCCTCGATAAAGAACCGGAAGTAAAGTCATAACTACAGAGTCACATTTTTAAGCATTATAGTTCATTGTTCTGTAATATGAATATTAGGAACATCAATCATTTACCATACTACTCAATGATTTTAAGTATATGGCTCAGAGGTCAACAGTATAATCTATGAATTACATATACTGTAATTATAGTTGGAGCAGATTGTATCCTAGATAGAAGCCCTGTTCTTTTTAGTCTTTCCATTGGATCCAACTCTACCCTACTGTGAGTATGCTTCCTTTAACCAGTCAGCCTGGCAGGAGTGAAGAGATAAGGAGGCACCTCGGTTTCGCTCCTTTTCTGTCAGACTATTGAAAGAATTTTCCCAGTGTCATGCTGGGAGGAGAAATGTTTGCTCTCTAGGTGCACCCAGAGGAAGAATTTGTGTCCTGGAAGGCCATTTACAAGATAGGGGAGACATTTCAGGAGTCTAGGAGCTAGGACAATGGTGTGCAAGGGACCATACTATGCCTGGATGGCATGTCTTGTTAGAATCGCAAAGATGGGGCTGGTGAGATATCTCAGTGATTAAGAACACTGACTGCTCTTCCAAAGGTCCTGAGTTCAAATCCCAGCAACTACATGGTGGCTCACAATCGTCTGTAATGAGCTCTAATGCCCTCTTCTGTCATGTCTGAAGACAGCTACAGTGTATTTACATATAATAATAAATACATCTTAAAAAAAAAAAGAATCCCAAAAATGGAGTTGGGAAAGGGTGATTGGTTCCTTTTGTCTCTCTTCCTGAAATGATCACATTGAATAAGTCTTCTTTTTCTGCATATCATAAATAATCTGGCTCTTTCGACAGGCTTATTGAGGTAGATGTGTGTGTGTGTGTGTGTGTGTGTGTGTGTGTGTAACCTGGCTTGTTACAGACTGTAACCTCTAAGCCATTTAACACCCTTGTTTTCTTATTCTGAACGTATCCTGTAACTGATATAAAGTGGGTGTTATTTTGTGACTGGTTTTGGTGTTTATAAAGTTTTAAAGTACTGTCATGTTATAAAAGATAGCCATATTTGTTTTATGTCGCAGTTAAATCCTATTATATAACATAGAAAGACCACACTTATTTCTAATTTGATTGATATTAACTTTGTTCCCAACATTTGGCCATTACTGATTGTTTTAAATTAATATTCATATACCATATTTTGTCATTTTCTATGGTTTGAGCACAGTCCTTTTCTGAGTTTACATATCTCTGACATCACCAAAACCTTAATCCCTGTATGATCAATGGAGCAGCTGGGATGGAAGTCTTCTCACCACCATTTGTACTGGGGAGCCTAGCGGCTCCATAGCCTTCTGTGCACAGCCCACCAGGAGAGAGTGATTTTCCAGCAGCTCTTTCACTTCTGAGCACAGAGGTGAGATCTCCACCTTCTCTCTGGAGGGGAACAGCTGGGAGCTCACAGGGCATACAATCAGTGGAGCAGCTGGGACAGAGGTCTTCAGGCTGCCATTTGCACCAGGGAGCCAGGAAGCTCCAGAGCCTTCTGTGCACAGACCCTGAAAAAAGAGAGTTGGTCTCCAAGGAGCACACACACAGGCCCACAGGAGGGACAAGCTCCAGCCAGAGACAGCAAGACCAACTAGTACGAGAGATAACCAGATGGCAAAAGGCAAGCACAAGAACCCTATCAACAGAAACCAAGGCTACTTGGCAACATCAGAACCCAGTTCTCTCACCACAGCAAGTGCCAGATACCCCAACACACCAGAAAAGCAATAGTTGGATTTAAAATTGTATCTCATGATGCTGATAGAGGGCTTCGAGAAAGACTTAAATAACTCTCTTAAAGAAATACTGGAGAACATGGGTCAACAGGCAGAAGCCCTTAAAGAGGAAACACAAAAATCCCTTAAAGAAATACAGGAAAACACAAACAATCAAGTGAAGGAACTGAACAAAACCATCCAGGATCTAAAAGCAGAAGTAGAAACAATAAAGAAATCACAAAGTGAGTCATCTCTGGAGATAGAAAAAACCTTGCGCCGGGCAGTGGTGGTGCATACCTTTAATCCCAGCACTTGGGAGGCAGAGGCAGGTGGATTTCTGAGTTAGAGGCCAGCCTGGTCTACAGAGTGAGTTCCAGGACAGCCAGGACTATACAGAGAAACCATGTCTCGAAAAAAACAAAACAAAACAAAACAAACAAACAAAACAAAACAAAACAAAACAAAACAAAAACAACCTTGTAAAGAATTCAGGAGTCATAGATGCAAGCATCAACAACAGAATACAAGAGATAGAAGAGAGAATCTCAGGTGCTGAAGATACCATAGAAAACATTGACTCAACAGTCAAAGAAAATGAAAAAATGCATAAAGCTTGTAATCTAAAACATCCAGAAAATCCAGGACACAATGAGAACATCAAACCTAAGGATTATAGGTGTAGAAGAGAGCGAAGATTTCCAACTTAAAGGGCCAGTAAATATCTTCAACAAAATTATAGAAGAAAACTTCCCTAATCTAAAGAGAGAGATGCCCATGAACATAGAAGAAGCCTACAGAACTCCAAACAGACTGGATCAGAACAGAAAGTCCTCCCAGCACATAATAATCAAAACACCAAATGCACTAAACAAGGAAAGAATATTAAAAGCAGTAAGGAAAAAGGGCAAGTAACTTATAAAGGCAGACCTATCAGAATTACACCAGACTTCTCACGAGAGACCATGAAAGCTAGAAGATCCTGGGCAGACCTCATACAGACCACAAGAGAACACAAATGCCAGCCCAGGCTACTATACCCATACTCTCAATCACTATAGATGGAAAAACCAAGATATTCCATGATAAAGCCAAATTTACACAGTATCTTCCTATAAATCCAGCTCTGCAAAGGATAATAGATGGAAAATGCCAACACATGGGAGGGAAAGTACACCCTAGAAAAAGCAAGAAAGTAATCTTCTTCCAACAAATCCAAAAGAAAGTAACTATACAAACATAAAAATAACATCAAAATAACAGGAAGCAACAATCACTATTCCTTAATATCTCTTAATATCAATGGACTCAATTCCCCAATAAAAAGACATAGACTAACAGAAATATTTTTCATGTAAATCTTCAATTTTATCAGAAAATGTTTGTAATTCCTCTTTCAATTAATTTAGTAATATTTTATGTTTACCATTTTATCTGCATTATTTTTCATAATCTTCAATTTTAACATGTTTTTGTATATATTTCTTCTATTTTATCAGAAATGTTTTCCATGCAAATCTCTGATTTTATCACAAAATGATTTTAATTCCACCTTCAATTAATTTAGAAAGGTTTTTTATATCTAACATTTTATCTGTATAATTTTCCATGAAATAGTCAATTTTAATGTGTTTGTCTATATATTTCTTGGATTTTATCAGAAATATTTTCCATGTAAACCTTCAATGTCACCTGAAATGTTTAAAATTCCACTTTCAATCAACTTAGAATTATTTTTTCAATTTTTTTTATTTGATATATTCTTTATTTACATTTCAAATGATTTCCCCTTTCCAGGATTCCCCCCCGCCCTTCGAAAGTCCCATAAATCCCATAAGGGCTTAGCCTACAATTTTATCTGCATAATTTTCCATGATAATCTTCAATTTTAACATGTTTTTCTATATATTTCATCAATTTTATCAGAAATATTTTCCATGTAGGTCTTCAACTTTATCAGAAAATGTTTATAATTCCACTTTCAATCAACTTAGGAATACTTTTATGCCTACCATTATTATATCTATATAAAATTTTCCTTGATAATCTTCAATTTTAACATGTTTCTCTACATTTTTCTACAATTTTATCAGAAATATTTTCCACGTGAATCTTCAATTCTATCATAAAATTTTTGTTTCCTCTTTTTTAAATTTTAAATTTTTGTTACTTTAACAATGTTTTTTACGTCTACCACTTTATCTTTACATTTCCATGAAAATTGTCAATTTTAATGTGTTTTTCCATATCTCTTCTATTTTATCAGAAATATTTTCCATGTAAATCTTCAATTTTATCATAAAATGTTTTTTACTTCCTTTTTTTTTCAGTAAAAGAACATGCTTTTCAAAAAAACCAAACAAACAAAGAACTTTATCTCTTTTTTTCATTATTCCCTCATGCAGACAAAGCTTCAGCAGTAGAACCCAGGGTGCCTCCTTGCCTAGGCTCCCCTGGTGTCCTACACAGCACCAAGCGAGCCATGGGCTCAGCCTCAGAGTGCGAAGTTGAGAGAATTGGGAGAGGGAAAGCAGAAAACGGATCCTGGCACCGCCAAGCTCTTGGGTGAAACCGAGTTTACCTGAACCTGTGTTCTCTGGGAGCCCCGAAGGTGGGAAATTCACAGAGCAAGGTGACAGAATTCTTTCGGACTGGACAGGGTTACTCTGGCCAGTCCTAGGAGGCAGGATTCTTCCTGAAAGTAAGAACTCAGCATGGAGTCCTGGAGCTGAGCCCCGCAGGAAGCATGGGCGGGGTCTTCTTGTTTACGTGTCTGTGTGTGAGTTCACAGGCTCCAGGAGGGGACAGGGAAACAGAAATCTGTCCTGCTGCTGCTTGTCTGTCTCCTTTCCCTTCCCTGAAAGAGTTTTATGTGGAGCTGCCTTTACTTCTTTTGATGTTTAACTCCATGAGTCCAGAGCTCTGGATCCTTACAATCTGAGGAAGTGGCAGACTGTTTCACTGTTTCCAGGCAGCTGCAGGGGTGGGCATCCACACGCAGTGTAGCACTATCTTGATTTCCCACCAAGGGCTGGGATTAAAGGCCTGCGCCACCACTGCCCGGCTAGGAATTGAGGTTTTTAATACAGACTCACCTTATGGGTCCTCCCACCCCACCCCACCCCACCCCACTCCCATATTATGTAGGTATGGTCTTTGTACAATGCCTAAGTACTTTTTTTGGTCATATGATTTAGACATGCCTGTCAGTTTTGTGGGTTGTCTTAGTACTTTTCAAGGATGTACTTGGATGCAGAGAGTTTTAATTTTCATGAGTCCAGGGTAGGAAGGTTTGCATATCTTCTTCTGCAGACAAACAAAAAATAACTTTCAAATTCAATAACAAACGTATTTGCCCACCTTTATCACCATCTTATGTTTATGATTCTTACCTTTACTTTAAAAAGCTTTTAAAATGAACATTTCTATATGGTAGGATCTCCTCAGCGATTTTTCTCAATTCATTCAACTGTTTGTGTTTTCCCAGGCTTTGATTGAAGCATTTATTCATATCCCTATTAAGGTCCTTAGACATATCCATAATTGCTATTTGGAAATCCCAGTCTTGTGAGTCAATGAAGTGTTTCCTCATGGCATGTTACGATAGGCTTGCTGACTTTGGAAGAAGTTGCCTTCATTGTTAAGAGTTTGTAATTTTTGGCTGTGCCCTAGACATCTGGTGTGAAGATGTTTGTGCACTTTCTTGTTATAAATATCTGGTAGTATTTTTGATGAGTGAGAACTCGGGTGCTGACTTTCTGGTATTCCACTATGACTAGTTGTAGTCCAGAGGAACCATGTTTGATTTCCATCTTGGAGTTACTTTGTGTTTTAGGGTTCATAGTCTGAACTGTGAATTGGGTCTCAAGTTCTGGTTGAATCTCGTCTTTAAGACCAACCAGTCTCAGATGCAGTAGGTGGGATAAAGTATAGCACCGGCTCTTACTTACCAGACCATGGTTACCTTATATGGCTGATGATATATAAATCTTAACCAGATCTGAGTGCAGGGGTCTCAGGAAGACGTTGGCTGAGACAAATTTATTTCAGCAATCATACGTTTATCTGAAATAGTATAAAATATTAACTACTAGGTTACTTACAATAGTAGTTGTCAGGACATAATGACATTTGCAAGCTATACAGGATACATAAGATTAATGTCCAGGAACAAATGTAGCATGTCCAGTTTATATGTTTCACTGACTTCTAAGAAATACAGAGAAATACAAGGAGGCCTGAATACTTCACTGCCTGAGTGAGTGCCTTGGCTTCTCAGGAACTGGAAGCACAGTAACCCAGGAGCCCTGGACTCTGACATGTAAACCTATGAAGCATGCCTCTCAAGGCAGCTAGACCAGGCTACCTCCATGATGTGTCTGATAGGCTATCAGAAGGGGAGCGGAACTGATGATTAATTTCTCTGAATCATGATTGGGGCAACAGAGGAAGACATAGTGGTCATCCTGGTTTTGGCTAAGAATGGCAGTGAGTTTGTACAGGTAGAAGTGGTATAGGAAGAGTTGCTAGGAAATAGGCAGATCAGGTCTGAGACTACTCTGAAAAGTCCTTAATGGACAGGGCTGGGCTTGTTAGTCTACCTGAATGAAGGTTGCATACGTAGAGTCCCAGGTAAAGAGTGTTTCTGCAGGAATATGGGAGTTCACAGAAGAGTGATTATGGGCTAGGAGAAATGGCTGAAAGGAGGCCATAAGGATAACTAGAGGGAACTGGGTCCTCTTTAAAAATGGTATGTGTATGTGTGTGTCTGCCTCTGTGTGTGTGTGTGTGTGTGTGTGTGTGTGTGTGTATGTATGTTTGGACGAACTAAAATATACTTCAAGAGAGTAGGGTAATATGTGGGATTCCATGATCCTTACTGCATATCATTCCAGGGATTTATCTCATAATTAAAGCTTCTGGAATATGCATTTATCAGCTGGTCTATCCTGCTTTTCATGATAGTTTTTATAATTATATATACTATATAATATAATAGTCATTAATTGAATTATAGATGTAATTATTATATAGTTACAGACATTCGATCGTTATAGATAATTATAGATTATGGGCTAATGACGTTATCTTTCCCATTTTCTCTGTTTGTGGGTCCATATATGTTACACCTGTGAATCTTATATGTGTGACTTTGAGAAAGTGTTGTCTATGTGTGAGTGTGTAGTAATGCACTTGAGTGCAGAAGACAGAGTGTGCTGTGTCTTACCTGCTTTCTTATACTTGACCATGTTCACTTGAGGAAGGACTTATCACTGACTCTGAACTTTGTCACTTCTCTTAGGCAACCTAAAGCCTAAATTATTTTTTATTAGATATATTCTTTATTTACATTTCAAATGTTGTCACCTTGGTCTCCCCCCTTGAAAATCCCCTAACACACCCCCCAATACCTCCCCACCCCCACCCCCTGCTCACCAACCCACTGACTCCTGCTTCCCTGTTCTGGCATTCCCCTATACTGGTACAACCTAAATTATTGCTCTGCCTTTCTTAGCCTCTCCCCCACCCCAGAACTTATGGTGTAGTCATTTCTAACCATGCTTTGTTATCCCAGTTCTCATTCTGGCAGAGCAAGCACTCTTAATCGCTCTGGCGGCTTGCCAGCCAGAATTATAATTTCAAAAACATCTTCTACTGAAATGTTAAAGTCCCAGCATAAATCCAAAGAGTATAGGTACATTGTATTTTGTAAAAGAGGGCACACATCACACAAACATACACATCCTGCAACTGTGTGAGAACAGCTATTTTTGTATCTTTATTCCGTGCTATCAAAACATAAATTAAAATCTTACATCTGTTCCCGAAGGCTAATTATGAAAAGGAGAAAATCTCATTATTTTTTTTTGTAAAGAGTTGAATGGATATAGAATTCATTTCATGAAACCAAAAGTTGTTTTTAGTCCTTGATTTTATTTTATGTGTATGTGGGCTTCTCTTGCCTGTGTCTCTGTCCCATGTGAATGCAGCACCAATGGAGGCCAGAAGAGGGTGGAAGATCCTAAGACACTTGAGTTACTGCTGGTCTTGAGTCATCACCATATGGGGGTGGGAATAGGATGTGGGTCCTCTGGAAGAGGAAATAGGATAGCAACTGTGGAGCCATCTCTCCAGCTCCAAGGACAGTCTTGGTAGGTCCTTTAAGGAAGAGGCCATTCAGAGGCTCAGTGTACCACATGAGAGTCTGCAACAGTATTATGATCCTAAAAACAAATGTAGGTCAAGGGTTTCACGCAGCTCCAATCCTAAAAATTTTAATCTAGAAATTCATCCTGTAAAGTTTGCAATAAATAAAGTTAAAGCTTGTTCAGTTTTTTTTTCTTGCAAAAAAGTGTGCTTTTTAGTGACCTTGTATCCGTGAACAACCTGTTAGTCACTGGAAATATTTGGTGTGTGTTTCTCTCTCTCTCTCTCTCTCTCTCTCTCTCTCTCTCTCTCTCTCTCTCCCTCGCTCTCTCTGTATTTAACTCCCATGCATATGCGTATATTTACATGCCTGTGCTTATTATTTTGAGTGGGGCACATCTATGCCATGGCACACATATGGGATGTCAGGCCACTCCCTCCAGTGTTATGTTTCCCTACCACATTCTGGGGCAAGTTATTTCTTGCAGAAAAACAGACTGGTAGACTTGAGAGCTTCAGATAATCCTCCTGGCTCTGTTTCACATTTCTTGCTTTTCTTCTACTGCAGCATCAGACGCTACTGGATATAGCTTTTATATGCATTCCTGGCATCCAAAATCAAGGAGGAAGTCTTGCCTGACAAATGATTAGACCATGGAGCCAACTCTTCAGCCATAACATTCATGGGTTTAACTTTTATTCTGTAGAAGTGAGTTTGTAAAATTTCTGTGTGTATTCCTGTTGACTCTGCTAGTTTAACTGTGTTTCCCTTTCAATTTTATTTTTGGCCAAAATACTACTAATTCCAAAAGAACTATTAAATCTCTGGGAGAAAAAAACACCTTCCGACTTGATAAATACTTATTGAAAAATGATCTTGTCACAGAATGAAGGACCCTACCATCACATGATTAACTGGAGAGGCCCATGTTTCAGTCCTGCCCAGTTCAGCTACTCCCTTTTCTTCTTCCTTCCAGCTTTAGTCAACTTCTGACAACAAAAGAGGCAACACTTTGTGAGGATGAACATCACAGACACCACACAGGCCAGCAGGAACCCAAGCACATCCAGAGAGTGGTACTGGACCCAGCTGAGGTCATGGGCTGCCACACACAGGTGCTTGGCTCCTTTGTGACGCATGACAAACTCGATCCAGAAGACAGCTCGGTCCAGGGGCTTCAGTGGCTGATCATGGTGGATTTGTGATAACCGCATGGCATTCTCCTTATAGCTAAAGACACAAACATTGAAAACCTATTAATTTCTTAGTACATATAGCCCATGATTGTTTCAAGGAAAGTATCATGAGACTCTATATATGCAGTAGTCGAGCACTAGGTGCAGTGTAGATTTGATTGGCATATGTTTGTTAGTTTTCATGTAGGGTGGTATTTTCTGAGAAATGTTTTCCAAATGGGAAATGGGAAAGATCTCTTTCCAGGATAGGAAATGTTTGTAAGGCATTTCAAGCACTGCAGGTGAAGTGGTTCAATGTCATCTGAAGATGGTTGTGTTGATACCCTTGAGAAGAAACAGTGTTAAACTTCTTTGAAATCTTGATAAACCATGATCCATGCTTTAAAAATGGTAACTGAAGAGGAATGGACATTTTTTTCAAAAGATGACATAAGCTTTAGATGCAGCTCTTTGATAATTTGTCTAGAATTTTCAAGGGCCTGAATTCAACACATAGTTCTTACAGAGATACAAGCACAGTAATGACAAGATAGGTGAGGAAATGGATTTCATCACCTTTTTTTCCTGTTTATTCAAATTATGCCTGCTTTTGTGACTCTCAGGGAGTGGGTTGTCCCAGTGTACCATGTGTAGAGGACAGAGAAATGTTGGTGAGCATCAATTGTCTGATTTAAGAACGTAAAACCAGATTGATATCATGATGTCAGGGTGATCAATGGTCAAGGGTTGGTTTATTATTCACATAAGCATATGCTTTAGTGAAATTTAATATGGCCACTACAAAAAGAACATGGATTTGCTGAACATACTGAAAACAGAATTACTCTACAGTGTTTAGCTTCTCTATAGTAGGAATGTATTTGAAGAAAGAGTAAACAACATATCAAAAGATACCTTAATGTCCATGCTTTATGAAGCACTAGTCATGACAGGTAATTAGAGGAATTGATGGAGAATGCCCATTGTTGGATGATGGATGAAGGAAATATGGTGTGAAACAATGTTGAATATTTATTCAACCATTATAAAGAATAAGATCCTTTCTTTACAACCTCAAGGATTTATACTAAATCACATAAACTATGCCTTAAAGGAAAACATAGCATATTCTCACCACTGTGTGGAACCTAGCAGAGCTGCTTTTATACAAGTATGGGCAGACCGAGGGTAACTGGTGTTAGGAAGGAGAGAGTGAGCGGGCATTGAGAGGTCAGCTAACATATACATCCTGCCACTGGACAACAGGGTAGTTCTGTATAGAAAGTGAGTGACTGAGTTTCAAGTTATATATTTTATTGTAATTAGAGGACTATGGAAGGGGAGATTCCAGCATTCATAAAAATTACATAAATGTTCAAAGAGCTAGAAATTTTAAGTATTCATATTTGATAATTACATACAATATTCTCTATATGCATTTATATGCATAATTATTCTACTTTGGGCAATAAGTGAGGATTATTTTAAGAAAGGAAGAGTTTTAGAAATTTTGAGTCACTGAATTGAAATGTTTTATATATGTTTCAGTTTCATTATCCTGTTTCTTGATTTGATCCTATTTGTAGAAATTGTATCCTTTCATTTAGCAAGAGAACAAAATTCACAGCATCAAATTATACTAAACTAACTTCTCATGCAAAAAGTCATGGGTGTAGCTTTCAGTCTTAATGGACATTTAAAGCTCTTTCCACAATGGTTAAATAAGTTTTACATTTATTGTTGTTTCACTATCAAACTAAAGATTAGAGGAAAGCTATTATTACCTTTGAGAGAACCCATCTTGACTAGTAATTTCACAAAAGCACAGTACTCACGAAGGGTCATTAGTGACTGTCTTCAGTGCAGTGTGCAAATCCATACTAGTCATTGTGAGAAAGTCAAGTCTAATGGCTGCTCCTTTGGTCTTCAAGTGAACAATGTTATCAAATTGGTCTCCAAACAAAGGAATGCCAACTACAGGGATCCCGTGGTAGATGGCCTCATAGATGCCATTGGTGCCACCATGAGTTATAAAAGCTCTGGTTTTGGGGTGACCTAGACGAGCAGAAATGTAATTAAAATGTTATTAACCATAAGTCTGAGAAAGAAAATGAGAGGCAGAGGATAAAGCAAAGACTCGGTAAAATGTGTTTTAGATAACATCATGATAAGCAAGTGACTGCACTGTTCCTGTGAGAATTTAAGGCAAGTTCATGGAGCTTCAAGTGAAGTCCACAGTGAAGGGGAGGAGTGGAAGTAGAAGGATGTTTTGCAATGGACCAAAAAGGCAGAGCTCCCCCAAGTGGAGAAAACATGGGGTGCAAGCTCAGGCTGTGATTCTGGAGAGTATGTTCTAAAAAACAGTGAAGTCACTCACTGCCTGCGATGGCTTGGACCAGGCAGCAGGGTTTGTGTGCTCATACCAAAGGAATCAGACTGAGCACCTTTTGACACATGGGGTAACATCTCTTTATGTGGACCTTTGGGTAATCATAATAAATGAAGGGTCAATTATGGTAAAATCCCAATCTCCTTGGCATTTAAAATTACTCTACTCTTGGGAAAAAGGTAGATGTGAAGTTATAGAAATAGGATGTAGAGTAAAACATGAAGAAGTGACTTAAATATGCCTGAAATGTAATTACAGCAAAAATCAAAAATGGTTTCTCTCCATCTTGAAAGTCAGCAGACAGTCATATAACTTCTTTACCCATTTTTGACAAGATGATGTCACATTTGTAGTAAATGCATTAGTGCTGACATATACCATCCTGTCTGGCCACTCCTCATGTCGCAGTTGTGTCCTGATGCTTACCTAGAAGGTCATTCTGTGGGATCCATTTGTACAGACGAGTGTTGGAGCCCAACGTTTCTGGCTTCTTGCCTTCAAATCACCAAAGAACCTGTTAATGTGAAAATAGCTTCTTATTTCTTTGATCAAATGTCAAGTTATTCATGCTAGAATTCAGAAGAGGTCAAGAAACAATGGAGATGAAAGCCCATTGTATAGGAGCCAGGCATGAGGATGGTTGGCAGGAACCATGAGAAACAACTACTTCAAGGATATAAACACTCTTCACACATCTGATACAACCCCATATTTGAAATTTATATATTTTTTCTTTTCTATTTTTCCTTTTTGAAAAGACACTTTCTTTTTTGTTTTTTTTTTCCGAGACAGGGTTTCTCTGTGTAGCCCTGGCTGTCCTGGAACTCACTTTGTAGACCAGGCTGGCCTCAAACTCAAAAATCCACCTGCCTCTGCCTCCCAAGTGCTGGGATTAAAGGCATGCGCCACCACTGCCCAGCTTGAAAAGACAATTTTAATGTTATAGATTCTTATTATGGTTTGCCCTCCCAAAATCCCTTTATAAATCCTACTCTCCTCTTCTTCCCTCCAAATCTACATCCTTTCTCTCTCTGCTTTACATAGAAAAATAACAGGCATCTTTAATAATAATAATAATAATAATAATAATAATAATAACAACAACAACAACAACAACAACAAATAAATGGCAATAGCACAAATCCCATTTTAAAATAAGGTATTAATTTTATTTATGTACAAGTTAGTGAGTTTCCGTGCACATGCGTGTGTGTGTGTGTGTGTGTGTGTGTGTGTGTGTGAGGGGGAAGGAGGGGAGAGGCAGTTTCTCTGTGAGAGGAGGAGAGGAGGTGGTAGCTCAAGTGGTGGAACCTTAAATAAAAAACTCGAGAGCCTCAAATTACAGGTGGTGTCTATTGCTATGAACTGGAGGAAGGCAGAAAGATAGGATGCTGCCTCCAATGGCAGATACAGGCTAGATACAATATAAAAATGCTTAGGGGGTGGGGTTGAGAACTGTAAGAGAATGCATTTTCTTCAAACATGGCCTCCACAGGAATTCTGGGTTAAATTTCCTGACATGATAGATTAGGAAAAGAAGCCTCAGAATAAGATTATACTATAAACAAAAGGTAATGCTTTAGGGAGACTTACGTAAGTCTTACAAGAACTCAGTTTCTTCGAAAGTGGGCTCCACAAGAATTCTGAGTAAAATTTCTGGACATGACAGTGTAGAAACTTAAAAATAGGCTCATACAGTATTTGTTTAGTTTACAAAATTTGTTTTAAATTATTTTTTTCATTTTTTATTGGTTACTTTCTTTATTTACATTTCAAATGTTATCCCCCTTCCTAGTTTCCCCTTCTCAAACCCCCTATCCCTTCCCTCCTTCCCACCTGCACACCCACTCCTGCCTCAGCACCCTAGCATTTCGCTACCCTGGGTCATCAAGCCTCTGCCGGACCAAGGGGCTTCCCTTCCCGTGATGCCAGAAGGCCATCCTCTGCTACACATCCAGCTGGAGCCATGGGTCCCTCCATGTGTACTCTTTGATGGTTGGTTTAGTCCCTGGGAACTTTGGGGACTCTGGATGGTTGATATTTCTGTTCTCCCTATGTGGTTACAAACTCCTTCAGCTCCTTCAGTCCTTGCCCTAATTTCTTCATTGGGGTCCCCATGATCAGTCCGATGGTTGGCTGCAAGCAACTGCATCTGTATTTTTCAGGATCTGGCAGCTATACCAGGCTCCTGTCAACAAGTACTTCTTGGCATCAGCAATCTTTCTGGGTTTGGTGTCTGCAGATGGGATGGATCCCTAGGTGGGGCGGTTACTGGATGGCCTTTCCTTCAGTCTCTACTCTACTCTTTGTCCCTGCATTTCCTTTTCACAGGAGGAATTCTGGATTAATATTTTTGAAGTGGGTGGGTGGCCCCATCCCTCAATGGCAGAGGGGTACATGCCTAACCTCTAGATATGGTCTCTACAGGTTCTATCTCCCCTTTGAGTACAAAACTACAAAGGTTCAGGAATTTGAAAGGAGTTGTGTAGCAGTGTGGGAGGGGGAACTGGGAGTAGCCACTAGAAAGTCCCCAATGCCAGGCACCAAAAAGGATCCCAGGATCCAACAGGGAGGACATTAGGCATTCTACATTATTTTAATTATCAAAATGGGTATGATTTTGAGTTTTGTGGTTATATTATTATTCCTCTCAGAGAGAGGTCAAGCTAAAAAAATTTCTAGTTATTGGCTCAATGGCATGCTATTTTGGGAGAAAGGCTAAAGATTTTTCTTCACAGAAAAGGAGAATAGACTCTAGACTTCTTCCAGAGTTATGGGGATCAGACACAACAGAGAGAGACCTCCTAAAGCACTAGAAATATTCAAGAAAATCAAACAGACAAAGATTCTTTGTGCTATCCTTAACAAAATTTCATCTCCAAGTAGTCTGCATAGCCTACACAATCCATCCGGATCTCTTGGTACTTAAATTTGTTTTGAGATTTTTATAGTATAAAATATACAACATTGACCATATTTACTCTCAAAGATGCTAAACTGACCTGCATGGACTCCCTGGATCACAGATTCCAGGTTGTCTTGCCTCATTCAACCTTTCAGACAGATCCAGTCAAAAGTTCAGTCAAGCCCTGAGCCTTCTAGGCATCCATGACTAGATAACAATTGTCGACTTGGCTTTCTTAAGGCCTACCTCAGTCTCCGAATTTCCCTACCCTTCATCTCCCCTTTAAAGATATTTTGTCAACCCTATTCAGCCAGAAGAAGTTATGGAGAGTTGTCAGCCCAATTCCTGGGTTTGTGGGATCTGGTAATAGTTATTTTACAGGTTGCCATTCTAGGGAGTTTGGGAATGGTCATAATTTTGAACAGGGAGGAAATAGGTGAAGTTGATTGTGTAGCCATTATCTTAATTGGTAGAAATCTTTATAATTGATACAAAGTTGAAGTTGTATTTAATATTGTTATTCTTTGATAGCATGTGCCTATAGAACCCTCTCAGGAATACAAAGCTCAGACCCAGTCCTGGATGATTGTTTTCAGATGATTGAACAATACAAGTTAAGGGCCAGATAGCAAACTCATGGTTATGTTAGCTTTCTGATTAATTACAAACAGGTGTTTTCAATATATTTCAACTAGAAATAGCTGAGAATAGTCAAGGCTTAACATTTCAGATTAGCTTATGTATATAAGTAGTCTTCAAAAACATCAGAAATCCATAAAATATGACATTTAATGTTATTTAATGATTTGACAATGAGATATACCTATTCCGTACAAGCAACCCCTTCTTGGTCCAAAGATTTGAGCATCTTCACCTCCAGGCAAAGTTGCTTTTGTGGCAAGGCAGCTACTGGGCAAAAATTGCCGTTTTCATCTACAGGCAATACTGTCCAGAGAAGGACACATTTTACATAATAGTTGACTTTGACGAGACAGAGTCAGTGGCTCTTCAAATAATTCTACATTGTAAGTCTGTCAGATAGATGATCCTTGGCCAGAAGACCAATCAAGGATTCTCTCAGGTTCTGAAAAATGGGGGACTGTCTGTGTTGGAAGCTATATTCTGTGCTTCCTATATTTTCAGGTAATATTTAGTCATTCTTGGATTTCTGATGGGGTTGAAGACTAGTTTTAGTCTCATAATCAAACTCAAGTTGCTTAAGGTTGAGGGAGTTTATAGAGTAGATGATATGGTTTTCAAGTGATGTTACAGGCTAAAATTCTAAATATAATCCAGAGATAGAATCATAATTATTTCAGTTAGGAAATATGGTAGAGTACTTTTTCTAATAGTTTTGCTGGACTAGATGTCATTTCTACCTCATACCTATTTGTTATGGTTATATTCAATTTATATCTGGAAGAAGAGTTTGTTTTATTTTTTATTGGACTGAAAATGTGAGGGGTAGTGTGAAGAGCTGATACTAAAATTTGGTTCCCTAATTGTTTCTTGATTTGGTCAATAAAGAAAGCAGCAGTCAATTGTTGGGTGAAGGGAAGGTGGGACTTCCGGGTCCCACGAGGAAGAGAAGGGAAGCAGTGTAAGAGGACGTCCTTTTGGCCAGGCTTTGGAAAGGGAGTCACGCAACAACCATGTAAGATCTTGGGTGGCTGGAAATTCTTAGGGCAGGAGATTCTTTGCCCAGCATTTGTGTTATCTGGCAAGTTCTAAATTAATAAAGATGTCTAGTGTTTTTTGTCCATGGATCTAAGGAGGGTAGGAGAAAGAAAGCTGTTGGGGCCATATCTGGCAGTTTAGCAAAGCTACCTGGGAGGAACAGGCTTTCCTGGGTGTGGAGCTGGCAAGAGCTGTTTTCAGAGCTAAGGGGAGAACATTAGATCACAACTCCTGTGAAAGTTGCCAGCTAGCCCTTGGTGGAGTTAAGCCTGGAGCACGGGCTGCTTTTCCCCCAGCAAAGGAACCAGCTTGTTTTTAAAATTACACACACATGTGTGTGTGTGTGTGTGTGTGTGTGTGTGTGTGTGTATGTGTGTGTGTGTGTGTGTGTGTGTGTGTGTACATATGTATGGGAAATGCATGTTGGTGTCATCAGGACAACTTCAATTTCACACAGGAGGTATTTGCAATCAGATCTAGAAGAGCATATGACCATCTCAGTGAGGAATCATCACTGAGACACTGTAACTCACCTTCTGTGGAATCTGGGCAAGGCCTGCTGCAATCACATTGGCCCTTTCTTCTGTTAGGCTACCCACCATGGATCCCAGAGAAAACACCACAACACCATGTTCTCCAGATGACTGGACAAAGTCTTCTATTTCCTATTAATAAAATATCAGACTATCACAAAGAGCAGCAGCACTAAACAACCTGCATAGAAACAGATACCTATATCAACAGAAATCATGGGCTCTGAGAAATGTTTAGAATAGTGTCACATCCATGTATAAGATGTACACTTGTAACCAATTGTACACAGGCTACAGTTCTCATAGTTATACAAATTGCCTTGGGTTATTTTCATGTTGAAAGACAATACAACATTTAATTTTAGAAATTAAATCCAAAGTTCTTCTCCCTTCTTGTTGCTTTGGCTACCAAACATCTGTTTTTTCTTTCTATAATTTCAACTAGTGTTTATTTCTTTTTTTCTTGTTTGCTAGCTCAGTTTATTTAGTGTACTCTTATTAAGGTCATGCCATGTGTTTGTAGATCCTAGGTTTTAAAGGTTTGGATATTTCTTTGTATTTGTACACACACATTTATATACACACTACATATATATACAAATACACATATGGATATATGTGTATGTATATTTACACATTTAAGTGAGCTATATGTAAATATATGTGTATTACATAAATTAACATGCAAATATTTAAATATATACATATATTAACACAGATATACAGTTATATATATTTATTTATTAACATTTCTAGTGATATCTAGGTTGCTTCCCCCTCCATAGTTACTGTTCTAATGTTGGGTGGACATAGCATAATTAAGGCAACCTATAAAAGAATGTATTTAATTGCAAGCTTGCTTCCAGCTTAGGGGTCTAATCTACTAACTTATTGTTGGTTAGCACCATGGGAGGCAGGCAGGCTGGCATGCCACTGGAATAAAAGCCCAGATTTCAACCTAATCCTTATGTTGCAGATAGAGAGGAAGAGATCAAGCATGGCTTAGGCTTTTGAAATCTTAAAGTCCATCTCCAGTGACACATTTTCTCCAACAAAGCCACACCCCCTAATTCTTATTCCATAGTTCACCAACTGGGAACCATGCATTCAAATATGAGCCTATGGGGGCCCTTCTCATGCAAACCTTCCCCCTTCCTTGAGGAAGAGTGATGTTCTGATCATCCTTGAGTTACTGTCTCATTGAGATCTTTCATTCATTTTCTCTACATGCACGCTGAGGAATGGAATTCTTGGACCTTAAGTCTAATTCTAATTTTTTAAAGAATGCTATTCTCTCACACACCTAATAAGTTCATGAATTTTCTTTTCATTTTCATGAAAGATGATCAAATCAAGGTAAACAGTATATTCCATCTACTAAATAATCATCAGTTCTTTAGTTTGAGAATTCTCCATAGTTCTCTTTTAGCTATTCTTTTTATTTATTTATATATTTTTTGGTTTTTCTAGACAGGGTTTCTCTGTGTAGCCTGGCTGTCCTGGAACTCACTCTGTAGACCAGGCTGGCCTCGAAATTCAGAAATCTGCCTGCCTCTGCCTCCCAAGTGCTGGGATTAAAGGTGTGCGCCACCACTGCCCGGTGACACCTTAGCTATTCTTAAATACACAGTCAATTTTAAAATATGCATTTTTGGCATGGTCGATATACTTTGTCAAATATATATTATTTGAATTGCACAGATGTATTTGGATATCTAATACTATGAAGCAGTTGGTTTTGAGGGACAACAATTTCTACCACAAAGGACAAAACGAATCAGCAGTTATTGACTAGGGCTGAAGACTTGTCTCAGTAATTTCATTCCTCTCTCCATAATTCCTAATTACCATTTGTAGACTTGCCTCTCACACCCTTCCTTCTGTTTGCCTTTCAGCAGCACTGGGCATGTTGGGCGAGCTCTCCCCACTGAGCTCAGCCTCAGCACCCCCTTCCTGCCCTCACTCTACCTCCCTGCTCCCTCGCCTGTTGGCATTGCTGTTCCCTTACTGTAAAGATGGAGTCTCCTGCACACACTGCTGCGCTGCACAGAACTTAGGATTCATCCCTTTGATTTTAAAGTTTAAGCCATACCAACTGGATTGGTATGAAAAAAAGTATATTATCTTTTGTGTAATATCATATGTGTTGCTGACATTGGAGCAATATAGGAGGGTTCTCCAGAGACTTCTTTTACTAGAGCAGAGAAAAAGTTTCACTTCCCTTGCATCTTCAAGTGTTATGTTGGTTAAAATCGTACCACATTTCTCTGTACCTGCAGGTAAATGCCATCTTTTTTTCCCATATATTCTTTATTTACATTTCAAATGATTTCCCCTTTCAAGGATCCCCCCTCCCCGAAAATCCCATAAGCCCTCTTCCCTCCCCCTGTTCCCCAGTCCACTCCTTTCCGCTTTCCTGTCCTGGTATTCCCCTACATTGCTATACTGAGCCTTTCCAGGACCAGGGGACTCTTCTTCCTTCTTCTTGGACTTTATTTGATATGTGAATTGTGTCTTGGGTATTCAAAGCTTCTAGGCTAATATCTACTTATCAGTGAGTACATACCATTAGTGTTCTTTTGTGATTAGGTTACCTCACTTAGGATGATATTCTCCAGTTCCATCCATTTGTCTAAGAATTTCATGAATTGTTTTTAATGGCTGAATAGTACTCCATTGTGTATATATACCACATTTTCTGTATCCATTCATCTGTTGAGGGACATCTGGGTTCTTTACAGCTTCTGGCTATTATAAATAGGGCTGCATTGAACACAGGGGAGCATATATCCTTTTTTTTGAACAATTTTAATTTTTACTTAAAAGGTAGTTTAAAAATATATAAAGCAAATATTTTTTTAATTTTTATTTTCTATATTCTATGTTTACATTCCAAAGGCTTCCCCCTTTGCCAGTTCCCCCTTTCCCTACGTCCCATAATTCCTCTCCCCCTCAACTATTCCCCAATCATTCCCCCTCCCCCCACGGTTTCTCTACAAAACTGGATCCAATCTTTACAGGTTCAGGGTCCTCTCCTTTCTTCTTCTTGGGAATCATTTGACTTGCTAATTGTGCCTTGAGTATTTAGGGCTTCTGGGCTCATTAATATCCACTTATCAGTGATTGCATTTCATGTGTATTCTTTTGTGATTGGGTTAGCTCACTCAGGATGATATTTTCCAGGTCTAACCATTTACCTACAAATTGCATGAATTCATTATTTTTAATTGCTGAGTAGTATTCCATTGTATAAATATACCACATTTTCTGTATCCATTCCTCCTTTGAGGGATATTTGGGCTCCTTCCAATTTCTGGCTATTATAAACAAGGCTGCAGAGGTTGATTAAGTTTTCTCAAAAACATTGTTGGTAAGTCAATATATACATATATATATATACACACAAAGAATACTAAATATATAGTAATACATGTATAGTAAAATACATATATATACAAAGAATACTAAAGATTCAGCATATAATAAAACATAGCTTGGCAATATTTGTATACAGAACATTGCATTCAACAAACACAGAGTACATATCCATTTTCATGGGATACTTAGAAAAACTGACTACATACTAAGAAAGTATAAAGAGAATCCCATCAAGTGCAAAGGTAACAACTGCAGGTTAGTTGCTGACTTAGCATTTCTTTTAAAAATTTATTTATTTATTTATTTATTTATTTATTTATTTATTTTTATTTATTGAAAAGGGAAGTAAAAACACTTTATAATAAAATTAAAGATTTACATGAAAAATATTTCAGATAAACACGTTAAAATTGACAATTTTCATAGAAAATTAGTGAGTAAAGTGGTAGACATGCAAAACATTGCTAAGTTAATTGAAATATGGGATAGAAACCTTTTATGATAAAATCGAAGATTTACATGGAAAATATTTCTGGTAAAATTGTAGAAAAATGTAGAAAAACATGTTAAAATAGAAGATTTTCATGGAAAATTATATAATAATGGTAGGCATAAAAGTATTCCTGTAGAGCCAGGCGTGGTGGCGCATGCCTGTAATCCCAGCACTTGGAAGGCAGAGGCAGGCAGATTTCTGGGTTCGAGGTCAGCTTGGTCTACAGAGTGAGTTCCAGGACAGCCAGAACTACACAGAGAAACCCTGTCTTGGAAAACAAAACAAAAAAAAAGTATTCCTAAGTTGATTAAAAGTGGAATTATAAACATTTTCTGGTAAATTTAAAGATTTACATGGAAACTATTTCTGATAAAATTGCAGAAATATATAGAAAAACATATTAAAATTAAAGATTATCATGGAAATTATATAGATAAAACAACAGGCATAAAGATAATTCTAAGTTCATTCAAGGTGGAATTATAAACATTTTCAGATAACATTGAAGATTTACATGGAAAATATTTCTGGTAAGATTCAAGAAATAGACAAACACATTAAAATTGGCTATTTCATGGAAAATTTTACATAAAAACTGGTTGATGTAAAAACTTTCTAAATTAATTGAAAGTGGAATTAGAAACATTTGTGATAAAATCAAAGATTTACAGTGAATACGTTTCTGATAAAATGGAGGAAGTATATAGAAAGACATATTAAAATTGAAGATTATCATGAAAAATAATGCAGATAAAATGGAAGACATAAAAGAAATTACTAAATTAATTAAAAGGGGAATTACAAACATTTTCTGATAAAATTTGAGATTTACATGAGAAATATTTCATTAGTCTATGTCTTTTTATTGGGGAGTTGAGTCCATTGTTGTTAAGAGATATTAAGGAATAGTGATTGTTGCTTCCTGTTATTTTTTATGTTATTTTTATGTTTGTGTGGGTATCTTCTTTTGGGTCTGTTGGAAGATTACTTTCTTGCTTTTTCTAGGGTGTAGTTTCCCTCCTTGTGTTGGCATTTTCCACCAATTATCCTTTGTAGGGCTGGATTTGTGCACAGATATCGTGCAAACTGGGTTTTTATCACGGAATATCTTGGTTTCTCCATCTATGATGAGTTTTGCCAGGTATAGTAGCCTGGGCTGGCATTTGTATTCTCTTAGGGTCTGTATGAGGTCTGCCCAGGATCTTCTAACTTTTATTGTCTCTGGTGAGAGGTGTGATTCTGATAGCCTTTATAAGTTACTTGCCCTTTTCCCCTTACTGCTTTTAATATTTTTTCTTTTTTAGTGAATTTGGTGTTTTGATTATTATGTCCCAGGAGGATTTTCTGTTCTGGAACAGTCTGTTTGGAGTTCTGAAGGCTTCTTTTATGTTCATGGGCATCTCTTTCTCTAGGTTAGGGATGTTTTCTTCTACAATTTTGTTGAAGATATTTACTGGGTCGTTAAGATGTAAATCTTTGTTTTCATCTAAACTATAATCCTTAGGTTTGGTCTTCTCATTGTGTCCTGGAGTTCCAGGATGTTTTGAGTCACCAGCTTTATGCATTTTGCACTTTCTTTGACTGTTGAGTTAATGTTTTCTATGGTATCTTAAGCACCTGAGGTTCTTTCTTCTGTCTCTTGTATTCTGTTGTTGATGCTTGCATATATGACTCCCAAATTCTTTCCAAGGTTTTCTATCTCCAGAGATGCCTCACTTTGTGATTTCTTTATTGTTTCTACTTCCACTTTTAGATCCTGGATAATTTTGTTCAGTTCCTTCACTTGATTGTTTGTGTTTTCCTTTAATTCTTTTTTTTTTTTTTTTGGAGACAGGGTTTCTCTGTGTAGTTCTGGCTGTCCTGGAACTCACTCTGTAGACCAGGCTGGCCTCGAACTCAGAAATCCGCCTGCCTCTGCCTCCCAAGTGCTGGTATTAAAGGTGTGCACCACCACCGCCCGGCCTTCCTCTAATTCTTTAAGGGATTTTTGTGTTTCTTCTTTAAGGGCTTCTGCCTGTTGGCCCATGATCTCCTGTACTTCTTTAAGGGATTTTTTGTGCTTCCTCTTTAAGGGCTTTTACCTGTTGACCGATGTTCTCCTGTATTTCTTTAAGGGAGTTATTTAAGTCTTTCTTGAAGCCCTCTATCAGCATCATGAGATATGATTTTAAATCCAACTCTTGCTTTTCCAGTGTGTTGGGGTTTCCGGGACTTGCTGTGGTGGGAGAACGGGGTTCGGATGTTGCCATGTGGCCTTGGTTTCTGTTGGTAGGGTTCTTGTGCTTGCCTTTCGCCATCTGTTGCTAGTTGCTATTCTTGTCTCTGGCTGGAGTTTGTTCCTCCTGTGGGCCTGTAAGCTTGTGTCCTTACTCCTCTGAGCTCAAAAGTGAAAGCACTGCTGGGAGATATCTTTCTCTTGGTGGGCTATGCACAGAAGACTGTGGACTCTCCCAGCTCCCTGGTGCAATTGGCTGCTGGCAGGAAGACTTCCATTCCAGCTGCTTCACTGATCTTAGGCCCTGTGTGCTCCTAGCAGGGTCCTCTCCAGAAAGAAGGTGGAGATCTCACCTCTGTGCTCAAAAGTGAAAGCCTGCTGGGAGATCACTCCCTCCTGGCAGGCTACGCACAGAAGGCTGTGGAGTCTCCCGGCTCCTGGTGCAAATGGCTGCAGGAAGACTTCTGTCCCAGCTGCTTCACTGATCATCAGCATGTATCCTTATTACATGCTGGAGAATCCTCTGGGTATATGCCCAGGAGTGGTATAGCAGGGTCCTCCGGTAGTATCATGCCTAGTTTTCTGAGGAACCGCCAGACTGATTTCCAGAGTGATTGTACCAGCTTGCAACCCCATCAGCAGTGGAGGAGTGTTCCTCTTTTTCCACATCCTCGCCAGCACCTGTTTTCTCCTGAGTTTTTGATCTTAATCATTCTGACTGGTGTGAGGTGAAATCTCAGGGTTGTTTTAATTTGCATTTCCCTGATGACTAAGGATGCTGAACATTTCTTTAGGTGCTTCTCAGCCATTTGATATTCCCCAGTTGAAAATTCTTTGTTTAGCTCTGTACCCTATTTTAATGGGGTTATTTGGCTCTCTGGAGTCTGCCTTTTTGAGTTCTTTGTATATCTTGGATATTAGCCCTCTGTCGGATGTAGGGTTGGTAAAGATCTTTTCGCAATTTGTTAGTTGCTGTTTTGTTCTTTTGACAATGTCCTTTGCCTTACAGAAACTCAGTAATTCTTTATGAGGTTCCATTTGTCAATTCTTGATATTAGAGCATAAGCTATTGGTGTTTTGTTCAGGAAAATTTCCCCTGTGTCCATGTCCTCAATGGTCTTCCTCAGTTTCTTTTCTGTTAGTTTTAGTGTGTCTGGTTTTATGTGGAGGTCCTTGATTCACTTGGACTTGAGCTTAGTACAAGGAGATAAGAATGGATCAATTTGCATTCTAGGTAAATGCCATCTTGTGTGCTTATAGAACTCATTCACAGACAAGAACTACAAGCAGGTTTTAGAGACCAGGGAGGTAATGAGTTTTCTTAAATGATAAGAGTTGTGCATCTGATCTTGCTCCATATCTTGACTCTTCTTTTACTGCAACTCAAAGTGGTCTTTCCTCACTGTAACATTCAAACAGTTCTGTTTTTGCTCTCAGCAACTCTTAAAAGAAGACTAGCTGGGGCTCCTGGGTGAGCCTGTGCACACTCTGTTTCCCTGTATACTCTTTGTGTGCTTACTAGTGGGGTAGACCTGTTACTTAATGTATGGTCTGCTCGAATCACTGATATTTTCTCTGTGTAGACTAGTAGCCCCTGTCCTCAGTAGTCCACAGGGTCCATAAAAGAAATGCAGACTCTTGTGATGGAACAGATTCAGGCTTTTCTGCTGGCTGTTTTCTTTATCTAAATTCTTGTGATGCTCTGTTTTTGACACAAAGATTCTGAAGGAATAAAAATTAATCACTTGTGTTGCAAATGCAAGTTACCAGAAGCAAGAAAATAGGAACATATTTACCTCAGGCAGGGGCTTGGCAGGTTTGCAGTGGAGTCCTCCAACAAAATCAAAATTTGGTAAGACAGGGTGAGGAAATTCCAAATCCCAGTAGGTCCTAATGAGCCATATATCTGCCTTTGCCATAGTCTCTGAGAGTGTTGTGGGTTTTCCTGAAGAAGAATCAGAGCAGTGAAGGTATAAGATGTAACAAATGTCAGGTGAACATGACTATGCCACGTAGCCTTCTGGAAGCACATTTAATAATGTAGGCAGAGATATTTACAAGTGTGTGGCTTTGATAAATAAATATATTTATATATCAAAAAGTGTTTGTGTTGAGAAATTTGTAATATGCATGTTTCTTATACTTAGAGAACTTTATTTATATAAAGTTATTGTGGGTATCACTGTGAGAAGATGCCACCTTGGTAATTCATGATCACTAAATATTGAGATATGCCACTGAAATACAGTCAAATGTCATTATCTAGGAATACTAACTCAGGGAAACACCTTTCCCTTTAAGTCTAGCTGTAATATGTTGTATGTAGCAGCTGGAATCTTGATGTGTGCTCCAACAAATGAACTGAGAATTTTGTGCTGTCTGGTTTTGAGACAATTGGATGCAGCCTAGAGTGGTTCCCCAGTCACTAATGTGGCCACAGTAGACCCTGAATGCTAGATCCTGCCTCATTTCAACTCCAGAAAGGGAAGGTGTGCACCCCAGGCCAGTGTAAACATTTAAGGGGATTCTGTTTCAGCATTTCAGTGAGACAGGGTCTTACTATGTAACCCTGGCTGACCTCCAAGAGAATTTTGATTATTCCTGAGTTCTTTGATATAGCTCTTGATTCATAACTGAATGTGCAATATTTGGTATGTATGAATGTGTTTACTGATAATAAGGATACATGACTTAAAGCATGTTTAGACACATGTGTGTTCATTATGAATATTTTAAAACACTGCATGTAGTATCCGATATGCCTATATTTCAAGGTTATCTATCTGAAACACAATTTCAACCCATTCCAATAAGTAAATTAGTTTCCCCCATGTTTTGAATTCACATGTTTTCTGTGTTTAGAGCAGAGATAGCATAAAATTCACAGCTGTGCCAAAATTTAGTAGGATAAAGGGGAAGATCTTTTAAACCACAAATTAAAAAAGTAATTTATATAGAAAGTCCTCAATGAGTTGTTTATACATATGCTAGAAATATGTATATTTCTCAGTGTACTATAAAAGTTATGAAGACTTTGAGGTTGTTTACGGGCTTATGCAATGGGATAGAGGTAAAGGTGTTTACCATGTGACCTTAAGGAATTGAGCTTAATCCTCATAGAAAGCTTAACACCTGAATTGATCCTGAGAATCCACACAGAGGTGGAAGTCAAAACTTCAAAGTTCACTCTGACTTCCACATATGCAACACAGAGCAGCAGCCTCCCATTCATGACATTAGTGTTTATGTGCATACTTGTGACAATAATAGCAATGGCAGTAAAAATGATGGTGATGGTGATGGTGATGGTGATGGTGATGGTGATGGTGATGGTGATGGTGATGGTGGTGATGACACTAGCCAGGTTAAAACTGCTGGTGGAAAACATGAGGGAAAATGTCGTGTGCATAAATCATTTCTTAGAAAAGTTCTCAAAGCGTTGTTTTGTTGGAAAGTGCCTCTCAGAAGTGTTCTGTACAGTCATAGATAAGGCTTTGCAACTGACACTGTGATATAAGCTTTGCTGCAGTGTTTTGTATTTGGCAGGTAGTTTCACAGGGTTGCCACCATTTTATTTAGGAAAGACAAATTCTCTGCTATCAATCCTGAACTTTCAAGGTCAGAAAATTGAGAATTCGACAATCCTACCTGATCAGGGCACTTACCTAATACTTCAGTGTAAAGCTGATTCCAGTTCTTCTCATTAAATATTTGAAGCCAAAAGTCAAAACACAGCATATAGATGAAATTTCTCACTCTCTCCTTGAATGTCATTCTATCGCTCAATTCTGACAGAACGACAGGCACATAGGAAGGAGGCAGTGGGAGTCCTCCACTGTACTTTTCATAAGTGGAGCCAGGAAAGAAGCGGAGACTGTACACAAGGGGTACCTTGAGAATCTTGGCCAGCAGGTCACCACAGGGTATGAAGGGATCTGCCAGGATGACATCAAAGCTCGATTTCTTTAGCTTTATCATGAGTTTCTTGTTAAAAACTACATCTCTGCAGAGACTCTCATAATATTTTGAATTTATTTGAAAATTTTTTTGCAACATTAAAAAATATCCCCAAAGTGACTGCTTTGGCAGCTCGTAAATGCTCTTAGAGATGGATTCCACGAAAAGTTCCTCTATATCTGCCTTGGAATATGACGTAGTATATGTCTCAAACTCAATAGCAGATGTGTTCTCAATCTCATAAGAAAAGAAAACTGAAGGTCTCAGTACCATTACTTCATGATCCTTCTTCACAAGCTCATTTAGGATTGTCTTTAAATTGAGCCAATGGCTGAATTCCACTGGCCACACCAGCACCTTCCCTCCAGTTCCAGATCCAAAGAAGATGCTCACTTGCACCAGAAGCAGGGCTGCTGCCATTTTCACAGACATCTTGGTTAACTTCAGAGCTTCCTCTCAAAGGGTGGCCTCTCAGCTCTTGAAGACACAGAAAGAGTAATATTTAATTAGTTTTAGGTATAACATGAAACTATCGAAATGGACATGGAATAGTCAGAGCCTCTGGAGGGCAAGTACCAAGACCAGATGTACATGTGAATGTGGAAAATGACCCTTGATTCTCAGTGACCTTGGATGTCTAATGTACTTAATAACAGTGGAAAGTAAGATCTCTGTTTTTCTCTCCCTCCCTCCCTTCCCCCTCTCTGTGTCTGTCTCTCTGTCTCTGTTTCTCTCTGTCTTTGTCTCTCTCTCTCTTTAGCTGGCTCTAGCTTTGACTCTGGCTGATTTTTGCTGCTCTTGCTGTAGCTCACTGTCTCCTTCTAATGTGAGTTCCTTGTTCAAGAAAAGTAAAGCCATAACTGTAGAGTCACATTTTTTCAAACATCATAGTTCAGTGTTTCATAACACAAATATTAGTGCCATCAGTCATTTACCATGCTATTTAATTGCCAGGAGGCATTCTCACTTAGATCTCAAAACCCCCTCCTTTTAGCCATTTCTAGCCTGCTTTTTCTAGTCTGCTTGTAGACGGAAAAATACTAGCTTAAAGATTAGCCAAGTAGCTACCTCATCTGAGTGGGCTAGAACAATCAGAGCTCACCTATGGTTAGGTTACCACTGCAACTCCTTTCCACTTCACCTCCCCTTGATCAATTTATTGTGCCAAGTTCCTGCAGCAATAGCCAGCTTTTCCCTGAGATTCTGAGAGGCAATTCCGAAAAACTGTTCCTGAGAAATAATACCAGCCCCCTGAGATTGTTCCCCAAATACAATGACTTTCCCCCTTTGCTCCTCCCTACACCTTGCTTGCTTCCCTTTAAATTGTGCTTGTGTAAAAACTAAAATTTGACAGCTTGATCGGAATACTGTCTTGTTGTCCATCTCTTGCGTCTCTTGTCTCTCGCCTTCTCCTAGGTGGTCTGGGGACCCTGTTGACTGTCCTGTGGGTCAGGACACTCTGGCACCCAACAGTGAGGCTCCTGTGGAGTCATCAAGGAGAAGGAAGCCGTAGGACTCTAAGGAAGGTTCCTTCAAGTGTAGCTCCTGGAGTGGATAGGTAGAGGCACAATTGACCCGCTGGTCCTTGGCCAGGGAATAATCTCCACTGCAAATGTCTCAGAAGGTGAGACATGGGACAAGCATTTACTCAGCAATCCCTGTTCATTTCAGGGCTAAAGAAATCTCTCAAGACGTGAGGGGATAGGGTGAAGAAAAAATATCTTAAGTACTTTTTAGATTTTGTCGGACAAATTTGTCCCTGGTTCCCAGAGGAAGAAACGATAGATGAGAAAACTTGGGTTAGAGTAGGTGATTGTTTTAGAGATTACTATGCAACTTTTGGTCTGGAAAAAATTCTGGTTACAGCCTTTAACTACTGGTCTCTAATCAATGACATTATTCAAAATTCCTCCCGCTTCCAGACAGCTTTGTCCTCTTGAGGTTTGAAAATTGCCCCCGATAAGATTCGATTTCAAGCTCCTTACTCTTACCTAGGCTTTCAGCTTTCACAAGACTGTGTCTTTACCCCAAAGATAGAACTCCATTTAGCTTCCCTAAAAACTTTACATGACGTTCAGCAACTTTTGGGTAATTTGCAGTTCCTTCAACCTTATCTTAAGATTTCGCCGGATGTATTGCTTCCCCTTCATGACCTATTGACAGGAGACTTCCATCCACTTTCACCTCACTCACTTCAGGCTTTATCGGCTCTTACACAAACTGGGCAAGCTATGTCCTCACAGACCACTTTTCAGTTTATCCCTGACTTCCCCTGACATTTTATTGTGTGTGCTACTTCTCATTCTCCTTTGGGTGTTTTTTTGGCAAAGGGGTTCAGGAACTTCTTCAGGGTGCCCCCTGATGTGGGTCCCCCTCCATTTTAAGCCTAACAAAGCTTTAGCCACCTATCTCCTTATCTGCCAATTTAATTTTAAAAGGCAAAAAACTGGCCAGACAATATTTTCAATATTTTGTCAAGGACCCTGACATTCTTATAGTTCCTTATACCTAAGGTTGACTGACTTTTTCAGACAGACAATGATTGAGCCATCGTGTGTGCTGCCTTTGCTGGCACTATTGACAATCATTTTTCCAATGATCCCCTTATACAGTTTGCTAGAATTCACCCATTTGTGTTCCTGAGTCACCTCTAAGCAACCACTTAAAGAGGCATTTACTGTTTTCACTGATGGTTCCTCAAATGAACGTGCTGCTTATGTCCTAGGTGATGAGGCTTTTGTGTCCCATTCTCCATATTCCTCAGCACAGCTAGTTGAATTATTTGCTATACAACAGGTCTTTGAAAGATTATGTTCTCCCCCCCTTTAACCTATACCCGGACAGTGCCTATGTAGCTAATTCCATCCCACTCCTCGAGATGGTCCCATACATATGGACTACTTCTAGTGCCTCCCATCTATTTGTTAAAATTCAACAGCTTATCCTTACAAGAACCACTCCCTTCTTCGTGTGTCATCTAAGAGCACATACAGGCCTAAAGGGCCCTCTCTCTGAAGGTAATGCTAAGGCAGATGAAGCCACCTGCCTTGTCTCTGCTGTTCTGTCCACTCCTTTAATAAAGGTTCAACAAGCACATGCTCTCCATCACCTCAATGGCTCTACATTGAGACAGATGTTTAAATTTTCTAGGAAACAAGCTCGATCTATAGTTAAAGATTGCTCAGCTTGTGTCTCTTTACTCCCCACTCATCTAGGAGTTAATCCAAGAAGTCTGCTTCCAAATAAACATTGGTAAATGGATGTGACTCACTTCCCTTCATTTGGAAGGTCCAAATACATTCATGTCACAATTGATACTTTTAGTGGATTTCTCTTTGCTTTCCCATTTTGGATGGGGCCTCTTGGGATGTTATTTCTCATGTTATTCAATATATGATGATTATGGAAAAACCTCAGATCATTAAAACTGACAATGGGCCAAGCTACACAGGTACCAAGTTCCAAAAATTCTGCTCACTCTGATATTAATCACATCACTGGTATTCCTTACAACACTCAAGGTCAAGAAATTGTTAAACGAGCACACCAGACTTTAAAAAATATGCTTCAATGTCTTTCCACCTCCATGACCTTCATGACCCCTTCACCTCGTAATAAACTTACTTTTGCCTTGTTTGGACTTAATTTCTTGAGATTAGGTAATGATGGACGTTCAGCTGCTAATCGTCATTGGCATTCTGGTTCCAAACATTCTCATGCCATGGTGCTTTGGAGGGACCCCCACCCCTTACCAGTCAGTGGAAGGGACCTTATCCTGTGCTTATTTGAGGTTGTGGCTCACCATATATTTATGATCAAAAGAACTCTGAGCCCAGATGGCTCCCAGAATACCTTGTAAAACAAGTTAATCCTATGTCCAGAGTGGAACACTCGCCTCCCCCTGAGACTCATTCTCCTTCTCTTGCAGATACTACCTCATCTGATCCAGATGCTTTTGATGACCCTACCATGGCAAGATGCACCAATGATGGCAATCAAACTGCCCCATAAGCCCTCTTCAGGAGTGTCCTTTAGGTACTTGGTTTGGAATTTTACATGGATGGTCCTCTCAGAAAGGAAGGGCCCTGTCTGATCTATCTCCAAATTGTCTAGTCAAATTTGATGGCCAGACATTTTGACCCCTGACCTTTACAAGCTTGCACTTAGTGCAAGTGTACCTTGGGGAGTTAAACATCCTTTAGATATCTCCATTGCCCCAGAAATCTCTACATGCCACAATTCTAAGCCTGGTTACGGCAACTTGATTCAACATACCCTATTGAAGAGAACTGAGTTTTATGTCTGCCCTGGGTATCATCGTGACAGTTCTGTAAATAATAAGTGTGGGGCCAAAACAAATTTTTTCTATGCCTCCTGGGGCTATATAACCACTGGAGATGCATTTTGGAAACTCACCTCCTCATGAGATTACATCCAAGTAGAACACAATTTCACACTTCTATCTAGTTTTCTAACAGATGATGAATCCTGCAAGGCCTCTAATCCCTCTACAAAGGGGTGGTGCACACCTTTACAAATTAAGTTTACCACCTATGCAAAATCTCCCAATTTATATTGGCAAAAAGGTTATGAACGGGGTCTTCACCTCTATGTATTTGGCTTCGATGCAGGTATTATTTTCTTTATTAAGCTCCTTAAAGAGCCTTTACATCATGCCCAGCCAGTCCCAATGGAACCTAATCCTGTGTTGTTACCTCCTCCTGTTCCTCTTAAAGGAATTGACCAGGACACCATCCATGCTCCTTTTCTCTCTCTCTTTTTTTTTTTTAAAAAAATCTTTAATCGCTTTTCATTCGATATATTCTTTATTTATATTTCAAATGATTTCCCTTTTCCTGGCTCCCCACTCCCTGCAAGTCCCATAAGCCCTCTTCCCTCCCTCTGTTTCCCCATCCACCCCTTCCTACTTCCCTGTTCTGGTATTCCCCTACACTGCTGCACTAAGCCTTTCCAGAACCAGGGGCCACTCCTTCCTTCTTCTTGGACATGATTTGATATGTGGATTGAGTCTTGGATATTCCAAGTTTCTAGGCTAATATCTGCTTATCAGTGAGTGCATACCATGTGTGTTCTTTTGAGACTGGGTTACCTCACTTAGGATAATGTTCTCCAGCTCCATCTAGTTGTCTAAAAATTTCATGAATTCATTGTTTCTAATGGCTGAATAGTACTCCATTGTGCATATATACCACATTTTTTTGTATCCATTCCTCCATTGAGGGACATCTGGGTTCTTTCCAGCTGCTGACTTGATCATGGTGATTGATCATTTTGATGTGTTCTTGGATTCAGTTGGCAAGAATTTTATTGAGTATTTTTGCATCGATGTTCCTAATGGAAATTGGTCTGAAGTTTTCTTTCTTGGTTGGATCTTTTTGTGGTAATTGTGGCTTCATAGAATGAGTTGGGTAGTGTTCCTTCTGTTTCTATTTTGTGGAATAGTTTGAAAAGTATTGGTGTTAGGTCTTCTTTGAAGGTCTGATAGAATTCTGTACTAAACCCATCTGTTCCTGTGCTTTTTTTTTTTTTTTTTTTTTTTTTTGGTTGTAAGACTTTCTATGACCCCTTCAATTCATTTAGGGGTTATGGGACTATTTAGATGATCTATTTGATCCTGATTTAATATTGGTATTTGGGATCTGTCTAGGAAATTGTCCATTTCCTCCAGATTCTCCACTTGTATCGTGTATAGGTTTTTGTAGTAGGATCTGATGATTTTTTGAATTTCCTCCGTTTCTGTTGTTATATCTCCCTTTTCATTTCTAATTTTGTTAATTTGGGTTTTGTTGATTCTATGTATGGTTCTCTTGGTTTCCACGTGATCGATTTCAGCCCCGAGTTTGATGATTTCCTGTCTTCTACTCCTCCTAGGTGAATTAACTTCTTTTTATTCCAGAGCTTGCAGGTGTGTCGTTAAGTTGCTAGTGTATGTATATTCATGGGCATCTCCCTCTTTAGGTTGGGGAAGTTTTCTTCCATAATTTTGTAGAAGATATTTGCTGGCCCTTTAAGTTGTAAATCTTCACTCTCATCTATCCCTACAATCCTTAGGTTTGGTCTTCTCATTGTGTCCTGGATTTCCTGGATGCTTTGGGTTACAAGCTTTTTGCATTTTCTGACCTGAGTCAATGGTTTCTATGGTAACTTTGACATCTTATATTCTTTCTTCTATCTCTTGTATTATGTTGTTGATATGTGCATCTATGGCTTCTGATTTCTTCCCAAGGTTTTTCATCTCCAAAGTTGTCTCTGTTTGTGATTTCTTAGTTTTTTCTACTTTTGTTTTTAGATCCTGGATGGTTTTGCTCAGTTCCTTCACTTGTTTGTTTGTGTTTTCCTGTAATTCTTCAAGAGATTTTTGTGTTTCCTCTTTCATGACCTCTGCCTGTTGACTCAATTTCTCCTGCATTTCTTTAAGTGATTTTTGCATTTCCTCTTTATTGACTTCTATCTGTTGACCAATATTTTCTTGAATTTCTTTAAGTGATTTTTGTCTTTCCATTGTAAGGGCTTCTAGCTTATTCATTTTCCTCTGTATTTCTTTAAGAGATTTATTTATGTCCTTTTTGTGTTTCTCTAGCAGCATCATGACCAGTGATTTTTAAATCCAAATCCTGTTTTTCTGGTGTGTTTGGGTTTCCAGGACTTGCTATTGGAGAATTGGGTTCAGATGCTGCCATATTGCCTTGATTTCTGTTAGTAACATTCCTACGTTTGCCTTTTGCCCTCTGCTTCTCTCTGGCATTAGTTGGTCTTGTTGTCACTGGCTGGTTTTTGAACCTCCTATGATCCTGTAAGGCTATTTCCACACCTCTGGATGACTGCGTTTCCCCTGGCACAGATTGCTGATGTGCTGCCCTCCTCTTGGGTGCCCTTGGAGCCCTTGTATGTCCTGTCCCAAGCAATGCTATACTCGGATTGTCTCTGTGAACCTGGTCCTGCCCGTTTGCTCCTTCAGGGAGCATCATGGTGGATGCTTCGGGGACCTTTTCCAAGTGTTGATCACTCTGCAGCTCAAATGACCCCCCCAACTGGGTTGGCACACAGATGGCCCACCGAGCTGCCCAGGGTCTGGGTGCAGGCAAAAGCCTGACAGGCTTAGACTCAAATGATGTTATCCTTGGACTATGTCTGCATAGCTGGCTCTGTCTGTTAGATCTCTCTGGCATCTGGGAGCCAAGATGGTGGAGCGCCCCTGCAAGTGCTAGGCAGTCTGTGGGGCAAATGATCCCCCAACCAGGTTGGCACACAAATGGCACACAGAGCTACCCAGGCCCTCGGTTCAGGCAAAAGCCTGACATGCTTAGACCCAAGCAATGTTAGCCTAGGACTATGTCCCATACTCCTCTTAAAGGCACCTCCCTTTCTTCTGTATTTGCCCTCCAGCCACCAGCTAAACCACTAGCAACTATTCTGCCTATACTACCTCTACAACCAGTTCTCACTAAAAATCTTGTCCTTTCTTTAGTTAATCAGAATTTTCTCATCTTAAATAAAACTTCCCTTAAACTTGTTAAAGATTTCTGGTTGTGCTACCATTCCCAACCACCCTTTTCTGACAGAATTGCATTCTTGGTGATCCCCTCCATGTTGATTATCCACAGCACTGCTGTTGGCAAAAGGGCGCTTGGCCAGGTCTTTCATTAACCCGAATATCAGGCCTGGGACTTTCTGTAATCTCTAGTGAAACAAATGTCCCCTCAGTTTATGCTTACTTGTGTAATGAAACCTATTTTCCCCCTCCTGGCAATTTTTTTATTCTCCCCCTCCCCCACCCCGCCCCCGGAGGGAACCTGGTGGGCATGCCTTGATGGCCTTACACCTTGCCTTTCCTCCTCAGTTTTTCAAAATTGAAAAAGATGAAGAGAACCCCGAGTTTTGCATCCTTATTAAGATGGTTCCTCATTTAGTTTATTATCTCTCTAAAATATTTTTTCACCTGTGGTATCAATCCACATCCACTGGAGACTCCACCTCTTTGATCCACTCCCACAGAGAACCTATCTCTGCTGTTACTATCTCTGTCCTACTTGGCCTCAGAGCTGTGGGAGCGGGCACAGGTATTTCTTCCCTTGTTCTTTCTGACTCTAGGTATACAGAGCTAAGTGCCACCATCTGTTTTACTTTTGTTTTATTTTGTTGTTTTTCAAGACAGGGTTTCTCTGTGTAGTCCTGGCTGTCCTGGAACTCACTCTGTAGACCAGGCTGGCCTCGAACTCAGAAATCCACCTGCCTCTGCCTCCCAAGTGCTGGGATTACAGGCGTGTGCCACCACACCCAGCAAGTGCCACCATCAATCAAGATGTCCAACATCTTCAACAGGGGATATTTGATCTCTCTGACTCTGTTGACTCCCTAGCTGAGGTTGTGCTCCAAAATAGATGAATTGATCTCCTGTTTCTCCAATAGGGCAGACTCTATGCAGTTTTAAAAGAAAAATGCTGTTTCTATACTAGCAAAACAGGAGTTGTAAGAGATAGCATAAAAAAAGTCAAAAAAGGACTAAAAAATTAAGAAAAAAGAGAACAAAAAGAAAGTTGGTATAAAAATTGGTTTTCAACCTCTCTATGGCTCACTACACTTTTACCCAATATCCTAGGACCCTTTGTAGGTCATTATTGTTATGTTCTTTTAGACCATGGCTTTTAAACGCCTTACTACCCTAATTAAAAAACAGGTAGATGATTTGGCAGCCAAGCCCATTCAGGTACATTACCATCGTTTGGCTATGGAGGATCGAGAGATGCCTACCCAGTCCCCCAGGGCAGTTACAGAACAGCCCAAATGGCACATTTGAGTGCCCTGGCAGAGAGAGCATTCTTATCACAGCCATTCCAGACTGGACTCCAAAAGAAGCCCACAAGCTCAAGGCACCAATAATAATAACATTGCTGGGCAGTTAGCTCAAGGATGGGCACCTTCCCAGGGCCACATCCACCTAAAACAGGAGTCTCTAGAGGCTGGCAGAGGCATCCAGGGACAGGAATGGGTTGATAGAAGACCAGGTCGATCCTAAGACAGGCACTGCCCCATTCTCTTGGTGCCTCATCTACTTTTTTTTTTTTTTTTTTTTTTTGGTTTTTCGAGACAGGGTTTCTCTGTATAGCTCTGGCTGTCCTGGAACTCACTCTGTAGACCAGGTTGGCCTCGAACTCAGAAATCCACCCACCTCTGCCTCCCAAGTGCTGGGATTACAGGCGTGCACCACCACGCCTGGCACCTCATCTACTTTTTATCAATGGCTGTCTGACCTCTGCTCTCTTTAATGCAGAAAAGAGGGAGGTGCCAGGAGCCATTCTCACTTAGATCTCAAAACCCCCTCTTTTTAGCCATTTCTAGCCTGCTTTTTCTAGCCTGCTTTTAGAAGGAAAAATACTAGTTTACAGATTACCTAAGTAGGTAGATGGTCAGTACATGCAGAACTCACCTGAGTGGGCTAGAACAAACAGAGCTCACCTATGGTTAGGTTACCATTGCAACTCCTTTCCACTTCACCTCCTCTCGATCAATTTATTGTGCCAAGTTCCTGCAGCAATAGCCAGCTTTTCCCTAAGATTCTGAGAGACAATTCTGAAAAAACTGTTCCCGAGAAATGATACCAAGACCTCCTGAGATTGTTCCCCAAATACAATGACTTGCCCCCTTTACCCCTCCCTACACCTTGCTTGCTTCTCTTTAAATTGCCTTGTGTAAAAAATAAAATTTGACAGCTAGATTTGAATACTGTCTTGCTGTCTGTCTCTCACGTCTCTTGTCTCTCACCTTCTCCTAGGTGGTCCAGGGACCCTGTTGACTGTTCTGCATGTCGGGACATTTAATGATTTTAAATATATGGCTCATAAGTCAATTGTATAATCTCAGAATCACACACACTGTAATTATAGTTGGAGTAGATTGTATCCTAGATAGAGGCCCTGTTCTTTTAGCCCTTCCATTGGATTCAGCTCTACTCTAAAGTGAATCTGCTTCCTTGTAACTAGTTAGCCTGGCAGGAGTGACGAGATGAGACACTTTTGTTTCCCTCCTTGGCTGTCAGACTTGAAAGGATTTTCCCAGTAATCTGCTGGGCAGAGAAATGTTTGCTCTCTAGGTTCACCCAGAGGAGGAATTTGTTTCCAGCAGACATTTTCAAGCTGGGGAGGCTAACATTTCTGGAGATTAATTTAATGGTGGGTAAGGTCCCATGCCATACCTGAAAAACTTAGCTATGTATATGTCTTGTAAGAATCCCAAAGATGGAGCTGGGAAGGGGTGACTGGTTCCTTTTGTCTCTCTTCCTGAAATGATTACAGTGAATACGCCTTCTTTTTCTGCATTTCACAATTATTTTGGCTCCTTTGATAGGCTTATTGAGGTAGAAGAGTCTTTGTGTGTGCATAAAACCTGGTTTGTTGGAACACACAGACTGTGACCTTTGATCCATGTAACACTCTTGTTTTCCTATTCTGAACTTTCCCTGTAACTGGTATAAAGTGGTGTTACTTTGTGACTTGCTTTGGTGTTTGTAAGATTTTAAAGTACTGTCATGTTTTAATAGGTAGCCATATATATATATATATATATATATATATATATATATATATATATTTTGGTTTTTCGAGGCAGGGTTTCTCTGTGTGCTCCGGCTGTCCTGGAACTCACTTGGTAGACCAGGCTGGCCTCGAACTCAGAAATCCGCCTGCCTCCGCCTCCCAAGTGCTGGGATTAAAGGCGTGTGCCACCACCGCCCGGCGCCATATTTGTTTTATGTGCTGTTAAATCCTATTATATAACACAGAAAGACTACACTCATTTCTAATTTGATGTTAACTCTGTTCCCAACATTTGGCTAGTACTTTTTTAAAAATTAATATTCATATACCATATTTTGTCATGTTCTGTGGTTTGAGCTCAATCCTTTCCTGAGTCCATGTATTTCTTACAGACATCATCAAGAACTTAATTCCTTCTTTTTATTATTCCCTCATTCAGGCAAAGTGTTAGTAGTTGCCAGGAGCCATTCTCATTTATATCTCAATCCCAGGAGCCATTCTCACTTAGCTCTCAAAACCCCCTCCTTTCAGCCATTTCTAGCTTGCTTTTTCTGGCCTACTTTTAAAGAAATATCCTAACTTAAAGATTAATCAAATAGTTAGACAGTCAGTACATGCAGATCACACTTGAGTGGGCTAGATCAAACAGAGCACATCTGTGGCAACTCCTTTCCACTTCACCTCCTTGTGACCTCTTTATTGTGCCAAGATTCATACAGCAATAGCCAGCTTTCCCCAGAAATTCTAAGAAACTGTTTCTGAGAAATGATGTCAGCCTCCTGAGATCTTCCACCTTTACCGCGCCCTACATCTTGCTTGCTTCCCTTTAAATTGCCTTGGGTAAAAAATAAATTTGACAGCTTGATCAGAATACTGTCTTGCTGTCTGTCTCTCATGTCTCTTGTCTCTCGCCTTCTCCTAGGTGGTCTGGGGACCCTGTTGACTGCCCTGTGGGTTGGGACAAGTAGTAGAACCCAGGGCACCTACTTGCTTATGCTCTCCCTACACAGCACCAAGCAAAACAGGTGATCTTGTTAAGATTCTAAGTTCCACCTCACAGTTACCTGGCAATAGCCAGGAAACCCCTTCCCACATTTACCTGGCAACAGTCAGGTCAGCTTGGCCCACTACAAAAAGGTCTGCTTGCCCCCTCCTCTCCCTCTTATTCTTGAGTCTCTCTCTTTCCTCTTCTGCTCTTGCTCCCCATTCCTCCCCCCCCCCGTCTCTCCACAGGGTCATAGCCGCCCTCCACTTTTCTACTCTTTTTCTCTGCCCTTCTCTGCCTCTAATACTCTCCCCCTTTTCTATGCTATATGGTTGGGTAGCTTGTCCCTCAGGGTGAGAGGATGCCTTAGCATAGGACTGCTGAGATACCCCCTTCCCCCATACCTCACCACAGCCCCATAGAACATATTCTAATAGCGTTTTATCTTTTTATAATCACAACAGCTCCTATGAGGGCTCAGCCTCAGAGTGAAAAGTTGAGAGAACTGGGAGAGGGAAAGCAGAAAATGGGTCCTGGCACCACCAAGCTTTTGGGCAAAAGTGAGTTTACCTGGACCTGTGTTCTCTGGGAGCCACAAAAGTGGGAAATTCATGGAGCAAGATGACAGAATTCCTTTGGACTGCACAGTGTTAGTCTGGCCAGTCCTAGTCGGCAGGATCCTGAAAGTAAGAGCTCAGCATGGAGTTCTGGAGCTGAGCCCACAGGAAGCATGGGCAGAGACTTCTTGTTTACGTGTCTGTGTGTGAGCTCACAGGCTCCAGGAGGGGACAGGGAAACAGAAATCTATCCTACTGCTGCTTGTCTGTCTCCTTTCCCTTTTCTGTAAGACTTTTAGGTGGATGTGCTTTTACTTCTTTTGATGTTTAACTCCATGAGTCCAGAGCTCTGGATCCTTACAATCTGAGGAAGTGGCAGACTGTTTAATTGTTTCCACACCTTTATCACCATCTTATGTTTATAATTCTTCCCTTTATTTAAAAAAACATTTTAAATGAATATGGTAGGAGGTATATGGTATATGGTAGGAGGTAGAGGACCATTTTTAATTTTTCATGCCAACTGTGTTCTTAACAGAAATTGGTTAAAAGAAAACCTTGCAACTTTTGTTTTGTCAGTTTTGTGGTCCTTGTCAATTAATCATATTGTATAATTTTTATATTCTTTATAAATTTAGCACTCTCACACAAAATATAGGAAAGCACAAAAATGACAGAAGACTGCCAGCACACATTAATAATTTACATTATTCCAGCATGTGATTCAATATAATGTGAGCCTAAAAACTGTAGCTATTACCTGCACCAAAGAATATAATATACTGACACAGCACCTATTTAAATGAGAACAAAAGTCAACCCCAGATCAGCAAACAGATACAAAGTGCTTGTTTCCCAATGTGATTACACTGAAAATAGGCAGGATTCTCAGTGTCAGCTTTCCATTAGTAATTGCTGGTAGATAACTCTTTAGAAAGGTTTATCCTCCAGCAAGTAGTCTATAACTATTACAAAGACAAAAGCTTATCTCCTTAAGATTTGAAAAACATTCTCAGAATTTTGTGTTGTCTTGATTTGTTCTGAGATAATTGGATGGACCAACCAGCCTGGGTTGGTCCTGATGTCACTATGTAGCGAAAGTTGTCTTTGAACTCCAGTTCCTCTTCATTCACATCTCAGCAGCAGGAATTGCAAGAGTGTGCAGCCAATTTCAGGGTCATCATTTTTGGGATTCTCTTTCAGCATCTCATTATGTACCCCAGACAACCTTAAAGACAACTTATGAGTATGCCTGACTTCCTTGTTCTCATATTGCACTTGACTTATTTTGTAATAATCAGATATGTATAAATGTTTGCAGATAAGTGATAACAAATAAAACATGGAGTGAGAATAAAATACATAAAATATAGGAAAAGTTGTTGGAGGCTACCATCTTGCCTCGGGTCACTGTGGACGGCTGGCGGCTGGGGTCAGGTGCGTGGACAGAGACCTAGCCTAGCATAGACTACCCTGTCAGGCTCTTGCCTGCACACAGAGACAGGAGTTCGGTGGGAAGTCTGTGCACCTACAGCTCGGCAGCTGTTGCCGACCACTGGGGGTTGGCTCACTGGGCTTGCAGTGAGGCCGCTATCTTGCCTCGGGTCACTGCAGACTGCTGGCTGCTGGGATCAGGTGCATGGACAGAGACCTAGCCTAGCATCGACTACCCTGTCAGGCTCTTGCCTGCACCCAGAGCCCGATCAGTTTGGCGGGCGGTCTCTGCACCGACCAGTGTGGGCAACAACCTGCTCGTGGGTCTGTGACTGGAGTACAGCCCAGAGGTCAACATCTTGCCTCAGGACACCACAGACAGCTAACCAGACAGAGCCCTGTGCACTGAGAGCGCCACCATCTAGGTTCCAGCAGTCCAACCAGGGAACCTCTGGTCCTGCAGGGAATCCCATGGCTAGACAGAGCCCTGAGATCCGCCACCATCTTGGAGCTGGTGGCCTGAACAGGTCACCATAGAGAACCAACAGAGGAGCCCAGGTCACCATAAAGATCTAACAGATGAGCCCAGATTGGTGGAAAAGAAAAACATATCTGATTATTAAGAGCTGGCAACTAGACAGGCCAGGAGGAGACCGCGGGAGGCCAATTGCAGGTCCAGCAGCAAGCCTGGGGAAGACTTGGGTCCGGCCGAGCAGAGCTGAGGAGGTAATTCGGAGCCCAGTAGTGGAAACCTCCTGGTCTCCACCTCAGGAGCAATGACACCCTCTACGACAGCAGACCCAAAGGCCAGGCTCACAGGAGCTTCAAACTCCAACCAGTAACAATAAGACCAACTAAGTCCAGAGATAAACAGATGGCAAAGGGCAAAGGTAGGAACGTTACTAACAGATATCAAGGCAATATGGCAGCATCTGAACCCAATTCACCAACCACAGCAAGTCCTGGATACCCCAACACACCAGAAAAACAAGAGTTGGATTTAAAAGCATTGGTCATGATGCTGCTAGAGGAACACAAAAAAGACATAAACAAATCTCTTAAAGAAATGCAGGTGTTATGGTTTGTATATGCTTTTCCCAGGGAGTGGCACTATTAGGAGGTGTGGCCTTGTTGGAGTAGGTGTGTCACTGTGGGTATGGGCTTAAGATCTTTACCCTAGTTGCCCGGAGGTTAGTCTTCCATTAGCAGCCTTCAGATAAAGATGTAGAACTCTCAGCTCCTCCTGCACCATATCTGCCTGGATGCTGCCATGTTTCTGCCTTGATGACAATGGACTGAACCTCTGAGCCTGTAAGCCAGCCCCAATTAAATGTTGTCATTAATAAAACTTTCATTGGCCATGGTGTCTGTTCACAGCAGTGAAAACCTAAGACAGCAGGGAAACATGAATAGGGTAGAAGCCCTTACAATGCAAACACAAAAATCACTTAAAGAATTCCAGGAGAATATGGATCAACAGACACAAGCCAATAAGGAGGAAATGAAAAAAATTACTTAAAGAAATGTAGGAGAAATTGAGTCAACAGGCAGAAGTCATAAAAGAGGAAACACACCTTAAGAGATGTTCAACATCATCATTAGTCATCAGGGAAATGCAAATCAAAACAACCCTGAGATTCCACCTCACATCAGTCAGAATTGCTAAGATTAAAAACTCAAGAGACAACAGGTGCTGGAGAGGATGTGGAGAAAGAGGAACACTCCTCCACTGTTGGTGGGATTGCAAAATGGTAAAACCGCTCTGGAAATCAGTGTGGCGGTTCTTTAGAAAATTGGGCATGTCACTTCCAGAGGACCCTGGCATACCACTCCTGGGCATATACCCAGAGGATTCCCCTGCATACAATAAAGACACATGCTCCACTATGTTTATAGCAGCCTTGTTTATAATAGCCAGAAATTGGAAGGAGCCCAGATATCCCTCAAAAGAGGAATGGATACAGAAAATGTGGTATATTTATACAATGGAGTACTACTCAGCAATTAAAAATAATGAACTCATGCAATTTGTAGGTAAATGGTTAGATCTGGAAAATATCATTCTAAGTGAGCTAACCCAATCACAAAAGAATACACATGAAATGCAATCACTGATAAATGGATATTAATGAGCCCAGAAGCCCTAAATACTCAAGGCACAATTAGCAAGTCAAATGACTCCAAGAAGAAGAAAGGAGAGGACCCTGGGCCTGTAAAGATTGGATACAGTTTTGTAGACCCAGAACAGAGAAATCGTGTGGGGGGAATGATTGGGGAATAGTTGGGGGGGGAGAGAAATTATGGGGCATATGATGGGGGGAAACTGGGAAAGGGGAAAGCCTTTGGAATGTAAACATAGAATATAGAAAATAAAAATTAAATAATTAAAAAAAGAGGAAACACAAAAATCTCTTAAAGAGTTGCAAGAAAACACAAACAAACAAGTGAAGGAACTGAGCAAAACCATCCAAGATCTGAACACAGAGGTAGAAACAACTAAGAAATCACAAAGAGAGACAACTTTGGAGATAGAAAACCTTGGGAAGAAATCAGGTGTCATAGATGCAAATATCAACAACAGAATACAAGAGATAGAGGTATGAATCTCAGATGCTGAAGATACCATAGTAACCATTGACTCCACAGTCAAAGAAAATACAAAATGTTCTCCAGCTCCATCCATTTCTCTAAGAATTTCATGAATTCATTGTTTCTAATGGCTGAATTGTACTCCATTGTGTATATATACCACATTTTTTGTATCCATTCCTCCGTTGAGGGACATCTGGGTTCTTTCCAGCTTCTGGCTATTATATATAAGGCTGCTATGAACATAGTGGAGCATGTATCCTTATTGCATGCTGGGGAATCTTCTGGGTATATTCTCTTAAGAATTTTATGAATTCATTGTTTCTAATGACTGAATAGTACTCCATTGTGTATATATACCACATTTTTTTTTGTATCCATTCCTCCGTTGAGGGACATCTGGGTTCTTTCCAGCTTCTGGCTATTATATATAAGGCTGCTATGAACATAGTGGAGCATGTATCCTTATTGCATCCTGGGGAATCTTCTGGGTATATTCCCAGGAGTGGTATGGCTGGGTCCTCCGGAAGTATCACGTCCAGTTTTCTGAGGAACCACCAGACTGATTCCCAGAGTGGTTGTAGCAGCTTGCATTCCCACCAGCAGTGGAGGAATGTTCTTCTTTCTCCACATCCTCGCCAACACCTGAGTGAGGTGACCCAGTCTCAAAAGAATACCCATGGTATGCAGTCACTGATAAGTGGATATTAGCCTAGAATCTTGGAACACCAAAGACATAAATCACATACCAAGTGACGTCTGACAAGAAGAAAGGAGTGGACACTGGTGCTAGAATGGACCAAAGCATCATTGTGGAGGAGTACAAGAACAGGGAGGTGGAAGGGGGTGGATGAGGGAGCAGGGGGAGGGAAAATGGCATGTGGGACCTTTGGGGGTGGGGAACCAGAAAAAGGGAAATTAATTGTAAATATAGAATATATCCAATAAAAAAATACAAAATGCAAAAGGCTCGTAACCCAAAATATCCAGGAAATCCAGGATACAATGAGAAGACCAAACCTAAGGTTTATAGGCATAGATGAGAGTGAAGATCTACAAATTTAAAGGGCCAGCAAATATCTTCAACAAAATTATGGAAGAAAACTTCCCTAACTTAAAGAGAGAGATGCCCATGAATATACAAGAAGCTTACAGAACTCCAAACAGACTGGACCAGAACAGAAATACCTCCCGTCACATAATAATCAAAACCCCAAATGTACTAAACAAAGAAAGAATATGAAAGGCAGTAAGAGAAAAAGGCCAAGTAACATATAAAGGAAGACCTATCAGAATCACACCAGACTTCTCTCCAGAGACCATGGAAGCTAGAAGATCCTGGGCAGATTTCATGCAGACTTTAAGAAAACACAATTGTCAGCCAAGACTACTATATTAAACAAAACTCTCAATCAGCATAGATGGAGAAATCAAAATATTCCACAACAAGACCAAATTTACACAATATCATTCCACTAACCCAGCTCTACAAACAATAATAGGAGGAAAACTCCAATACAAGGAGGGAAACTGCACCCTAGAAAAAGCAAGATAATAACCTTCTTCCACCAAACTCAAAAGAAGATAATCACTCAAAAACAAAAATAACATCAAAAATGACAGGAAGAAATAATCACTATTCCTTAATATCTCTTAACATCAATGGACTCAATTCCCCAATAAAAAGGCATAGACTAACAGACTGGATACGGAAGTAGCACCCTATATTTTTCTGCATACAGGAAACACACCTCAGGGTCAAAGACAAATACTACCTTAGAGTAAAAGGCTGGAAGACAATTTTGCAAGCAGATGGTCACAGGAAGCCACCTGGAATAGCCATACTAATATCAGATAAAATTGACTTTCAACCTAAAATCATCAAAACAGACACAGAAGGTCACTTCTTGCTGGTCAAAGGAAGAATCCACCAAGAAGAACGCACAATTGTAAACATCTATGCTCCAAATGCAAGGGCACACTCATTCGTAAAAGAAACTTTACTAAAGTTCAAAGCACACATTGCACCTAACTCAATAATTGTGGGGGACCTCAACACTCCACTCTCCTCAATGGACCGATCAGGAAAACAGAAACTAAACAGGGATACAGGGAAACTCATTGAAATGTTGGACCAATTGGATTTAACAGATATATATATATATAGAACCTTTCATCCTAAAGCAAAAGACTATACCTTTTTCTCAGCACCTCATGGTACCTTCTCCAAAATTGACCATATAATTGGTCACAAGACAGACCTCAACAAATATAAAAAGATCGAACTAATCCCATGCCTTCTATCTGATCACCATGGAGTAAGAGTGTTCTTCAATAGCAACAAAAACAACAGAAAATCCTCATATACATGGAGACTGAACAATATTCTACTCAGTGATACCTTAGTCAAGGAAGAAATAAAGAAAGAAATCAAAGACTTTTTTAGAATTTAATGAAAATGAAGGCACAACATGCCCAAATCTATGGGACACAATGAAAGCAGTGCTAAGAGGAAAACTCATAGCCCTGAGTGTCTCCAAAAAGAAACAGGAGAGAGAGCATATACTAGCAACTTAATGGCACACCTGAAAGCTCTAGAACAAAAAGAAGCTATTTCACCCAGGAGGAGTAGAAGACAGGAAATCATCAAACTCAGGGCTGAAATCAATCAAGTTGAAACAAGGAGAACCATACAAAGAATCAACAAAACCAGGAGCTGGTTCTTTGAGAAAATCAACAAAATAGATAAACCCCTAGCCATACTTACCAAAGGGCACAGAGACAGTATTCAAATTAACAAAATTAGAAGTGAAAAAGGAGATATAACAACAAAAACAGAGGAAATTAAAAAAAAATCATCAGATCCTACTAGAAAAGCCTATACTCAACACAACTGGAGAATATGGAGGAAATGGACAATTTCCTAGACAGTTACCAAATACCAAAATTAAAACAGGATCAAATACATCGTCTAAATAGACCCATAACCCCCAAAGAAATAGAAGGGGTCATAGAAAGACTTCCAACCCAAAAAAGCACAGGACCAGATGGTTTTAGTGCAGAATTCTGTCAGACCTTCAAAGAAGTCCTAATACCAATACTCTTCAAACTATTCCACAAAATAGAAACAGAAGGAACACTACCCAACTCATTCTACAAAGCCATAATTACCCTGATAACAAAACCACACAAAGACCCAACTAAGAAAGAGAACTTCAGACCAATCTCCCTTATGAACATCGATGCAAAAATACTCAAAAATTCTTGCCAATCGAATCCAAGAACACATCAAAACGATCATTCACCATGATCAAGTTGGCTTCATCCCAGGGATGCAGGGATGGTTCAATATATGGATATCCATCAATGTAATCCACTACATAAACAAACTAAAAAAAAAAAACCAAAAAACCCACATGGTCATCTCATTGGATGCTGAAAAAGCATTTGACAAAATTCAGCATCCTTTCATGCTAAAAGTCTTGGAAAGAACAGGAATTCGAGGCCCATACCTAAAAATAATAAAAGCAATTTACAGCAGACTGATAGCCAACATCAAAGTAAATGGAGAGAAACTTGAAGCAATTCCACTAAAATCAGGGACTAGACAAGGATGCCCCCTCTCACCATATCTCTTCAATATAGTACTTGAGGTACTAGCTAGAGCAATTTGACAACATAAGGAAGTCAAAGGGATACAAATTGGAAAGGAAGAAGTCAAACTATCACTATTTGCAGATGATATGAGAGCATACTTAAGTGACCCAAAAAAAGTCCACCAGAGAACCCCTACAGCTGATAAACAACTTCAGCAAAGTGGCTGGTTATGAAATCAACTCAAGCAAATCAGTAGCCTTCCTATACTCAAAGGGTAAGCAGGCCGAGAACGAAATTAGGGAAATGACACCCTTCACAATAGCCACAAACAATATAAAGTATCTTGGTGTGACTCTAACCAAAAAAGTGAAAGATATATATGACAAAAACTTCACGTCTCTGAAGAAGGAAATTGAAAAAGAATTCAGAAAATGGAAAAATCTTCCATGCTCGTGGGTTGTCAGGATTAATATAGTTAAAATGGCAATCTTTCCAAAAGCAATATACAGATTCAACACAATCCCCATCAAAATCCCAACTCAGTTCTTCATAGAGTTAGAAAGAGCAATTGTTATATTTATTTGGAATAACAAAAAACCCTATCATCAATAGTAAACGAACTTCTCGGGGAATCAATATCCTGGACCTCAACAATACTGCAGAGCAGTAGTGTTAAAAACTGCATGGTATTGGTACAGTGACAGGGAGGTGGATCAATGGAATAGGATTGAAGACCCAGAAATGCACCCACACATTTATAGCCAATTGATCTTCAACAAAGGAGCTGAAAACATGCAGTGGAAAAAAGATAGCCTTTTCAACAAATGGTGCTGGCTCAACTAAAGGTCAACATGGAGAAGAATATGAATTGATCCACTCTTATCTCCTTGCACTAAGCTCAACTCCAAGTGGATCAAGGACCTCCACATAAAAACAGACACATTAAAACTAATAGAAAAGAAACTGGGGAAGACCCTTGAGGACATTGGCTCAGGGGGAAAAATTCCTGAACAGAACACCAATTGCTTATGCTCTAAGATCAAGAATAGTCAAATGGTACCTCATAAAATTACAAAGTTTCTGTAAGGCAAAAGACACTGTCAAAAGGACAAATCGGCAACCAACAAATTGGGAAAAGATCTTCACCAACCCCACATCTGACAGAGGGCTAATATCCTCCACTGCTGGTGAGACTGCAAGCTGGTACAACCACTCTTGAAATCAGTCTGGTGGTTCCTCAGAAAACTGGACATGATACTTCTGGAGGACCCAGCAATACCACTCCTGGGCATATACCCAGAAGATTCACCAGCATGCAATAATGATACATGCTCCACTGTGTTCATAGCAGCCTTATTTATAAGAGCCAGAACCTGGAAAGAACTCAGATGTCCCTCAATGGAGGAATGGATACAAAAAATGTGGTATATATACATAATGGAGTACTATTCAGTCATTAGAAACAATGAATTCATGAAATTCTTAGAGAAATGGATGGAGCTAGAGAACATCATACTAAGTTAGGTATCCCAGACTCAAAAGAATACCCATGGTATACAGTCACTGATAAGTGGATATTAGCCTAAAATCTTGGGACACCAAAGACACAATCCACATACCAAATGATGTAAGACAAGAAGGAAGGAGTGGACACTGGTGCTGGACAGGATCAAAACATCAGTGTAGGGAAATACCAGAACAGGGAAGTGGGAAGGGGTGGATGGGGGAACAGGGGGAGGGAAAAGGGCATGTGGGACCTTTGGGGGATTGGGAACCAGAAAAGGGAAATTAATTGTAAATATAGAATATATTCAATAAAAAATTAAAAAGAATATATCTAATAAAAAAAGAAAAAAAGAAAAAAAGAAAGTTATCAATTCCCTATAGATTTTAAAAAAGACATTTAAAATTTCAGAATAATTTCCTTGTACATAGTTCAACATGGTAGGTTTTTTAAAAGTATTTATTTAAGTGTGTGTATGTGTGTGTGTGTGTGTGTGTGTGTGTGTATTTCACAGTATGCATGTGGAAGTCAGAGGCCAGAGGACATTTTTTAAATAAAATATTCTTTAATCTTTTTTCACAATCCAGACTTTATCCCCCTCCCTGTCTGCCCTCTGACTGTTCCATATCCCATACCTCTTTCCCCACTCTCTAAAAGGATGTCCTCACCCCCACCCCACAAAAGCTCCCCACTCCCTCACACTCCAAGTCTCTTGAGGGTTAGGTGCATATTCTCTGACTGAGTCCAGACCCAGCAGTCCTCTGCTGTATATGTGTTGGGGCCTCATATCACCTGGTGTATGCTGCCTGGTTGGTGGCTCAGTGTCTGAGAGATCCTGGAGACCAGGTTAGTTGAGACTGCTGGTCTTGCTATGGGGTCTCTGTCCTCCTCAGCTTCTTCCAGCTTTTCCCCATTTCAATCACAGGAGTCAGCAGCTTTTGTCCATTGGTTGGGTATAAATATCTGCATATGATTCTTTCAGCTGCTTCTTGGGCCGTCATGATAGGACCCTGTTTGTAAGCACACCATAGTATCAGTAATAGTTTTGGACCTTGGGGTCCCTCCTTGAGCTGGATCCCAATCTGTCAGTGAACCTCCTTTTCCTCAGGATCTTCTCCATTTTTGTTCCTGCAGTTCTTTCAGACAGGAGCAATTCAGGGTCAGAGTTTTGACTGTGAGATGGCAACCTCATCCCTCCACTTGATGCCCTCTCTTTTCTTTCTTTCTTTCTTTTTTTTTTTTTTTTTGGTTTCTCTGTGTAGTCCTGGCTGTCCTGGAGCTCACTCTGAAGACCAGGCTGGCCTCGAACTCAGAAATCCACCTGCCTCTGCCTCCCAAGTGCTGGGATTAAAGGCGTGCGCCACCAACGCCCGGCTGATGCCCTCTCTTTCTACAGGAGGTGGACTGTACACGTTCTCTCTCTAAGGACCCTCCCCCTGAATCATGAGAGTCTCTTACCTCCCAGATCTCTGGTACAGTCTAGAGGCCCCCTTCCTACCTCCTACCTTCTGATGTTGCCTGTTTTGATTCTTTCTGCTGGCCCTCAGGGCTTCAGTCCTGATGCCTCCTCCAATACCTGACCATGTTCCACTCTTCCCCTTCATGCCTCTTTTTCTACCCAGGTCCTTCCCTCCCTTCCCTCCTCCTGTGATTGTTCTCTTCTCCCTCCCAAGTGGGATTGAGGCATCCTTACTTGGGCCGTTCAACTTGTTAGCCTGATGTAGCTAACTTACCGAATGAGAAAAAGTCTCCACTAACCACACATCAGATAGAGAGCTAATATCCAAATTATATGAAGTACTCAAGAAGTTAACCACCAAGAAACCAAACAACTCAATCAAAAAATGGGGTATAGAACTCAACAGAGAATTCATGACAGAGGAATTTCAAATGGCTGAGAAACACTTAAAGAAATGTTCAAAGTCCTTAGTCATCAGGGAAATGCAAATCAAAACGACCCTGAGATCCTGCCTTACACCAATCAGAATGGCTAAGATAGAAAACTCAGGTGACAGCACATGTTGTTGAGGGTATGGAGAAAAAGGAACACTCATCCATTGCTGGTGGGACTGCAAATTGGTACAACCACTCTGGAAATCAGTCTGGAGGTTCCTCAGAATATTGGAAAGAGATCTATCTGAAGACCCAGCTATATCACTCTTGGACATATACCCAAAAGATGCCTCACCATGCAACAGGGTCACATGTTCCACTCTGTTCATAGCAGCCTTATTTGTGATAGCCAGAAGCTGGAAGCAACCCAGATGTCCCACAACAGAAGAATGGATGGAGAAAATGTGATTCTTTTACACAATGAAATACTGCTCAGCTATTAAGAGGGAGGACATCCTGAGTTTTGCAGACACATAGATGGAACTAGAAAATATCATCCTGAGTGAGGTAACTTGGACCCCAAAGGATATGTAAGGCATATACTAACTATTACGCATATATTAGCCAAAAAAACCCCAAAACCAGCCAACCAAACAAAAACACCTCAGAATACCCAGGATGTAATCCACAGAATGGCAGAGGACATTTTTAGGAAGGCATTTTGCCCTTTCACCTCTTAGGTTGTATGGATGACTTTAAGATTTTCATGTTCTTGTCAGCATGAACCTTTATCTGGCTAGCCCTTTCCTGGCTCTCTTAGCGGTTCAAAACAGAAGAGAACTAAACACCCAGTGACTGACAATGTGTTCTCTATCATCCTTCATTCATAATCTCACTGTGACTTGGATAGAGGTGGTGTATGCCACAAGCATAAAGATCCTCATTATGTGAAGTCAGAAAGCCTTTCAGATTTTAAATAAAGCAATCATCTTAAAGTGATACAGTGTCCATACTATATAGATAGCTGTGCTTCCAATATGTGTTAGTCCTCAGTCTTCATGTCTGTCACTAAATAAGACAGTGGATGACATTAAAACAATCATTTTAGGGTCATCCAGGAGGGCCCCAACAGGTTAAAGCACTGGCTATCCAACAGTGGCAAACATAGTCCCATCCTTAGAATACGTGTACAACCATGAAGAGAGAATAGACTCCATAACATATTCTTGGAATTCCGCATGTATGCAGAGACACAGCCTCACAACTACTATACAAATAAACCACCACCACCACCACCACCACCACCACCACCACCACCACCACCACCACCACAAAGACAACAATGATAAATACCATGAAGGTAAAACTCTTTTAAAGGTCCAGATAAAATAGCCAGTAAAAGGTTATGTGCTTGCTTCTCTCTCTCTCTCTCTCTCTCTCTCTCTCTCTCTCTCTCTCTCTCTCTCTCTCTCTGTGTGTGTGTGTGTGTGTGTGTGTGTGTGTGTGTGTGTTTTGAGACAGGGTTTCTCTGTATAGCCCTGGCTGTCCTGGAACTCACTCTGTAGATCAGGCTGGCCTCAAACTCAGAAATCTGCCTGCCTCTGCCTCCCAAGTGCTGGGATGGGGGAACAGGGGGAGGGAAAAGGGCATGTGGGAACTTTGGGGGGCAGGGAACTAGGAAAAGGAAATGCTTGCTTGGAGAGACCCACAAAGCACTATTTGGTAAATATGTGTCTTTCTGAAGTGTCCTGTGCAGGTCATAGACAAAGCTTTGCAACGGACAGTGAGACATGGGCTCCTCTACAATGCTTTGAATTTTGTCAGATAATTTCATAGGTTTTCTACCATTTTACTCAGGAGAGACAAATCCTCTGCTGCCAATCCTGTTCTTCCAAGGTCAGCTTCAATGACAGCAAATTGAGAATGACATTCCCAACTGAACAGGACACTTACGTAATACTTCAGTGTAAAGCTGATTCCACATCTTCTCAGTAAATGTTTGAAACCAAAAGTCAAAACAGCACATAGATGAAATTTCTCACCCTCTCCATGAAAGTCATTCTATCGCTTAATGTTAATGTAGCAACAGGCACATAGGAAGGAGGCAGTGGGTGTCCTCAACTGTACTTTTCATGAGTGGAGCCAGGAAAGAAGCGGAGACTGTACACGAGGGCTATCTTGAGAATCTCGGCCAGCAGGTCACCACAGATTACGAAGGGATCTTCCAGGATGCCATCAAACTTGATTTTTATAGTTTTGCCAAGAGTTTCTTTTTCAAAGCTACATGTTTGCACAGATTCTCACAATATTCTGAATGGATCCAAAGCAATTCTTGCAGCATTAAAAAGTATTTCAGAAATGATGCTATGGCAGCTCATAAATGCATTTTCTGATAATTTCTAGGAAAAGTTCTGTTTTAGCCATGGGAAGTGATATAGGCATGTCTCAAACTCAATAGCAGATGTGTCGTCAACCTCATAACTAAAGGAATTTGAAGCTCTCATACAGTCATGTGACCTTCCTTCTTCAAAGGCTCATTAGGGTTGTTATTAGATTGTGGAAATGGACGAATTTTATTGGTCACACCAGCACCTCCCCACCAGTTCCCCACCCAGTCAAGCCACTCAGCTGTAGCTCTCATTTCAGAGAATTTTAGATCAATTCAGAGTTGCCTAACAAAGGATGATTGTGCCACTCTGGCAGCTATAAAAGAGGAACAAGCAATTAGGAACAGTGTAACTTGTACCCACCAAAGTAAATGCACATGGACAGTCACAGCCTCAGGATAGCAAGTGCCAACACCAGGAGGCAGATGTGATCACATGAAGTGAGTTCTGATTCTCAGTGGACTGAAATGAATAATTTATCTTCGATATGTTAGTCATTTGTAAACCCTTTTTGAATAGTGAAAATGAAAGTGAGTTTTGTAAAAAAAGTAAATACAGAGTCTAAATAAAGGTAACCCTGCTAAGTCAGAGTTCTTAAAAATCACAGTCTGTGACCTTTTCCCACATGAATGTACATGACATTTCATGCAATAAAGCTTAGGGATTTTTATTATTGATATATAGAACTACCTTCTTTTTTATTCTTTTCAGTTGACTCGTCTTTGCCAAGTCCTTATCTACTTTGTGGCTTCCTTATTTTGAGCATATCATTTAAATTTTATTATGGTAGGGTGGTATTTTGTGAATGTTTTTTAATATTTTCTAAGTTTTGAGGTCTCTTCTTGTTACAGCAAGCAGGTGAATTAGTTCTGCATCATCATCATACCCCATTGTGTAATATAATATGACCACACTTGTTCATTCATTCTGAATTCTGAACACACAAATACATAAAAATGCAAAATCAGAACCCATAATATGCAAGCAAAAGATCAGTAAGATAAAAAATGCCCAATCAAAGCTATATGAAAAAAATTCTATGAAAATATCAATGAGTTCTTGTGGTAGCCATCTACTCCTGGGAATTAAGTACACCCTTTAGAGTGGTTTATGTATCCAGTGGGCTTCTATGAAGAACACTAATTTTTTCTTTCAGAGCATTTGTCATTTTGATATAGCTTCATGGTTATGGATAGGAGCAATGCCCACTTCTTTCTTGCCAAACTGGCATCCTCTTTGGCTTGAACCTTTACCTGCTCTGTGCATGCTGATATAGTCTCTATAAGTTCATATGTGCACAATTTCTGTTGTGTCTGGGAGGCACTGTTTCCTTTGTGAGTTACAGTATTACCACACTTAAGACAGAGTGTTCCAAGTCTTTCACTGTCTGCACATTGTCCAGTTGTGAGTCTCTGTATTCATTCCCATACATAACAAGAGGGAGCTTCCCTGATGATGGTTGAACATGACGCTGTTTATTGGTATAGCAAAATACCATGAAGGAGTCATTTTATTCCTATGTTCCTTGTTCAGTACTATAATATCTATTTTTTTCTCTAGGCTCACGGCTTCTCTAGTTTCAGTTTCTTGGTACCTGAGCACTGTGGAGGATGTGGTCTATTTTGTGAAGTGGGCTATAAATCCAATCAGAGGGTGTTTTGTAACTACCCTTTGTGTTTGTGCCATCATTGCTCTAGTGCATCATGTAGAACTTTTGCCTCTGTAGATTGAAGAGTTTACAGCTGAGTTGGTGCTTACATATTTCTTGTGATAGGATACAGAGTGCCTTCTAGTACTATGAACACTAATCAGTAGATGTGAAGGTTCTAGGTTGCCACTTGCTCCACTGTGTGTTCGATGTGTTAAATGTGTGGTCTTCTGCAATAAGGCCTATCAGTTCACGTGTGGAGCAATTGATAGCCTTGGCAATATTCAGGAAATATTTGGAAATATCGAACCACCCTGCATTCCTGGGATGAATCCTGCTTGATCATGGTGGATGATGTTTTTGATGCATTCTTAGGTTCGGTGTGTGATTGTTTGATTGTGTATTTTTCATCAATGTTCATAATGGAAATTGTTCTGAAATTCTCTCTCTTAGTAGAGTCTTTGTGTGGTTTAGGTATCAGGTTGACTGCAGCCTCACAAAGTTTGGCAATGTTCCATCTGTTTCTATTTTGTGGAATAGTCTGTCTGAGGATTATTGGTATTAGATGTTTGAAAGTCTGGTAGAATTCTGCAGTAAAACCATGTGGCCCTGGCTTTTTTCTTTTGACTGGGGGAATCCTAATGACTGCTTCTATTTTGTTACAGTTATAGGACTATTTAACTAGTTTGCTTGATCTTGATTTAAGTTTGCTAAGTGGTATCTAACAAAAAATTATCTATTTCATTTAGAATTTTCAATTAGTTGAGCACAGACTGTTGAAGTAATACCTCATGATTCTTTGAACTATCTCACTATATGTAAGTATGTTTCCCTTTTTATTTCTGACTTTGTTAATTTGGATATTGCCTTTTAGTTAGTTGGTTTGGCTAAAGGCTTGTTTAATTTGTTGATTTTCTCAAAGAACCGGCTTGTTTCATTGCCTTTTTAAAAATGTTCTCTTTGTTTCTACTTGATTGATTTCAGCCTTTGAGTTTGATTATTTCCTGCCATCTAGGCCTCCTAGGTGTGTTTGCTTCTTTTTGTTCTAGAGCTTTCAAGTGTGCTGCTAGTATGCGGAACTCTCCAATTTCTTTATGAAAGCATTCATTGGTATGAACTTTCCTCTTAGCACTGCTTTCATTGTGTTTGGGTATGTTTCATAAAATTGGATATGTTGTGCCTTCATTTTCATTACTTCTAGAAAGTTTTTATTTCTTTATTTCTTTTTTGACCCAGTGGTCATTGAATAGAGTATTATTCAGTTTCCATGATGCTGTGGTCTTCCTGTTGTTTGTGTTGTTACTGAGGTCTAGCTTTAATTCATAGTAATCTGATCAGATGCAAGGGGTTATTTTTATCTTCTTCTATCTTTTGGGGATTGCTTTGTGACCAAGTATATGGGGATCTTTTCCTTCTATTATTTTTATTCTTAGGTTGCTGTTTTCATATTGCCCCCAATTACCTGTATGTTTTGTGTTAGAAACATTTTGGATTTGTCATTTTCTTTGACCAATAAATATATTGATTTCTTCCATCTTCTCTTCTAGCTACTATTATTCATACCAATCATTAATGAAATCATTACTAGCCAATGGAAATGTGCCAAACTGCAATTTTCAAATGTTAACCAATCATGTAACCTCCAAAGTTGGAAAGTCCCTTACCCTGTTTTAACTGTGATAAAAGTTAAGGATTCACCCACATGGTGCCTTCCACAACTCTGTTTGGAGAGGTGAGAGGGTCTGTGCTTGGCCTTGAATAAAGACTACTTTTGCATAGAAGTTGGACTTTTGGTGGTGTTTGGTGGTCTGTGGAAACTTCAAGATCTGGATATAACAGTTAGTTTGACTTTTCTTTGGTGATTCTATTTCTTTGTGAAATTCTACTTTAAGATCTTGAAATATTTTCTGTCAGGTGTGACATGGTTGTCAGCATGGCTGCATGACACAGGAGCACTGTCAACCTGAATAATTCATCTCTGGTTTCCTAGAATACAGATGCTGCTGCTCTTTCCTGTATGCTTGTCTGATTAGCCTTTTTGATACCATATTTGTCCTCAGCTATAAATTTGGTAAACATTTCTGGGAAAGGGATTGAGGGCATTGTTAGAGAAGGATAATGGCTCTGATGTCTAAGCTGTAATTGCTCTGGCCCTGGCCATTCAAGCAGCCAACCCAGGCGTAACAGGACAAGGGGTTCTGGTTGTGGAGGCTGATGACAATTGTTCTCTGGGAAATTTTAGCCAACTCATGATGTTTAAGTTGTGCCAGGAAATACTTGAAGCAGGAAATGTTTTTGAGAAGCCTAAAGATTTAGTAGTTAAGAAAATCGAAGTCCCCCACAGAAAAGGAGTACTGGGCATAGGTAGGACAGGGACTCCATAGAAAATACAAGGGACAAGAGAGAGGAAGAAGTACCTGCATCTAAGGGATTATTGAGCAGTGATGAGAGACCCCCTCATAAGGGGAGATCTCTAGTAATGGAAAGTTTGATTTAGAAATATTGTTGGGAACACCAGAAGATATGTGTATAATGAAAGAAGATCAAGACAGATAGAAGAGTTTGAACCCTGCGAGGGGTTTGTTGGATTAGTGAACTGGAAAGAGTGGAACGTTCTGATTCGCAGCCCTGACATTGTCTGCCTAAGGAATTTAGTATACAAGTTTTAAGAGATAGAGTTTGGGCTTGTAAATGAGTCCTGGGGAAAGCTGTAAGAGGAATTAATATTGCATATGGAAAAGACTTTGAAAAGCCTTGTACAAATAGATGAGCTTAAATCTTAAGGAGATTCTGCAAATTTAGAGAAGCTAAAAATATAAATATTATCCTGACTTGTTTAGCACTTTTCTGTTTTTATGCTAGTGCCATAACCTCAAGTTTATACCCAGTGACCTTTGATTTGGAGGTTTTTCTGAGAGTTAAAAGTTAACTTGCTTTAGCAGACACTGTATTGTGACCTTGTATGTGCTTTGTGCTTTCTGGTGGCATAGTTATATAAAAAGGATTTTCATTATGTATTATTGTATAACAAGGAAGTGTGTAGCTAATAAGCTAATAAAATACTGAGGTGAATTCAGAAAGAAGAAACATGTGTGTGTGTGTGTGTGTGTGTGTGTGTGTGAGAGAGAGAGAGAGAGAGAGAGAGAGAGAGAGAGAGAGAGAGACTGCAAGCTGTCTCAGAGTGAAGCTTCAGACCAGCAATGAGTCTCCTGTCAGCTTGCACCTGCATCATTGCCTGATATTCTGATTTTGTGCCAATCGAATCCTACCATTCTTGAGAACCCCAAAATGACTGAGGATGGTACTCAGCAATTTTCCTAATTTCATTCAACTGTTTCTGTTTTCACAGTCTTTCATCTTTCATTAAGGTCATTATTCATGTCCCTACTAGGATCCTTAGACATATTCATAGTTGACATTTGGAAATCCCAGTCTTGTGATTTAGTTAACTGTTTCCTCATGGCATATTATGATAGGTTTGCTGATTTTTGGATAAGTTGTGTTGGTAGTTAGTGTTTGTCATTGTTTGTGCTGTGCTCTAGACATCTGGTTAGTTATGATGTTTGTACAGTTTCTTGTTAGAAATATCTGGTCATACTTTTGGTGAGTGGGAACTCAGGTATTGAGTTTCTGGTGACCAATATGACTAGTTCAGGTCAGATGAACCATGCTGGATTTCCATCTTGGAGTACTCTGTGTTTTAGGGTTCATAGTCTGAACTGTGAATTGAATCTTAAATTCTGGTTGAATATTTGCTTTAAGACCAACCAGTCCATGATGCAGTAGGTGGGGTACGTTGTAAGCACCTCCTCTTACTTACAAGGCCAGGTTACCTGATATGGCTGATGAGACATAAATCCTAACCAGATCTGAGTGGAGGGGTCTCAGGAAGACTTTGGCTGAGACAAATTTATTCAAGCACTCAGACCTTTTACACCTTTATCAGAAACAGAATATATTATTGACTGCTAGGTTCACTATAATAGTAGTTATCAGGGCACAATGACATTTATGAACTACACAGGATACATAAAACTAATGTCCAAGGGCATATGTTTCCTGTCAGGTTTTTATATTTCATTGGCTTCTAAGAAATACAGAGAAATACAAGGAGGCCTGAATACTTCACTGCCTGAGTGAGTGCCCCAGCTTCTCAGGAAGTGAAAGGCACAGTAACCCAGGAGCCCTGGACTTTGACAGGTTAAGCCTATGAAGCATGCCTCTCAAGGCAGCTAGACCAGGTCAACTCCATGATGTGTGCGATAGGCTATCAGAAGGGGAACAGAACTGATGATTAATTTCTCTGAATCATGATTGGCAGCCTGGCTTTATAAAGGTCAACAGTGAAAGAAATAGTGGTTATCCACTATTTATCCACCAATAGTGGATTTGTCTAAGAATGGCAGTGAGTTTGTACAGGGTAGAAGTGGTATAGGAAGAGTTTCCAGGAAATAAGCATGTAAGTCTCAGAATACTCTGAAAAGTTCTTAATGGATCAGGGCTGGGCTAGGTAGTCTACCTGGATCCAAGCTAAATGCGTTGCATGTGTGGAGTTCCAGGTAAAGAGTGTTTCTGCAGGAATATGGGAATTCACTGAAGAATGATTATGGGCTAGGAGAAATGGCTGAAAGAGGCCATAGAGATAACTAGTGGGAAGTGCATCTCTTTAAAAGCTTTAAAAATGATGTGTGTGTGTGTGTGTGTGTGTGTGTGTGTGAATGTATTTTCATGTGCACACACACATTTGTATATGTTTGAACTTACTACAGTGTTCTTTAGGAGAGTAGGATAACATGGGATTACGTCATTCCAGGAATTGAACTCCTGTGACTAGAGCTGGTGGAATGTACTTTTATCAGTTTGTCTATCCTGCTTTTCATGACATTTAAAAAATTATATATTATATAATATAATAATAATTGATTTAATATGTATATTATAATATAATGATTATATAATTAGACAGTTTATTTGATAATTATAGATTATGGATTAATGATCATTATTTCTCCCATTCTCTCTGTGAATGTGGGTCCATATATGTTATTCCTATGTCTGTTATATGTGCCACTTTGAGAGAGTGTTGTGTATATGTGAGTGTGTAGTAATGCATCTAAGTGCAGAAGACAGAGGATATCTTATGTGCTCTCTCATACTCTATCATATTCACTTGAGAAAGTACTGATCACTGAACCTGAACCTTGTGACTTCTCTTAGGCTGCCTAAAGCCTAAATTATTTCTCCACCTCTCTTACCCTCCCCCAGAACTTATGGTGTATCATTTCTAATCATGCATCATTTCTACACTTATGATAAACTTTTTTTATTGAAAAAGGAAGTAAAAACATTTTATAATAAAATTGATGATTTACATGGAAAATATTTCTGATAACATTGAAAAATATATAGGAAAACATGTTAAAATTGACAATTTTCATGGAAAATTAAAGAGTAAAATGGTAGATATGAAAATGGCTAAATTAATTGAAAAAGGATGTAGAAACATTTTGTGATAGAATTGAAGATTTATGTGGAAAAATTTCTGATACAATTGTAGAAAAATAGAGAATAGCATGTTAAAATTTAAGGTTATCATGGGAAATTATACAGATAAAATGGTAGGCATAAAAATATTTCTAAGTTGATTGAAAGTGGAATTATAAACATTTTCTGATAAAACTGAAGATTTACATGGAAAATATTTCTGAAAAACTGAAGAAATATATAGAAAAATATGTTAAAATTGAATATTTCATGAAAAATTATACAGATAAGATGGTAGGCATAAAAATATTTCTAAGTTGATTGAAAATGGAATTATAAACTTTCTGATAAAATTGAAGATGTACATGAAAAATATCTGATAAAATTCATGAAATATATAGAAAAACACATTAAAATTGAATATTTCATGGAAAATTATACAGATAAAATGGTAGGCATAAATATATTTCTAAATTGATTGAAAGTAGAATTATAAACATTTTCTGATAAAATTGAAGAAACATAGAAAAACATGTTAAAATTGGAGATTATCATGGAAACTAATATAGATAAAATGGTAGACATAAAAACATTACTAAATTAATTGAAAGAGGAATTATAAACATTTTCTGACAAAATTGAAGACTTACATGAAAAACATTTCTGTTAGTCTATGTCTTTTTATTGGGGAATTTAGTCTATTGATGTTAAGAGATACTTAGGAATAGTGATTGTTGCTTCCTGTTATTTTTAATGTTATTTTTATGTTTGTGTGGTTACCTTCTTTTGGCTTTGTTGGGAGATTACTTTCTTGCTTTTTCTAGGTTGTGGTTTCCCTCCTTGTGTTGGCGTTTTCCATCTATTATCCTTTGTAGGGCTGGATTTGTGGAAAGGTATTGTGTAAATTTGGTTTTATCATGGAATATCTTGATTTCTCCATCTATGGTGATTGAGAGTTTTGCTGGGTAGAGTAGTCTGGGCTGGCATTTGTGTTCTCTTAGGGTCTGCATGAGATCTGCCCAGGATCTTCTAGCTTTCATCTTCTCTGGTGAGAAGTTTAGTGCAATTCTGATAGGTCTGCCTTTATAAGTTATTTGCCCTTTTCCCCTTAATGCTTTTAATATTCTTTCTTTGTTTAGTGCATTTGGTGCTTTGACTGTTATGTGCCAGGAGGACTTTCTGGTCTGTTTCAGTCTGTTTGGAGTTCTATATGCTTCTTGTATGTTCATGGGCATCACTTTCTTTTCTTTTCTTTTTCTTTTTTTTCTTTAAATAACCAGTTTATTGCAGGCTAGGTGAGTCTCAGACAGCACGGCTTCTACTGGTCTTTCAGTTCCTTCAATCTTCTGATGGTGGACTTCACTGTGACTGCAGAGGTGGTGTTGTGTCCAGGCCCCACCCACCACTGTTTTCATGCAGGAACCCCAGTGCCAGATGCCAATGGCTTGTCTCTTCATCTTGGTCTAGGCATATTTCTTTAGGTTAGGGAAGTTTTCTTCTCTAATTTTGTTGAAGATATTTACTGGCCCTTTAAATTGTGAATCTTTACTCTCTTCTATACCTATAATCCTTAGGTTTGGTCTTCTCATTGTGTCCTGTATTTCCTGAATTCTTTGGGTTACAAGCCTTTTGCATTTTGCATTTTCATTGACTGTTGAGTCAATGTTTTCTATGCTATCTTCAGCACCTGAGATTCTTTCTTCTATCTCTTGTATCTTGTTGTTGATGCTTGCATCTATGACTCCTGATTTCTTTCCAAGGTTTTTTATCTCCAGAGTTGTCTCCCTTTGTGATTACTTCATTGTTTCTACTTCCATTTTTAGAACCTGGATGATTTTGTTCAGTTCTTTTGCTTGTTTGTTTTCTCCAGCTGGAGCTTGTCCCTCCTGTGGGACTGTAAGCCTGTGTCTGTATTCCTGGGAGACCAACTGTCTTCTGGCAGGGTTTGTGCACAGAAGTCTGTGGAGCCGCCTGGCTCTCTGGTGTAAATGATGGCTGGAAGATTCCTGTTCCAGCTACACCACTGATCTTGTATCCAAATAACAGTAAACCTTTGTGCTAAATGTTACAGTACATGTTTCCATTTCAAACATGTCTGAAAAGACTTGGGGATACTTCTTTAATAAGTAATCTTTTTCAAAGAAGGATGCTTCCTTTGTGTCACTGAAACCAAACATCTATTGACTCACACTGAGGGAGCCTTGGTCTCCACTGTAACCCAAGCCTTCATGCCCTCCAAGTTCTAAGCTGTGTTTTTCTCCCACCTCAGATGGCCCAGTGCTTGAATGTCTTGTGATTGGCTGATGTGGATTGTGCACCTGAGGTGTTATGATGAAATTTTATTCTAGTTCTCATTCTGGAAGAAGTACTCTTAATCATTCAGCCATTTGGAGCCATATTTATAACTTCAAAACATTTATTTTTTATAGAAATATTTAAGTCACAGCATAAATATAAAGAACATAGGTAAAGTACATTCTGTTTTTATAAAAAGGGACACACACCACATACATACACACATCCTGCAACTGTGTGAGAACAACTTATTTGGAGTCTTTGTTCTGTGTTATCAGAATGTAAGTTGAAATCTTTCATCTTCTTCCAAAGCCTAATTATGAAAATGAAGGAATCTCATTATTCTTTGTAAAGGGTTGAATAGAAATAGAATTCATTTCATGAAACCAAAACTTGTCTTTAATCTTTAATTTTATTTTATGTGTATGTGAGTTTCCATTGCATGTATCTGCAGTGCCAGGAGAGGCCAGAAGAGGGTGGAAGATCCTAGGACACTTGAGTTATTGCTGGTCCTGAATCATCACCATATGGGTGATAGGAATGGAATGTGGGTTCTCTAGGAGAGGACCTAGTTAATAACTGCTGAGTCACCCCCCAGCCCCAAGTCTAATCTTGGTAGGTCCTTTAAGGAAGATGTCTTTCAGAGGCTCAATGTATCACATGAGAGTCTGCAACAGTACTGGTCTCCTAAAGGCAAATGTAGGGTTATAGATTTCACACAGCTCCAATCCTGAACATATTACCTAAAAAAATTATCCTGAAAGGTCTGCAAAAATAAAGTTGAAGCTTGTTCAATATTTGCAAAACCATATACAAATTATTGTGGGCTTCTTACTCATGATGTATCCAGAAACAAACTATGAGTCACCAATGAGTCATAAGTGGTGTGTTTGTGTGTGTATGTGTGTGCTTTTATGTGTATTTAAAGCCTGTAAACATGTGTATAATTACATGCTTGTGCTTATGACTTTGTAAATGGGGCACACCTATGCCATGGCACACATGTGTGGATGTCAAAGCACAGCTTTCAGTGTTTCCCTTCCATAGTCTATGAGGCAGGCTTTCTTGCTGAAAGCCAGGCTTATTGTACTGAGAGCTTCAGGTAATTCTCCTGGCTGTTTCACATCTCTTGGTTTTCTTATACTAGAGTTAAAGATGCTACTGGATATGGATTTTATATGAGTTCCTCCAAAATCCAGGAGAAAATCATGCTTGACAAATGATTAGACCATGAAGGCAAGTCTTTAGCCATAACATTCTTTGGTTCAAGTTTTACGCTGGAGAAATGAAATTGTCAATTTCTGTGTGCACTCATGTTGACTGTGTTAATTTTACTGTGTTTCCCTTTCAATTTTACCTTCAGCTGAAATACTACTAATTCCAAAAGAACTATTAATTCTCTGGAAGAAAAAAAAATCTTCGGATTTGATAAGTAATTATTGAAAAACTATTTTGTCACAGAATGAAGGACCCTACCATCATTGTCTCCCTAACTGTGACACACTGGAGAGACCCATTTGTTAGTCCTGTCCAGTTCAGTTAGTCTCCTTTCTTCTTCCTTCTAGCTTTAGTAAAGTTCTGACAACAAAAGAGGCAACACTTTGTGAGGATGAACATCACAGACACCACACAGGCTAGCAGGAACCCAATCACATCCAGAGAGTGGTACTGGACCCAGCTGAGGTCATGGGCTGCCACACGAAGGTGCTTGGCTCCTTTGTTGCGCATGACATACTCAATCCAGAAGACTGCTCGGTCCAGGGGCTTCAGTGGCTGATCATGGTGGATTCTTGATAACCGCATGGCATTCTCCTTATAGCTAAAGACACAAATATTGAAAACCAATTAATTTCTTAGTGCATATAGCCCATAATAGTTTCATGCAAAGTATCATGAGACTCTATAAATTCTGTAGTCAAGCACTAGGTGCAGTGTGGATTTGATTGGGACATGTTTGAAATTTTGCATGTTGCATGGCCTGCAGCCTTGTGGGAGAACCTAAGCCTGGTTTGAGTTTTGAGACCTGTCTCAGTAACTTCCATATCAGAGTGACTCAGCAAGATCTGTTTGGTACTACCTTTGCCTTGCTGTTGCTGATGTGAAGTTTTGCCATTGTCCCTGTCATTCACCCCATACCCTCTGTCATTCTTCCCCACCTCACCCCACCAAAAATCCCACACCCTATATTCCAAACATATATAAGCAAGAGGTTGTTGCAATAAAGTTGAGCTCCTGCTTCAACAAGATTCCTGGCTTTGTGTGGTCCTTTGTGGGTCACCAACACTCACCATCCTGCTCAGCCCTGGAGAGACCCAATGGGTTCAGGCATCTCTCCTTGCAGCTATTTGCCAGAAGAGAGCCGACAGACTGGTGCCCCGTGTGGTGTGAAATATGGTTGAATATTTATTCAACGATTATAAAGAATGACATCCTTTCTTTACAACCTCAAGAATTTTTACTAAATCACATAAACTATGCCCTAAAGGAAAACACTGCACTCTCTCACTATTGGGTGGAACCTAGCAGAGCTGATTGTATACAAATATGATCAGATCATTGGTGACTGGGGTCTAGGAAGGAGAGAGTGAGTGGGGATACAGAGTTCAGCTAACATGTGCATCTTGCCTCTGGACAGCAGGATCATTCTGTATAGAATTCAGTCAAAGTCAGTGACTGAATTACAAGTTATATATCTTACTGTAATTAGAGGACATTGGAAGGGGTGATTTTCAGCTTTGATTAAAACTGATATGAATGTTTAAAGAACTGGAATTCGTAGGTTTTTGTATTTGGCATTACATATAATGTATCTATATATACATGATTATTCTGCTTTGGGCAATAAGTAAAGATTATTGAAACAAAGAGTAAGAGTTTTAGAAAATTTGAGTCATTGAATTGAAATTTCCTTTTTTTTTCTGAGACAGGGTTTCTCTGTGTAGCCCTGGCTGTCCTGGAACTCACTCTGTAGACCAGGCTGGCCTCGAACTCAGAAATCCGCCTGCCTCTGCCTCCCAAGTGCTGGGATTAAAGGCGTGCGCCACCACGCCTTCATTATCTTGTTTCTTGATTTATCCTATTTATGGAAATTGTGTCCTTTCATTTAGCAAGAGAAGAAAACTTTCAGCATTAAATTAAACTAACTTCTTATGCAATAAGTCATGGGTGTAGTTTGCAGTCTTAAGGACATTTAAAGCTCTTTTCACAATGGTTAAATAAGTTTTACATTTATTGTTATTGTTGTTTTCCCCATCAGACTAAAGATTAGAGGAAAGCTTTTATTACCTTTGAGAGAACTTCTCTCAATTACTAATAATTTCACAAAAGTGCAGTACTCACGAAGGGTCATTAATGACTGTCTTCAGTGCAGTGTGCAAATCTGTACTGGACATTGTGAGAAAGTCCACACTAACAGCTGCTCCTTTGGTCTTCAAGTGAACAATATTGTCATATTGGTCTCCAAACAAAGGAATACCAACTACAGGGACTCCGTGGTAGATGGCCTCATAGATGCCATTGGTGCCACCATGAGTTATGAAAGCTCTGGTTTTGGGGTGACCTAGGATGAGCAGAAATGTAATTAAAATATTATTAACCATAAGCCTGAGAAAGAAAATGAGAGGCAGAGGATAAAGGAAGACTTGGTAAAATGTGTTCTAGAATACATTACCATAACTAAGTGACTTTACTGTTCCTATGAAGCCTTAGGGCAAGGAGCCCTGCAAGTCCATATAGTTTTTTTTTCCATATAGTTTTAAATGAAGGCCACACAGAGGAGATGCGTTGTGTTAGCAGAATGATTTTGTGCAAGGGACAAAAAAGGCAGACCTCTTCCCAAGTGGAGCAAGCTCAGGTTGTGGTTCATGAGAATATGTTCTTTTAAAGAGAGAGAGAGAAGTCCCTGTCCATGATGGATTTTTGTCAAGCAGTAGGGTTTATGTACTCATGGTATAGGAATCAGACTGAGCACACTTTGTTACATGGGGTACCATTTCTCTATGTGGCGTTTTGAGGTGAGCCTTGTAAATGAAGTCAGTTATGAAAGAATGCCATTTTCCTTGGCATTTGAAATTACCCTACAGTAGCGGTAATTGTAGCTGTAACACTGTAGAAATAGAAGGTAGAGAGTAACATGAAGAAGTGATGTAAATATATCTGAAAAATAATTACAGCAGAAATCAAAATGGTTTCTCCACATCTTGAAAGTTAGCAGAATAGTCATATAAATTCTTTGCACATTTTTTGTCAGGACTATATCACGTTTGTTGTAAATGCATTAGTGGAGACATTTATCTTCCTGACTGGCCACTCCTTATGTGTCCTGCAGTTGTCTCCTGATGCTTACCTAGAAGGTCATTCTGGGGAATCCATTTGTACAGATGAGTGTTGGAACCCAAAGATTCTGGTTTCTTGCCTTCAAATCTCCAAAGAACCTGTTAAGGTAAAGCTAAGTTTTTATTCCTTTGGGGAAATGTCAAGTTACTCATGCTAGAAGAGATTTATCATTCAGAAAATATTAAGAAACAATGGAGATAAAAGCCCATTGTGTAGGAGCTAGGTGTGGGGGATGATTGATGGAAATCATGAAGAACAACTACAGCAAGGATGCAAATCTGCTTCCCTCTTCTGCATTCATTTTTGTTCTTATCCATGTTTCAGCATGCCACCTTAACAGTTAATCAATGGCAACTTAGCCAAAGTTAGGTCTCAGGATGTTAAGCAGAACACGTTTAAGAAATGTGTTGTTATAATCTCAGTTCAACATTCTACCAAAGTTACAAATGTATACCTTGATTTAGTTTTTCTAATACATATTTAGGACAGTTTTTATCTTCCAAATTTAATATAACTATTTGTCACTGGTATTTGAACTAGTTCACTTATAACTGTGTACTTTTTTTTTTGTTTTTTTCAAGACAGGGTTTCTCTGTGTAGCCCTGGCTGTCCTGGAACTCACTCTGTAGACCAGGCTGGCCTCAAACTCAGAAATCTGCCTGCCTCTGCCTCCCAAGTGCTGGGATTACAGGCATGTGCCACCATGCCCGGCTCTAACTGTGTACTTATAATGATAATGCTGGGCAGTGGTGGCACATGCTGTAATCCCAGCACTTGGGAGGCAAAGGCAGACAGATTTCTGAGTTGGAGGCCAGCCTGATCTACAGAGTGAATTCTAGGACAGTCAGATCTATACAGAGAAACCCTGTCTTGGAAAAAAATCTTCAGCAAAATCATAGACGAAAACTTCCCTAACCTAAAGAAAGAAATGGTCATAAACATACAAGAAACCTACAGAACACCAAATATATTTGACCAGAAAAGAAAAACATCTCACCACATAATAATCAATACACGAAATGCACAGAACAAAGAAAGAAAATTAAAAACAGGGGGCTGGAGAGATAACTCAGTGGTTAAGAGCACTGACTGCTCTTTCAAAGGTCCTGAGTTCAATTCCCAGAAACCTCATGGTAACTCACAGCCATTTAAATGTGATCTGATCAGCATGGAGGAGAGAGCCACCAAAGCCTGCATCGAGAGTTGATTAGAGCCACAGAGCTACATGCCCAAATACAAGTAAAAGAAAGTGAGTCTCTTTCTGCCATGATCTTTGCTCCTGTGTCTGTGTAACAGATTGGTAGGCAGGGTTCAACAGAGTAGAAGATCGCTTGGGACACACCCAACCAGGACTCCACCTGAAGCCAGGAACTCCGCAGCACTACAGCAATTTGTGCCAGGGGAAAACAGGTCACCCAGGGTTTCTGAGATAGGCCTATAGGCACACAGGAGGGGCAAGCTCCAGTCAGTGACAGCAGGCCCAACTAACACCAGAGATAACCAGATGGCAAAAGGCAAATATGGGAACGTTGCTAACAGAAATCAAAGCAATATGGCACCATCTGAATCCAATTCTTCCACAACAGCAAGTCCTGGATACCCCAACACACCAGGAAAGCAAGATTTGGATTTAAAATCACAGGTCATGATGCTGATGGAGGGCTTCAAGAAGGACATAAATAACTCTCTTAAAGAAATACAGGAGAATACAAGTAAACAGGGAGAAGCCCTTGAAGAACTAAGGGAAAACACAACAGGTGAAGGAATTAAACAAAGCCATCCAGGATGTAAAGAAGGAGGTAGAAACAATAATGAAATCACAAAGGGAGACAACTCAGGACATAGAAAACCTAGGAAAGAAGTCAGGAGTCATGGATCCAAGCATCAACAACAGAATATAAGAGATAGAAGAGAGAATCTCAGGTGCAGAAGATACCATAGAAAACATTGATATAATAGTCAAAAAAAATGAAAAATGCAAAAAGCTCCTGACCCAAAATATCCAGGAAATCCAGGACAAAATGAGAAGACCAAACCTAAGGATTATAGGTATAGAAGAGAGTGAAGATTTCCAACTTAAAGGGCCAGTAAATGTCTTCAACAAAATTATAGAAGAAAACTTCCCCAACCTAAAGAAAGAGATGCCCATGAACATACAAGAAGCCTACAGAACTTCACATAGATTTGACCAGAAAAGAAATTCCTCCTGTCACATTATAATTAAAACACCAAATGTACTAAACAAAGAAAGAATATTAAAAGCAGTAAGGGGAAAATGTCAAGTAACATATAAAGGTAGACCTATCAGAATTACACTAGATTTCTCACCAGAGACTATGAAAGCCAGAAGAGCCTGGGCAGATGTCATGCAGACCGTAAGGGAACACAAATGCCAACCCAAATTGCTATATCCAGCAAATCTCTCAATTACCATAAATGGAGAAACCAAGGTTTTTCATAACAAAAACAATTTTTTAAAATTTTTATTTTCTTTTTTTATTTTCTATATTCTATGTTTACATTCCAAAGGCTTTCCCCTTTCCCAGTTCCCACCCACCATAGTTCCCATAGTTCCTCTCCCCCCCAACTGTTCCCCAATCATTCCCCCTCACCCCACGGTTTCTCTGTTCTGGGTCTACAAAACTGGATCCAATCTTTACAGGCCCAGAGTCCTCTCCTTTCTTCTTGGGAATCATTTGACTTGTTAATTGTGCCTTGAGTATTTAGGGCTTCTGGGCTCATTAATTTCCACTTATCAGTGATTGCATTTCATGTGTATTCTTTTGTGATTGGGTTAACTCACTCAGGATGATATTTTCCAGGTCTAACCATTTACCTACAAATTGCATGAATTCATTATTTTTAATTGCTGAGTAGTATTCCATTGTATAAATATACCACATTTTCTGTATCCATTCCTCCTTTGAGGGATATTTGGGCTCCTTCCAATTTCTGGCTATTATAAACAAGGCTGCTATAAACATAGTGGAGCATGTGTCTTTATTGTATGCAACAAAAACAAATTTACAGAGTATCTTTCCACTAATTCAGCCCTTCAAAGGATAATGCATGGAAAACACCAACAAAAGCAGGGAAACTACACACAAGAAAAAGAAAGTAATCTTTCAACAAACCCAAAAGAAGATAACCACACAAACATAAAAATTACATCAACAATAGCAGCAAGCAACAATCACTATTCATTAATATCTCTTAACATCAATGGACTTAACTCCCCAATAAAGAGACATAGACTAACAGACTGGATTCATAAACAAGACCCAACATTTTGCTGCATACAGGAAATGCATCTCAGTGTCAAAGACAAACACTACCTCAGAGTAAAAGGTTGGAAAACAGTTCTCCAAGCAAATGGTCCCAGGAAACAAGCTGGAGTAGCCATTCTAATATCTGATAAAAGTCATCAAAAAAGACACAGAAGGACACTTTATACTCATCAAAGGAAAAATCTACCAGGAAGAATTCTCAATTTTGAACATCTATGCCCCAAATACAAGGGTACCCATATTCATAAGGGAAACCTTACTAAAGCTTAAAGCACACATCGCACCCTACACAATAATTGTTGGGGACTTAAACACCCCACTATTTTCAATGGACAGATCAGGGAAACACAAACTAAACATAGTCACAGTGAAACTAACAGAAGTTTTGGACCAAATGGATTTGATAGATATCTATAAAACATTTCATCATAAATCAAAAAATATACCTTCTCAGCACCTCATGGTACCTTCTACAAAACTGACCATATAATTGGTCACAAAACAGATCTCAACAGATATAAGATGATTGAGGTAATCTCATGCCTCCTATCAGATAACTATGGAATAAAGTTGGTCTTCAACAGCAACAAAAACAGCAGAAAGCCCACATACACATGGAAGCTGAACAATGTTCTACTCAATGATACCTTGGCCAGGGAAGAAATAAGAAAAGAAATCAAAGACTTTTTAGAATTTAGCAAACATGAAGGCACAACATATGCAAATTTATGGGACACAATGAAAGCAGCAATAAGAGGAAAATTCATAGCTCTGAGTGTCTACAAAAAGAAGCTTGAGAGAGCATACACCAGCAGCTTAACAGAACACCTGAAAGCTTTAGGACAAAAAGAAGCTAATATACCCCAAAAGAGTAGAAGGCAGGAAATCATCAAACTCAGGGGTGAAATCAACCAAGTGGAGACAAAAAGAACTATACAAAGAATCAACAAAAGCAGGAGCTGGTTCTTTGAGAAAATCAATAAGATAGATAAATCTTTAGCCAGACTAAGCAGAAGGCACAGAGACAGTATCTAAATTAACAAAATCAGAAATGAAAAGGATGAATTAACAACAAACTGAGGAAATTAAAAAATTATCATATCATATTCTAGTATCAAAAGCCTATACTCCACACAACTGGAAAACCTGTATGAAATGGAAAATTTCCTAGACAGATACCAAATACCAAAATTTAATCAGGATCAGATAGACCATCTAAATTGTCCATAACCCCTAAAGAAATAGAAGTGGTCATTGACAGTCTCCCAACCAAAAAAAAAGCACAGGACCAGATGGCTTTAGTGCAGAATTCTATCAGACATTCAAAGGAGACTTAATACCAATACCCTTCAAACTATTCCACAAAATAGAAACAGAAGGAACATTACCCAACTCTTTCTATAAAGCCACAACTTCGCTGATACCAAAACCACACAAGGATCCAATAAAAAGAGAACCTTAGACCAATTTCCCTTGTGAATATCCATGCAAAAATACTCAATAAAATTCTTGCCAACTGAATCCATGAACACATCAAAACAATCATTCACCATGATCAATTAGGCTTCATCACAGGGATGCAGGGATGGTTCAATATATGGAAACTCATCATTGTAATCCAGTACATAAACAAACTCAAAGAAAAAAAAACACATGGTCATTTTGTTAGATGCTGAAAAAGTATTTCACAAAATTCAGCATCCTTTTATGTTAAAGGTCTGGGCAAGAACAGGAATTCAAGGCCCATACCTAAATATAATAAAAGCAATATACAGCAAACCAGTAGCCAACCTCAAACTAAATGGAGAGAAACTTGAAGCAATCCCACTAAAATCAGGGACTAGACAAGGCTGTCTCCTCTTTCCATATCTTTTCAATATAGTACTTGAAGTTCTAGCTAGAGCAATTAACAACAAAAGGAGGTCAAAGGGATATAAATGGGAAAGGAAGATGTCAAATTATCACTATTCGCAGATGATATGATAGTATACTTAATTGACCCCCCAAAAAAACTCCCCCAGAGAACTCCTATAGCTGATAAAAAACTTCAGCAAAGTGGCAGGATATAAAATTAACTCAAGCAAATCAGTATCCTTCCTATACTCAAAGGATAAACAGGCTGAGAAAGAAATTAGGGAAATGATACCCTTCACAATAGCCACAAACAATATAAAGTATCTTGGCATGATTCTAACCAAACAAGTGAAAGATCTGTATGATAGGAACTTCACGTCTTAGAAGAAAGAAAGGGAAAGCCTTTGGAATGTAAACAAAGAATATAGAAAATAAAAAAAAAGAAATCAAAGAAGACCTCAGAAGATGGAAAAATCTTCCATGCACTTGTGTTGGCAGGATTAATATAGTAAAAATGGCATCTTGCCAAAAGCAATGTACAGATTCAATGCAATCCCCATCAAAATCCCCATTCAATTCTTCATAGACTTCGAAAGAGCAATTCTCAAATTCATCTGGAAGAACAAAAACCCCAGGATAGCTAGAACTATCCTCAACAGTAATAGAACTTTTTGAACTATCCTCAACAGTAATAGAACTTTTCAGGGAATCAGTATTCATGACCTCAAGCAGTACTACAGAGCAATTGTGTTAAAAACTGTATGGTAGTGGTACAGTGACAAGCAAGTAGATCAATGGAATAGAATTGAAGACCCAGAAATTGACCCACAGAATTATGGTCACTTGATTTGACAAGGGAGCTACAATCATCCAGTGGAAAAAAGAGTCTTTTCAACAAATGGTGCTGGTTCGACTGGAGATCAGCATGCAAACGAATCCAAATTGATCCATTCTTATCTCCTTCTCCTAAGTTCAAGTCCAAGTGGATTAAGAACCTCCACATAAAACCAGTCACTGAAACTAATAGAAAAGAAACTGGGGAAGACCCTTGAGGACTTTGGAACAGGGAAAAATTTCCTCAACAGAACACCAATAGCTTATGCTCTAAGATCAAGAAGTGACAAATGGAACCTCATAAAATTACAGTTTCTGTAAGGCAAAGGACGCTGTCAAAAAGACAAAACAGCAGCCAACAAATTGGGAAAAGAGCTTTACCAACATTACATCAGACAGAGGGCTTATATACAAGATATACAAAGAATTCAAGAAGGTAGACTTCAAAGAGCCAAATAACCCCCTTAAAATGGGGTACAGAGCTAAACAGAATTTGCACCTGAGGAATATCAAATGGCTGAGAAGCACCTAAAGAAATGTTCAACATCCTTAGTCATCAGGGAAATGCAAATCAAAACAACCCTGAGATTTCACCTCACACCAGTCAGAATGGCTAAGATAAAAAACTCAGGAGAAAACAGGTGCTGGCGAGGATGTGGAAAAAGAGGAACACTCCTCTACTGCTGGTGGGGTTGCAAGCTGGTATAATCACTCTGGAAATCAGTCTGGCGGTTCCTCAGAAAACTAGGCATGATACTACCGGAGGACCCTGTTATACCACTCCTGGGCATATGCCCAGAGGATTCCCCAGCTATGCCCATAGCAGCCCTATTTATAATAGCCAGAGCTGAAAAGAACCCAGATGTCCCTCAATGGAGGAATGGATACAGAAAATGTGGTATATATACACAATGGAGTACTATTCAGCCATTAGAAACAATGCATTCATGAAATTCTTAGACAAATGGATGGAACTGGAGAATATTATCCTAAGTGAGGTAACCCAGTCTCAAAAGTACACTCATGGTATGCACTCACTGTTAATCGGGTATTAGCCTAGAAGCTTGGAATACCCAAGACACAATTCACATATCAAATTATACCCAAGAAGAAGGCAGGAGTGGTCTCTGATCCTGGAAAGTCTCACTGCAGGAGTGTAGGGGAATACCAGGACAGGGACGTGGAAAGGGGTGGGTTGGGAAACAGGGGGAGGAAAGAGGGCTTTTAGAACTTTTCGGGAGGGGGGATCCAGGAAAAGGGAAATCATTTGAAATGTAAATAAAGAATATATCGAATAAAAAATGTGATCTGATGCCCTCTTCTGGTGTGTCTGAAGATAGCTACAGTGTACTCATACACATAGTATAAATAAATAAATAAATAAATAAATAAATAAATAAATCTTTTTACAAAAACCTAGAATGTTAAAATGGTAAGCAAAAAAGGCCAAGTTACATATAAGGGAGACCTAGCAGAATTACACCAGACTTCTTAACAGGGACTCTAAAAGCCAGAAGATCTTTGACAAATGCCATACAGATCCTCAGAGAACACAAATGCTAGCCCAGACTATACTCAGCAAAAGTCTCAATCACCAAAGATGGAGAAACCAATTATTCCATTACAAAATGAAATTTATGCAATAATTTTCCACTAATCCAGCCCCTGCAGAGGATAATAGAAAGAAAACTCCAACACAAAGAGGAAAATTACACCCATGAAAAACCAAGAAATTAATCATCTCACAACAAACAAAAAAGAAAAGAATCATACAAACATAGTAATACCACTAACAACAAAAATAATAGGAACAAACAATCATTGGTTTTAACATCTCTCAACATCAGTGGACACAATTCCCCAATAAAAGACAATAGATTAACAAACTGAATACATAAACAGGACCCAGTATTTTCTTGCACACAGGAAATACACATCAATGACAAAGATAAACACAACCTTAGTCTAAAAGGCTGGAAAAAAATCTTTCTAAGCAAATGGTCCTCTGAACTTTTTTTTTTTTTTTTTTGGTTTTTTCAAGACAGGGTTTCTCTGTATAGCCCTGGCTGTCCTGGAACTCACTCTGTAGACCAGGATGGCCTTGAACTCAGAAATCTGCCTGCCTCTGCCTCCCAAGTGCTGGGATTAAAGGTTTGCGCCATCACCACCCGGCTCAAGCAAATGGTCCTAAAACACAAGGTGGAGTAGCCATTCTAATATTCAATAAAATAGACTTTCTACCAAAAGTTATCAAAAGACATGGGGAAGGACACTTCATACTCATCTAAGTAAAAATTCACCAAGATGAACTCTCAATTCTGAACAACTATACCCCAAATAATAGGGCACACACATTTGTAAAAGAAACATTACTAAAGCTCAAAACACAAATTGATCCTCACACAATAATTATGAGAAACTTCAACACCCAATCTCACCAAGGGCCATATAATAGAAACAGAGCCTAAACAGAGACACAGTGAAACTAAAAGAAGTCATGAACCCAATGGATTTAACAAATATCTACAGAACATTTCACCCTAAAACAAAAGAATATACCTTCTTCTCAGCTCCTCATGGTACCTTCTACAAAACTGACCAAAATAGAAACAAAATAAGTCTCAACAAATACAAGATGATTGAAATAATCCCATGCATTCTTTCAGATCACCACAGACTAGGGCTCATCTTCAAAACAACAAAAACAACAGAAAGCTCACATGCTCATAGAAATTGAATGACTCTGTACTGAATAATTACTTGGTCAGGGAAGAAATAAGGAAAGAATTAATTAAAGACTTTCTAGAATTTAATGAAATTGAATGCATAGCATATCCAGTGCAGAGGAAAATTCATAGTACTAACTTTATTAAGAAATTGGGGAGAAAAAAATTAACTTGTATGGCTTACAACCCTAGGAACTAGGTTAGTCCCTGGAATTTTGGGATCTGTAGATCTATGGAAATAAGGAATCCTAATGGGAAAATATGGTGTCCTAATTCATTTTTTTATAAGCCAATTGAATTTGTGACTAGGCCCTTCCAACTGGTAAATTCTGGGGTATGTTCCTGAAGAAGTTCCATCTCTTGGTCTGCATTTAGCATATAATAAATGATTACTTTATATATGGCCCACATTGTTGATTTGGTTTTCTGACAAAAATCAGAATTAACATATAGAGTCCCATACCCAGATAACTTTACACTAAATTTTCTCTTCAATGAAAATTCTGGAGAAGTGACATGAGCTGCCAGGGACCATGAGTGTCCAGATTAGCACATTTTCCCATCAGGCAGCCAAAGTGGGGTCCTCACAGAATCAAATAGTCTCTAATAGAAGCCACAATAAGCAGTTAGCCACATGATGGCTCATGATCATCTGTACTGAGCTCTGCTGCCCTCTTCTGTCCATGCTTTCATACCTGCAGGCAGAATGTTGTATACATTAAAAAAAAAATTGGGGAGATCTTATAATAGCAACTTGACAGCACATCTGAAAGCTCTACAACAGAAAGAAGCAAACATACACAAGAGTAGTAGAGGGTAGGAAATAATCAAACTCAGAGCTGAAATAAACTAATTAGACACAAAGGGAATGATATAAAGAATCAACAAAACTAAGAGCTGGTTCTTAGAGAAAATCATCAAGATAGATAAACCCTCAGCCAAACTAAATAAATAAATAAATAAATAAATAAATAAATGGCTCTAATAGAGTATATAAATTAACAAAATCAGAAAAGAAAAGGGAGACATAACAAGAGAAACTGAGGAAATGAAAAAAGAAATAATCAGATCTTACTACAAAAGTCTATACTTAATAAAACTGGAAAATCTAGATGAAGTGGATAATTTTCTAGACAGATACCAGGTATCAAAGTTAAATCAGAACCAGATAAACTATCTAAATTGTCCCATAACCCCTAAGGAAATAGAGTCTTTAAAAGTCTCCCAACCAAAAATAACCCAGGGCCAGATGGATTTAATGCAGAATTGTTTCAGATCTTCAAAGAAGACCTAATACCAATGCTTCTCAAACTATTTTACAAAATAGAAACAGAAGAATTATTACCTAATTCATTCTATAAAGCCATAGTTACACTGATAACTAAGCCACACAAAGACCCAACAAAGAAAGAAAACTTTGGCTGGGCAGTGGCGTATGCCTGTAATCCCAGCACTTGGGAGGCAGAGGATGGTGGATTTCTGAGTTCGAGGCCAGCCTGGTCTACAGAGTGAGTTCCAGGACAGCCAGAGCTACACAGAGAAACCTTGTCTCAAAACAAACAAAACAAACAAAGAAAAAAACACAAAATAAAAAAAAAACCAGAAAGAAAGAAAACTTTAGACCAATTTTACTCATGAATATTGATGAAAAAATACTCAATCAAATTCTTGGAAACCGAATCCAAGAACACATCAAAACCATCATTCTCCACAATCGAGTAGGCTTCATCCCAGGGATGCAGGGATGAAGGTTCAATGTATGGAAATCTATCAATGTAATCTTTTATATAAACAAACTCAAAGCACCACATGATCATCTTATGAGATCCTGAAAAAGCCTTTGACAAAATACAACACCCTTCATGTTGAAAGTCTTTGAAAATTCAGGAATTCATTGTCCATACCTAAATATAATAAAAGCAATATACAGCAAACCAACAGACAGCATCAAATTAAATGGAGAGAAACTTGAAGCAATCCCACTAAAACCAGGGACAAGACAAGGCTATCCACTCTCCCCCTATCTATTCAATATAGTGCTCAAAGTTTTAGCCAGAGCCTTTAGACAACAAAAGGAGACCAAAGGGATGCAAAGTGGAAAGGAAGGAGTCAAGATATCACTATTTGTGTATGTTTCAATTCCAGTCAGAAAGGGGAACAAAATAATCATGAGAGGTTGGGAGCTGGATGGGTGAGGGGAGGGGGAGGGGAAAGGAGGGGAGGGGTAGGTATGGGAAGAGACCTGAGAGAAGTCCAGAGTGCCAGAAGAATCAATAGAAATAAGTAGCAGTGGTGGGGAGGGGAGGTTGGAGAACTTGGGAAACCACTAGACGTGTCATGGATGTGAGAGGCTCCCAGGACCCTATGGGAATGACATTAGGTAACTCCTCCCCACTGCAGGGAGATAGAATCAAACAGACTGCCTCTAGTAGAAAGACATGACCCCTAGTGGAGAGATGGGGTTACCCACCCACCTAAAAATTTTAACCCAGAATTTTCCGTGTCTAAAGAAAATCCAGGGACAAAAATGGAGAAGAATTTGACAGAATGGCCATCCAGAGACTGCCCCACTGTGATCCATTCCATTTGCAGACATCAAACCCAGACACTTTTACTGATGCCAAGATGTGCTTGCAGACAGGAGCCTGGTTTGGCTGTCCTCTGAGAGGCTCTGCCATCACCAGACTAAGACAGATGCAGATATTCAAAGCCAACCATTGGACTAGCACGGGGACCCAAATAGAAGAGTTAGGGGAAGGCTGAAGGAGTTGAAGGGGATTGCAACCCCATAGGAGGAACAACACTATCAACTGGACACCCCCGAGCTCCCAGGAACTAAACCACCAACCAAAGAGTACACATGGGCTTCGTCCATGGTTCCAGCTACACTTTTAGCAGAGGGTAGCCTCATCTGGCATCAGCGGGAGGGATGCTCTATGCCCCAGAGAAGAGGGATTCTAGAGGAGTGAGGCAGAAGTGAGTAGGTGGGTGTGGGAGCACCCTTTTAGATGCAAAAGGGAGAGGGATAGGGTAGGAAGTTGGTGGAGGGGTAACAAGGAAGTGGGAGATCATTTGAGATGTAAAGTGAATGGAATGATAAATAAAATAAAAATGCAAATAAAAATAAAAAAGAACTGAAAACAACAACAAAACAAATAAAATGATTAATATAAACAAAACAAAACAAAACAAAATACCCTAAATGTACATGAACCCATGTACAACTCTATTTTAAAAATTTACATGTTTTTTTCTCTTTTCTCTTTTGCTTGTTTAAAAAGAGATTTTAATGCAATATGTTCTGATTATGGTTGCCCCTATCCCCGGCAAATCCTTTCTAGATACTGCTTTACTTCCCCCTCTTTCCATCCAAATACACATCCCTTTTTTCTCTTTATTTTCTTAGAGATTACAGGCATCTAAATATTGATGATGATGATGATGATGATAATAATAATAATAGTAATAATAATAATGATAAATGAATAAAGAATAACAAACTAGAATAGGACAATTCTCATTTTTAAGACAAGGAATTAATTCTATTTTTGTGTAAGTTAGGGAGTTGGTGTGTGTGTGTGTATGTGTGTGTGTGTGTGTGTGTGTGTGTGTCTATGTGTATGTACGTACATATGCATGGGAAGTGTGTATTGGTGCCAGAATCTGGTGCCAGAAGAGTGCTTTAGATTTCATGGCATGAAACTATAGTTAGGAGTGAGCTGACAGACACAGGGGCACAGAGCTAAGTTCAGGTCCTCTTGGAGAGGAACACATGCTCTAAAAGACAATGCACCTGTCCAATCAGAAAAGTGCCAATTTTGAGAGCTTGTTCATTGTTACTGGAACAGTGCACTTACTGGTTACAATTGAATAGAGTTCTGAATACACTGTAGTGTGTAGAGAATTCTCAGTTATCTTCCAAGAAATTAGAGGAAGTGACAAAGCAGATTTTTGTATCTGCCTATTATACCTTCTTAACATGAACTTTACCAACACTTGCTAAGTGTTTTCTTACTGAACCAATGTTAGAAAAAAGTTATTAATCAAAAACATCATCTACTATTTGACATTTGTCCCTGTAGTTCTGTGTCTCAAGTGCCATCAGAGATGAGTTAGAGCTACCAGGAAACTTCAGTTTCACACAGGAGACATCTGCAAGTAGAACTAGAAGAGTGTATGAGCATCTCAGTGAGGAATCATCACTGAGACACTGTAACTCACCTTCTGTGGAATCTGGGCAAGGCCTGCTGCAATCACATTGGCCCTTTCTTCTGTTAGGCTACCCACCATGGACCCCAGGGAAAACACCACAACACCATGTTCTCCAGAAGATTGGACGAGGTCTTCTATTTCCTGTTAATGAAATAACAGGTGATTACAAAGAGCAACAGAGCCAAACAACTGGCATAAAATCAGACACCAACATTCACAAGAGGAAACTGAGAAATCTCAGAAATGGTCAGAATAGCAGCTCCTTTAAAACTGTTCATATCCACATATAAGATGTACACTTGTAACCAGTTGTACACAGGTTACAGTTCTCCTAGTCATACAAATAGCCCTGGGTTATTTACCTCTTGCAAAACAAGTTTTTCAGCAATTAAATCTAAAGTTCTACTTCCTCCTTGTTCCTTTGACTACTAAACATCTGCTTTCTTTTTCTATAATTTCAACTAGTGTACATAATTTACATAAGATTTTTGTATTCTGGTATTCTTGGGTTCTATAAGAGAGCAGGCTGAACAAGCCAGAGGAAACAAGCCAGTAAGAAATGTCCCTCCATGGCCTATGCATCAGATCCTGCTTCCTGACCTGCTTGAGTTCCAGCCCTGACTTCCTTTAGTGATGAACAGATGTTTGGAAGTATAAGTTGGATAAACCCTTTCCTCACCAACTTGCTTCTTGGTCATGATGTTTGTGCAGGAATAGAAACTCTGACTAAGACAATTTTCTTATTTTTCTTCTTTCTTGTATGCTAGCTCAGATTATTTAGTGTACTGTTATTAAGGTCATGACATGTGTCTCTATATCATAGATTTTAAAGTTTTGGATATTTCTTTGTATTTGAACACACACACACGTGTATGTGTGTATATTTATGTATTTTTAAATATGCAATGTGTAGATATATGTATGTAGATGTATATAAATAAATATGTAAACATGTAAATATATACCTATATAAGCATATATATGTATATATATATATATATATATATATATATCTCAACATTTCTAGTGATATCTAGGTTGCTTCCCTCTTTCTTTTTTCATTTTTTTATTATATATTTTCTTTACTTACATTTCAAATGTTATCCCCTTTCCTGGTTTCCCCTCCCAACCCCCCTAAGCCATCCCCCGTCCCTCTGCTCACCAACCCACTCTCTCCTGCTTCCCTGTCCTGGCATTCCCATGTAGTGCGGCATCTAGCCTTCTCAGGACCAAGGGTCTCTCCTCCATTTTATGTCCAACAAGCCAATCCTCTTCCACATATACAGCTGGAGCCATGGGTCCCTTCTCTTTGGTTGGCGGTTTAGTCCCTGGGAGCTCTGGGGATACTGGTTGGTTCATATTGTTGTTCCTGCTATGGGGCAGCAAATCCCTTCAGCTCCTTGGGTCCTTTCTCTAGCTCCTCCATTGGGGACCCTGTGCTCAGGTCAATGGTTGGCTGAGAGCATCTCCCTCTGTATTTGTCAGGCTGTGTCAGAGACTCTCAGGAGACAGCTATATCAGGCTCTTGTCAGCAAGCACTTGTTGGCATCTGCAATAGTGTCTGGTTTTGGTAACTGTATATGGGGTGGATCCCCAGGTGGGGGCAGTCTCTGGATGGTCTTTCTTTCAGTCTCAGCTCCACACTTTGTCTGTGTGTATACCTGTAGGTATTTTGTTTCCCCTTCTAAGAAGGACCAGAGTATCCATACTTTGGGCTTCCTTCTTCTTGAGCTTTGTTTGGTCTGTGCTTCCCTCTTTCATATTTACTATTGTAATACTGGGTGAAAACAGCATAATTAAATCAATGTATAAAAGAAAGTATTTAATTGGAGGCTTGGTTCCAGTTTTAGGGTTTTAATCTACGAACTTAATGTTGGTTAGCACCATGGCAGGCAGGCAGGCAGGCAGGCAGGCAGGCAGGCAGGTCACTGGTATAAAAGCCCAGATCTCTATATGTTGCAGATAGAGAGAAAGAGATCAAGCATGGCTTAGGCTTTTGAAACTTCAAAGACCATCTCCAGTGACACATTTTCTCCAACAAAGCCACACCCCCTAATCCTTCTTCCATAGTTCACCTACTGGGAACCATGCATTCAAATATGAGCCTATGGGGGCCCTTCTCATGCAAACCTTCCCCCTTCCTTGAGGAAGAGTGATGTTCTGATCATCCTTGCGTTACTCTCTTATTGAGATCCTTCATTCACTTTCTCTACATGCATCCTAGGGAATGGAATACATGGACCTTAAATATATTTTTATTTTTCTTAGGAACAGTCCATTCTCATGCTCTTACTAAGTTTATAAAATTTGTTTTCATTTTTCTTGGAGTAGTAAATCAAGGTAAATAGTATATTCACCCACTTAAATGATTATCAGTTCTTTATTTTGAGAATGCATCATAATTCTCTTTTAGCTGCTCTGAAATACACAAGAAATTTTAAAGTGTAGATTGTTTTTTGCACTCCTGATGTGCTTTGTCAAATACGTATTGTTTGAACTGCACAGAAGTATGTGAATATCTAATAATATGAAGCAGTTGGTTTAGCAGAACAACAATTCTACCACAAAGAAAAAAAGAATCAACAGTAATTGATTATGGCTGAACATTGGTTTCTGTAACATCAGTCCACTCTCCATTACTCTCATTTACCATGCACTGACTTCCCTCTGGTCCCTCTCTTCTGTTTCCCTTCAGCAGCACTGGGCCTGTTGGGCCAGCTCTCCCCTACTGACCTCAGCTTCAGCATACCCTTCATGCTCTCATTCTGTACCTTCCGCTCCTGTTGGCATTTCCATTCCCTTACTATAAAGATGGAGTCTACTGTAAACACCGTTGACCTGCACAGAACGTAGGAATATTTCCTTTCCTTTTAGAGTTCTCAGTAACTATACACATCCCAATTATATATTAAAACAGGCATGCCATCTTTCGTGTAACATCATCTGATGTTACTGTCATTGCATAACTAAAGGAGGGTTCTCCAGAGACAGCTTTTCCAAGGGTAGAAAGTGTTTCACTTTCTTTGCATGGTGAAGTGTTTATGTGAGTTAAAATCACATCACATTTCTCTGTCCCTGCAAGGTGCATATAGAGTTCATTTATACACATTATCTCAGAGCAGGATTTAGAGACCAGGGAGATGCTGAGCTGTGTTAAAAGAGCAAAGCTATGTGCCTTACCTTGCCCCATATCTTGACTCTTCTTATACTACCAAACCACCTGGTCTTCCCTCACTGTAACATTACACTATTCTGTTTCTTCTTCACAGTGAAACTTCAAAGTAGAACAGTTGGTGTTTCTGGGTAAGCCTGTGCACACTCTGTTTCCCTGTATGCTCTCTGTGTTTACCTCTGGGGTACAAATGTCAGTTATCTGTGTGTTCTGATTTAATCACTTATATTTTCTTTGTGCTGAGCAGGATTCTAAATGTCCCTGTCCTCAGATGTCAACATCTTCCATAAGGAAATGCAGACTCTTGTGATAGAACAGATACAGGTCTTGTTACTGGATGGTCTCTACCTAAATTCTTGTGACTCTATGAGTTTGACACAAGGATTCTGAAGAAATAAAATATAATTACTTGTGTTGCAATTGCAAGGCACCAGAAGCAAGAAAATAGGAATATATTTACCTTAGGCAGGGGCTTGGCAGGTCTGCAGTGGAGTCCACCAACAAAATCAAAATTTGGTAAGACAGGGTGGGGAAATTCCAAATCCCAGTAGGTCCTAATGAGCCATATGTCTGCCTTTGCCATAGTCTCCAAGAATGTTGTGGGTTTTCCTGAAGAGGAATCAGAGCAGTGAAGGTATAAGGTGTGACAAATGTCAGGTGACAATGACTATGCCAGGTATCCTAGAAGCACATTTTGTTATGAAGTCAGAGATGCTTAAAAGTGTGTGGCTTTGTATGACAAAGATAAGTCTGTCTATCTATCTATCTATCTATCTATCTATCTATCTATCTATCTATCTATCTACCATATATATGTATATGTAGGTGTATGTGTCTATGTGTATGTATATGTGTGTGTTATGTTTAAAATTTTTAATATGTATGTTTCTCATATGTATGCTTAGAGATATATAAATTCATTGTGCGAGTAGCTGTGAAAAGTTACCACAAATGTAACCTTGTTAATTTATGATCAATAAATATCAAGATATGCCTTTGAAATACAATCAAATACCATTATCTAGGAATCCTAATTCAGAGAAACATCTTTTCCTTTAACTCTAGATGTAATTTGTTCTGTGTAGCAGCTGGAATACATGAACTTATACATGAACTGAGAATTTTGTGCTGTCTGGTTTTGAGACAGTTGCATGCACCCTAGAGTGGTTCTTCAGTCCCTAATGTAGCCACAGTAGATCCTGAATGCTAGATCTTCTTCCTCTTCATCTCAATGGCAGAGAGGGAAGGTGTTCACTGCAGCCCAGGTAAACACTTAAGGGGATTCTGTTTCAGCATTTCAGTGAGACAGGGTCTTACTATGTAACCCTGGATGACTTCAAAGAGAAAGTTTGATTATGCCTGAGTTCTTAAAACACTGTAATATCCAATATATCAACATTTCAAGATAATTTACTTGAAACACAATTTGAACCCACTTCAATAAAAGTTAGATTCCCCTATGTTTTGCATTCACATATTTTCTATGTATAGAGCAGAGCACAGCTGCGCAGAAGCTTAGTAAGTTAAAGGGGAAGATCTTTCAAATCATAAATGAGAAAATTAATTTATATAAAAAGTCCTTCTTGGTTTTTAAATAGAAAGATGATAGATAGATAGATACCTATGCTAGAAGTATGTATAATCCTCAGTGTATTTTATAAGTCATGAAGACTTTGACTTTGTTTAAAGCCTATGTTTTAGAGGCTAGTGTAATGCATTAGAAGGTAAAGGTGTTTACCATGCAAGGTAAACACTTGAGTTGAACCCCCCCTATACAAGCCTAAACACCTGAATTGGTCCCAAGAATATACACAGAGGTAGAAATAAAAACTCCTCAAAGTTTAATCTGGTCTCCACATAAGCATCACAAAGCACAATCCACCTCTCCTATGACACAAATATGTATGTGCAACACATGATAATAATAGCAATGAAGGCAATAAAATGACAAAGATAGTAATAACAGGTAAAAGTGCTGCTTTAAAACACGAGGAAAAATGTCTTGGGCCTATGTAATTTCTCAGAGAAAGAATCAAAATCTTGTTATGTGGGTGTGTGCCTTTCGGAAGTGTGGCTGACAATTCATAGACAAGGTATTGCAACTAACACTGCAACACCAACTTCTCTACAATGCCTGAATCTGACAGATAATTTTCTAGGTTTTCCATCGTTTTATTTAGGAGAGACAAATCATTTCTCTGTCAATTCTGTTCTTTGGCATTCAGCTTCAATGACACAGCAAATTGAGAATATGACATTCCCAACTGAACAGGGCACTTACCTAATACATCACTGTAAAGCTGATTCAACTTCTTCTCATTAAATGTTTGGAACCAAAAGTCAAAACTCAGCGTATAGATGAAATTTCTCACCCTCTCCATGAAGGTCATTCTATCGCTCAATGCTGACATAGCAACAGGCACGTAGGAAGGAGGCAGTGGGAGTCCTCCACTGTACTTTTCATAAGTGGAGCCAGGAAAGAAGCGGAGACTGTACACAAGGGGTATCTTGAGAATCTCGGCCAGCAGGTCACCACAGGGTATGAAGGGATCTGCCAGAATGACATCAAACTTTGATTTTTGTAGCTTCGTCATGAGTTCTTTGTTAAAAACTACATCTTTGCAGATACTCTCAAAATAATCTGCATCTATCCAAACCAGTTCTTGAAACATTAAGAAGTATCCCCAAAATGACTGCTTTGGAAGCTCATAAATATATTTTCTGAGTGATTCCCAGAAAGTTTCCTCGAACTCAGATAAGGAGTATGTTGTAGGGTAAGTCTCGAATTCAATAGCAGATGTGTTGTCAGTCTCGTAAGATAAGGATGCTGAAGGTTTCAGAACTATCACTTCATGACCATTCTTCAGAAGCTCATCAAGGATTATCCTTAAGTTGAGCCAATGGCTGAATTCCATTGGCCATACCAGCACCTTCCCTCCAGTACCAGATCCAAAGAAGCCACTCAGCTGCATCAGGAGCAGGAGCAGTGCTGCTGTCATTTTCACAGACATCTTGGTTAACTTCAAACCTGGCCTCTAAAGGGTGATTGCTCAGCTCTTGCAGATATAGAAAGAGTAATAACCAGCTAGTTAAAGTATAACTTGCACACACCAAAGCAAATAGAAATGGGATAGTCACAGCCTCTGGAGGGCAAATGCCAAAACCTGGACATAAGTGAAGGTGGGAAACGACTCCTGATTCTCAGTGATCTTGAATGTATACTGTATTTGGAGAAGAGCAAAATGTAAGAGCTCTCTTTCCCTCCCTTCCACTCTCTCTCTTTCTACTAATGTTGCTTCTTTGATAAAGAACCTGAAGTAAAGGCACAACTGTTCAGACACATTTTTATAAATACCATAGTTCAGTGTTCTGTCATATGAATATTGGCAACACCAATCATTTAATGCTTTTAAGTATATGACTCAGAGGTCCATAGTATAATCTCAGAATTATACACTTTGTACTCATATGGAGAACATATCATAATCTAGATAGAAGCCCTGTTCTTTTAGTCTTTTCATTGGATCCAGCTCTACCATATTGTGAATCTGATTTATGTAAGCAGTCAGCAGGCAGGAGTGAAGAGATAAGGAGACATTTCTGTTTTTCACCTTGAATCAGACTCTTGAAAGACTTTCCATAGTAACCTTTTTCAGGGAGAAGAAATGTTTGATCTCTGGGGATACTCAGAGGAGGAATTTGTTTCTGAGGAGAGCCATTAGCTAAGGGAGGCTAACATTTCTGGAGCCTAGGAGCTAAGATAATGGTGAGTAAGGTTCCATGAAATGCCTGGAATGCTGAGCTATGCATATGTCTTGTTAGAATCCCAAAGATGGAGTTGGGAAGGGGAGACTGGTCCCTTTTGCCTCTCTTCCTAAAGTGATCACATGGAATATATTTTCCTTCTGCATTTCAGTAGTAATTTGCCTCTTTTTCCTGCACAGAGACCATGACTTAGTCATCTTTATATAGAACAAAGTAATACTTAGTGAATGGTTTTTGAATGAATCCATGAATTTAGTTCTCTGTTCCTGCTTAAGAGTAGAATATAATTCTAAATGTAAAATCAGGACTGTCATCCTCTGATATCATAGCTTTTTGAGACAGAACTTGATAGTGTAATTCTAGAAATGGCAAGGTTGCTTCAAGGCATAGTGTGATTTGTAAATATTGATGACAATGGGTTTTTTCATTGTTTTTTGTTTAATTAAGAAAAACTACGATTTTCTATTCCAAGCTTTTGAACCTGATGGCTGTATTATGTCAAAAACAGTTTAATGTCAACCAAGTTATATAAAAACCACTTTCTTTGACAGAGAAGCTGCAGTATTTAAATGAACAATAATAAATAACTGAATACGTTAGGTCAGCTCATTTAGCTGCTTCCATGTATATTTTGCATTCAACCTCTTAACACTAGGTCCATGAAGTATAATTTTCCTTAAAAGGAATCTAACATTTACCAAATAAACGTATGATTCTTGTAGTCCAAATGGTCATTGGGTAGGTTCTGAAGTACTTGGCTTTTAGAAACTATCCTTTCTTTGACTCAAAAGAGAAGCTGATGCCTGACACCAATGTTGGGTCATAAATTTGTTCCAGACAGGATATACAATGTAGATGAGAACCTATTGCTATATTCTAATAAATGAACATTGTATGAAAATGACTTCTAATTACTTATACCCAAAGATTAAGGCATCTCTGACCTCTCATCAGAAAATCTTTTGCAATAGATAGCTATTGACGTAGAGACTCACAAGTGGCCAAGGTGCAGAACATAAGAAAACACTAAGCCATAAATGCAACATGTTTATTCATAGTATCCTTCCAAGCTTGTAAGAGACAGAGCTTGTAAGAGAAAGCTCATAAAAGACAGAGGTGGTGGATAACTACAAGCAAGCTCTTTCTTTCATATTCAGCAGTCATCTGTTGAGGATTGGTCTTTTGCTATGTATAGTAATGCTAAATACTGGAATCCCAAGGTTGCCCCCAGGGATGAGAGAATCAGTACATGGGCCCACATGACTGTAACCTTGCTATTCAAGTTACCACCATTTGGTGAATAAATATGCCTCCATCCTGTAACTGGGCAGAAGAGAGGTGAATTTTTTAGTTCCCAGGTTTGAAAGAAGAGAAAAGAAGATGAGAGAAAAGCAGACACCATGGGGTAGGTGAGTCATGAAAACATGGCCAAGAGGGCTGACTAATTAAAGTTAAGAATATCCCAAATGGAAGATGTTGAGATATAACTCAGGGTTATGGATAGGGAAGTAGACACTAATAGCTTAGATGGTAGATATCTGCCCAGCTTTAGTGCTGACTAAGGTTTATTATAAACATAAAAGTTGCATTATTTTATATGGAAACTGAATGATTAAAGGCAGAATAGAACTCCTGGTTGAGATTAAATATTTACTACAGCATCATCTGTACATATAGACTCATAGGGATGGTGAGAGCATGTAAAAGCCCCATACTAGCTCAAGGCAGAGAAAAATCTCTGTGTGGAGAGGACAGGTGAGTTCCCCTAGTGGGAACTATTAGCAATTGATACTGTTGGGAGAAGGAGAGTCATATGTTTTTGTTTTAAAAATATTACTTGTAGTAACTCTATCATACTCTCTTGTAAGGCTGCATATTCATGATATATGGGTAGTACACATTGAACATGGCAGATATGAAAAAAGGAATACAATGTTCAGGCCCTAGGGAACAGGGATGGATCTGGGAGGAGTTGACCAAAGAGTTAAATGCAATCAAAACATATTATGAAAATTTCCCAACTTAGTGCTGAAGAGAGGAAGGACTCAGTGGGTAAGAGCACTGGATGCATTTCCAGAGAACATAAATTCAATTACACATGGTCCCTCTAGTTCAGACCTCATGGGTACCAGAGATGCAGGTGGTGTAGAGATATATTATATATAAAACACTCAAACACACACACAAACACACACATCACTCATATGTGCACATATTCGTATACATATTATATACAATTATTTATTTTATTGTTTTTGACACTGGGATTTTCTGTATAGGTCTGGCTATCCTGGAACTTGCTCTGTAGACCAGGCTGGTCTGGAACTCGGAGATCACTGCCTCCGTAGTGCTGAGATTAAAGGTATATACTACCGTGCCTGGCTACTGTTTTATTTAATTTATATTTTTTTACATAAAAAATTAGAAAAGAAGTTTAAGTCAGCTAGGTAAGATGGCACTCATCTTTGATACCAGCCCTCTGGAGGCAGATGCACGTAGATCTCTGTGAGTTCAAGGCTATCCTGGCTTGCAATGAGAATTTGAAGACAACCAGAGTACTAGTAAGATTCTGTTTCAAATATATAAATCAACAAACATGAAGATATACAAATGAAAGAAAAGTAAGAGATAAACAAATAAACAAGTTTTATTTCATATCCTGAGGCTGGAGTGTTGACTCAACAGTCAACAGACAAGAGCACTGGCTGCCTTTCCAGAAGACCCAGTTAGATTTCCAGGAGTCAAAGACATCTGTAACTCCAGTTCAGGGGTATCCTGTGCCATACTCTATGCACCAAGCATGCATGTAGTACAGATATGCATACATGTTGTGAGAACATTAATAATATTTAAAAATTGTTATCTCAAATGTAATTCTGCGCAAGTAGGCTTGGAAGATGTAGATGTTTCTTTAGAATGAAAACCACAGTATGGAAATTAATGTGGCAATATGCCTTTAAATTCCAGATAAGCAGAGCCTTGAATTAAATGGCAATTAAAGTAGAAAGGGGGTGTTTAAAGTGAACCTTGGAATGGGCAGGAACCCATTTGATCTCAGATAAGGTGAACTTTGCTTTCACTCAGGATTGTTTTGCATCCAAGTATTGGCAAAATCCAAAGCCTGCTTTTGTTGTAACTTAAGCTACTCCCTTTGTAAAAAGTACTCTGTTAACCTTTCTTTGCAAAGATTTTGTTTGGCCAATGTTTCCTTTATAGCTAGGTCCTGTACCTGCTCTTTGTACCTGCATAATCTGTTTCTAAATCCACAGAACTCTTGGCCACCTTTAGCCCTCCTTCTTATTTTGCTGTCATAAAGGTTATCTACATCCTGTGATCCTGCCAACTCAGTGTCATAAGATAGAATATTTTGGGCTTTGTTGTTGTTGTTGTTTTTGTTGTTGATGATGATGGTGATGTTAATAAAAGCATTTAATCAGCGTGCAGAAATCACACTGTGTCTAGAATCATTCTTCCCAGTTCTAGCACAACACTATTAAGCTGTGTCTGTATTAGCTAGAATATCAGATTAGAACAGATCTGATTTTAGCTTTAGAATTGTATCTTACCCATGAGCAACTCAAAATGTATACCAGGATTATAGAACTAGAATCATAGATTCATTCAAAAACCATGCCCTAAGTATTACATTGCTCTAAGGAGTAAAGACATAAAGATGACTAAGGCGTGGTATTTGTCCAGATGAAACTTAATATAGTGCAGTGTAAGCTGTCAGTAAAGGAGCAAATGAGTGTTCCAACCACTCACTGTGCCATTTGACGTTTTATTTCTGATGTTTAGGAACCTGGGATTTTTACCAACATGAATAGAAATGAAATATATTGGCTATAAAAGAATAGTAACTGTTATAACTGGCATATAAAGTTGGAGTTGAGTGAGGTCTGAGTTCTTTAAAATAACCAGAAACAATGACTTAGATGGAAAAGTGAGCCTATTTCAAAAGTGTGACAAATGAACATTATTATTTATGAGCAGTGAAAGAAAAAAAAAGTAAGTAAGGAGCGAGTAAGGAAGAAAAACCTTCCACCAAATGAAGTCAGAGCAGGCCTGGCATTTGTAAAGGTATATTGATATTTAGAGGTGATTTGCAAAGGCTTTATGCCCATGAAACTTTTGGGAACCACAGTTCAGCTGAGTGATAGTTGTTGGAGATAGTTCCACTTTTGTGTTGTGACTGATCTAAATCCTTATTTAGCTTTCTTGTTCAATCCAGGGCCCATTTACTAGGAATGATCATGTCCACAGCAGGCTAAGTCCCCCACCACCCATCCCCATCCCTGCTCCATATTATTTAAACCATCCCAGTAAACTTGACCATAGGCCAGACTTTCCTCTCAGATGACTCATAAGTTTTGTCAAGTTAGCAACTGAAGCTAACACAGATGGATAACAAATATTTTCCAACTGGACTTGCTCTACTGGAAGGAATTAATACTTAATACTGTAAACCTGGTTAAAAGTCAAGAAAACAAAAAAAAAAGTAGGCTTGACACCTACTTTTTCTATTTTGCTAAATGATCACATTGGCAAATGACCTTTATAATGTTTGTTTTTTTTAAATTGGATATATTCTATATTTACATTTCATTTCCCTTTTTCTGGTTCCCCGTGCCCCAAAGGTCCCACATGCCCTTTTTCCTCCCCCTGCTCCCTCATCCACTCCTTCCCACTTCCCTGTTCTGGTATTCTCCTACACTGATGCTTTGATCCTTTCCAGCACCAGTGTCCACTCCTTTCTTCTTGTCAGACATCATTTGGTATGTGAATTGTGTCTTTGGTGTCCCAAGATTCTAGGCTAATATCCACTTATCAGTGACTGCATACCATGGGTATTATTTTGAAACTGGGTTACTTCACTTAGTATGATGTTCTCCAGCTCCATCCATTTCAATGAATTTCATGAATTCATTGTTTCTAATGGCTGAGTAGTACTCCATTGTGTATATATACACCACTTTTTGTATCCATTCCTCTGTTGAGGGAAATCTGGGTTCTTTCCAGATTCTGACTATTATAAATAAGGCTGCTATGAACATAGTGGAGCATGTATCCTTATTACATGCTGGGGAATCTTCTGGGTATATTTCCAGGAGTGGTATGGTTGGGTCCTCTGGAAGTATCATGTCCAGTTTTCTGAGGAGCCACCAGACTGATTTCCAGAGTGGTAGTACCAGCTTGCAGTCCCGCCAGTAGTAGAGTAGTGTTCCTCTTTCTCCACATCCTCACCAACACCTGATGTCTCCTGAGTTTTTAATCTTAGCCATTCTGACTGGTGTGAGGTGAAATCTCAGGGTTGTTTTGATTTGCATTTCTCTAATGACTAATGATGTTGTACATTTTTTAAGGTGTTTCTAAGCCATCCGAATATCTTCAGGTGAAAAGTCTTTGTTTAGCTCTGTACCCCATTTTTGGATAGGGTTATTTGGTTTTCTGGGGTCTAACTTCTTGAGTTTTTTTGTATACATTGGATATTAGCCCTCTGTCGGATGTGGGGTTGGTGAAGATCTTTTCCCAATTTGTTGGTTGCCGATTTGTCCTTTTGATTTTGCTTTACAGAAACTTTGTAACTTTATGAGGTCCCATTTGTCTATTCTTGATCTTAGAGCATGAGCTATTGGTGTTCTGTTCAGGAATTTTCCCCCTGAGCCAATGTCCTCAAGGGTCTTCCCCAGTTTTGTTTCTATTAGTTTTAGTGTATCTGGTTTTATGCGGAGGTCCTTGATCCACTTGGAGTTGAGCTTAGTGCAAGGAGATAAGTGTGGATCAATTCTCATTCTTCTGCATGTTGACCTCCAGTTGAGCCAGCACCATTTGTTGAAAAGGCTATCTTTTTTCCACTGGATGTTTTCAGTTCCTTTGTTGAAGATCAATTGGCCATAGATGTGTGAGTTTAATTCTGGGTCTTCAATCCTATTCCATTGATCCACCTCCCTGTCACTGTACCAATACCATGCAGTTTTTAACACTACTGCTCTGTAGTATTGCTTGAGGTCCGGGATATTGATTCCCCCAGAAGTTCTTTTACTGTTGATGATAGTTTTAGCTAACCTGTGTTTTTTGTTATTCTAGATGAATTTGAGAATTGCTCTTTCTAACTCTATGAAGAACTGAGTTGGGATTTTGATGGGGATTGTGTTGAATCTGTATATTGCTTTTGGGAAGATTGCCATTTTAACCATATTAATCCTGCCAACCCATGAGCATGGAAGATTTTTACATTTTCTGAGGTCTTCTTCAATTTTCTTCTTCAGAGACCTGAAGTTTTTGTCATATAAATCTTTCACTTGTTTTGTTAGAGTCACACCAAGATACTTTATATTGTTTGTGGCTATTGTGAAGGGTGTCATTTCCCTAATTTCTTTCTCGGCCTGCTTATCCTTTGCATATAGGAAGGCTATTGATTTGCTTGAGTTGATTTTATAACCAGCCACTTTGCTGAAGTTGTTTATCAGCTGTAGGAGTTCTCTGGTGGAGTTTTTTGGGTCACTTAAGTATACTATCATATCATCTGCAAATAGTGATAGTTTGACTTCTTCCTTTCCAATCTGTATCCCTTTGACTTCCTTATGTTGTCAAATTGTTCTAGCTAGTACCTCAAGTACTATATTGAAGAGATGTGGTGAGAGGGGGCAGCCTTGTCTAGTCCCTGATTTTAGTGGGATTGCTTCAAGTTTCTCTCCATTTACTTTGATGTTGGCTATTGGTCTGCTCTAGATTGCTTTTACTATGTTTAGGTAAGGGCCTTGAATTACTGTTCTTTCCAAGACTTTTAACATGAAAGGATGCTGAATTTTGTCAAATGTTTTTTCAGCCTCCAATGAGATGACCATGTAGTTTTTTTTTTATTTGAGTTTGTTTATGTAGTGGATTACGTTTATGGATTTCCATATATTGAATCATCCCCGCATCCCTGGGATGAAGCCAACTTGATCATGGTGAATGATCATTTTGATGTGTTCTTGGATTCAGTTGGCAAATATTTTATTGAGTGTTTTTGCATTGATGTTCATAAGGGAGATTGGTCTGAAGTTCTCTTTCTTAGTTGGGTCTTTGTGTGGTTTTGGTATCAGGGTAATTATGGCTTTGTAGAATGAGTTGGGTAGTGTTCCTTCTGTTTCTATTTTGTGGAATAGTTTGAAGAGTATTGGTATTAGGTCTTCTTTGAAGGTCTGATAGAATTCTGCACTAAAACCATCTGGTCCTGTGCTTTTTTTTGGTTGGAAGACTTTCTATGACCCCTTCTATTTCTTTGGGGGTTATGGGTCTGTTTACATGATCTACTTGATCCTGATTTAATTTTGGTACTTTGTATCTGTCTAGGAAATTGTCCATTTCCTCCAGATTCTCCAGTTGTGTTGAGTATAGGCTTTTCGAGTAGGATCTGATGATTTTTTGAATTTCGTCAGTTTCTGTTGTTATATCTCCCTTTTCATTTCTTATTTTGTTGATTTGAATACTGTCTCTGTGCCCTTTGGTAAGTCTGGCTAGGGGTTTATCTATCTTGTTGATTTTCTCAAAGTACCAGCTCCTGGTTTTGTTGATTATTTGTGTGGTTCACTTTGTTTCAATTTGATTGATTTCAGCCCTGAGTTAGATGATTTCCTGTCTTTTACTCCTCCTGGGTGAAATAGCTTCTTTTTGTTCTAGAGCTTTCAGGTGTGCCATTAAGTTGCTAGTATATGCTCTCTCCTGTTTCTTTTTGGAGACACTCAGGGCTATGTGTTTTCCTCTTAGCACTTCTTTCATTGTGTCCCATAGATTTGGGTATGTTGTGCCTTCATTTTCATTAAATTCTAAAAAGTCTTTGATTTCTTTCTTTATTTCTTCCTGGACTAAGGTATCATTGGGTAGAATATTGTTCAGCCTCCATGTGTATGAGGATTTTCTGTTGTTTTTGTTGCTATTGAAGAACACTCTTACTCCATGGTGATCCAATAGGAGGCATGGGATTAGTTCGATCTTTTTATATTTGTTGAGGTCTGTCTTGTGACCAATTATATGGTTGATTTTGGAGAAGGTACCATGAGGTGCTGAGAAAAAGGTATAGTCTTTTGCTTTAGGATGAAATGTTCTATATATATCTGTTAAATCCAATTGGCCCAAAGTTTCAATGAGTTTCCCTGTGTCCCTGTTTAGTTTCTGTTTTCCTGATCGGTCCATTGAGGATAGTGGAGTGTTGAGGTCCCCCACAACTATTGTGTTAGGTGCAATGTGTGCTTTGAGTTTCAGTAAACTTTCTTTTATGCATGAGGGTGCCCTTGCATTTGGAGCATAGATGTTTAGAATTGTGAGTTCTTCTTGGTGTATTCTTCCTTTGACCAGCAAGAAGTGACCTTCTGTGTCTCTTTTGATGACTTTGGGTTGAAAGTCAATTTTATCTAATATTAGAATGGCTATTCCAGCTCGCTTCCTGCGACCATTTGCTTGCAAAATTGTCTTCCAGCCTTTTACTCTAAGGTAGTGTTTGTCTTTGACTCTGAGGTGTGTTTCCTGTATGCAGTAAAATGTAGGGTCCTGTTTCCATATCCAGTCTGTTAGTCTATGTCTTTTTATTGTAGAATTGAGTCCATTGATGTTAAGAGATATTATGGAATAGTGATTATTTCTTCCTGTCATTTTTGATGTTATTGTTTTTGAGTGGTTATCTTCTTTTGAGTTTGATGGAAGAAGATTACTATCTTGCTTTTTCTTGGGTGCAGTTTCCCTCCTTGTATTGGAGTTTTCCTCCTATTATCCTTTGTAGAGCTGGGTTAGTGGAAAGATATTGTGTAAATTTGGTCCTGTCATGGAATATTTTGATTTCTCCATCTATGTTGATTGAGATTTTTGCTGGGTATAGTAGTCTTGGCTGACATTTGTGTTCTCTTAGAGTCTGCATGAGATCTGCCCAGGATCTTCTAGCTTTCGTGGTTTCTGGAGAGAAGTCTGGTGTCATTCTGATAGGTCTTCCTTTATATGGCCTTTTTCTCTTACTGCCTTTAAAATTCTTTCTTTGTTTAGTACATTTGGGGTTTTGATTATTATGTGACGGGAAGTATTTCTGTTCTGGCCCAGACTGTTTGGAGTTCTGTAAGCTTCTTGTATATTCATGGGCATCTCTCTCTTTAAGTTAGGGAAGTTTTCTTCCATAATTTTGTTGAAGATATTTGCTGACCCTTTAAATTGTAGATCTTTACTCTCACCTATCCCTATAATCCTTAGGTTTGGTCTTCTCTTTGTGTCCTGGATTTCCTGGATATTTTGGGTTACAAGCCTTTTGCATTTTGCATTTTCTTTGACTATGGAGTCAATGGTTACTATGGTATCTTCAGCATCTGAGATTCGTACTTCTATCTCTTGTATTCTGTTGTTAATATTTGCTTCTACTTCCCCTAATTTCTTCCCAAGTTTTTCTATCTCCAAAGTTGTCTCCTTTTGTGATTTCTTAGTTGTTTCTACCTCTGTGTTCAGATCTTGGATGGTTTTACCCAGTTCCTTAATTTGTTTGTTTGTGTTTTCCTGCAATTCTTTAAGAGATTTTTGTGTTTCCTTTTTCATGACTTCTGCCTGTTGATTCAAGTTCTCCTGCATTTCTTTAAGTGATTTTCTCATTTCCTCTTTTTTGGCTTCTGTCTGTTGGTCCATATTCTCCTGGAATTCTTTAAGTGATTTTTGTGTTTGCATTGTAAGGAATTTTAATCTATTGATGTTCCCCTGCATTTCTTTAAGAGATTTGTTTATGTCTTTTTTGTGTTCCTCTAGCAGCATCATGACTAGTGCTTTTAAATCCAGCTGTTGTTTTTTCTGGTGTGTTGGGGTATACAGGACTTGCTGTGGTTGGCGAATTGTGTTCAGATGCTGCCATATTCCCTTGATTTCTGTTAGTAACCTTCCTACCTTTGCCTTTTGGCATCTGTTTATCTCTGGAGTTAGTTGGTCTTGTTGTTACTTGGTTGGTGTTTGAAGCTCCTGTGAGCCTGGCGTTTGGCGCTGCTGTAGTAGAGGGTGTCCGACCTCCCGAGGTGGAGACAGGGAGTTTTCAATTACTGGGCTCAGAATTACTTCCTCAGCTCTGCTGGGCTGGATCCAAGTCTTCCCCAGGCTTGCTGCTGGACCTGCAATTGGCCTCCCGCAGTCTTCTCCTGGCCTGCCTAGTTGCCAACTCTTAAGAATCAGATAGTTTTTTCCCTCCCCCGATCTGGGCTTGTCTGTTAGATCTTTATGGTGACCTGGGCTCCTCTGTTGGTTCTCTATGGTGACCTGTTCAGGCCACCAGCTCCAAGATGGTGGCGGATATCAGGGCTCTGACTAATCACTGGATTCCCTGTAGGACCTGAGGTTCCCTGGTTGGGCTGCTATAACCTAGATGGTGGTGCTCTCTGTCCACAGGGCTCTGTCTTGTTAGCTGTCTATGGTGTCCTGAGGCAAGATGTCGGCCGCTGGCTGTACTCCAGGCACAGACCCACTAGCAGGTTGGTGCCTAAGGGGGTTGGTGCAGAGACTACCCGCTGAGCTGATATGGCTCTGGGTGCACTGCCGAGCTGTTGGTGCAAGCAAGAGCCTGACGGGGTAGTCGATGCTAGGCTAGGTCTCTGTTCATGCACTTGAACTTAGTCACCGGCAGGCAGTCCGCCATGACCCGAGGGAAGATGGTGGCCTGGCTGCAAGCCTTCAAGCCAGTCACCAGCAGTCAGAGACAGCCTCTGAACTGTAGGTGCATGGACTTTCTGCCAACCTGCTCTGGCTCTGGGTGAGAGCAAGAGTCTGATTGCATATTTGTTGCTAGGCTAGGTCTCTGTCCATGCACCTGAACCCAGCCGCTGGCAGGCAGTCTGCAGTGGCCCCAGGGAAGATGGTGGCCTGGCTGTAAGCCTGCAAGCTGGTCCCCCATTATGTTTGTTAATAAACATAGATATGAAATGTTCTCAGCCTTTGTCAGGGAGTCCTTTATTATAGTGAGCATCAATCAATTTGGAGACAATTGGTCAAAAGGCTGAGAACGGTAAGGCGCCATACTAAGGTTCAGGGGATACTGCAAAAGTATGGGAAAAGAATATAGGAACCTAAGATGTGATTTTTGTCTTCTTTTTAATCCTCTAATTTCTTGTTGGATTTTTTAGTTTGTGTTCTGTTTCAACAACGTTTACAATTACTCATTGACGTTTTAATATTACAACACTCTTATATCATTGCCTGAAATTTCAGCATATTATTTTTTTATAGCAAAACAAAAACAAAATAACAAAGAAAAAACCAAAAGCAAGTTAAGTAAACTGAACTTGAGAACATCTATGTGATTATCATTCTAATGAAATGATTATTTCTTAGGATTAAATAAAAAGAATATAAGAACCTGGTGATGAGGAGACATGTGAAGAAACCCTTTCTTCTGGATATACCATGGTTATTGCATCCATAAACTCAAAACGAGTGTGACCTGCCCATGACTTCCATAAGATAAAGTAGCCAAAATTCCAGAATGAATGATGAGGAGCTCTTAATACTCCACATATAAGTAAAGGTCTATTGGCTGTCATAGATTCATTGAGAGGATAAATTATTGTTATTGAGAGAGGTGGCTGTTGGTACAATGTTTTGTGGTCCTGTGATGTCTGCATGTATATACACAACACTAAATGAACTTACTGGTTTATTAAAAATCAGATAATAACAAAGTTGGCATTGGGGCATACTGGGTGAGACCAGTGGGAAGCAGGAAGGTGGACATAAGGAAAGATTTTAATATTTTATTGAATCAAGATAAGAAATTCTGTATGAATGAATTAAACAAAATCAGCAAAGCAGATTGTGAGTCTGTGTGTGTGTGTGGGATGTTTCAGATTCAAAATATAGCATGAGCTAGGTGATGTTGTGACTTAAAAAATATGACCTTCTCTTGGATGTGTACTTTCAAAGTGAGAGAAAATGGAACATTTGGCAGCTTAAGTCTACTCCAAAAGGCAGAATGAGAGTGACAGTGTTCAGGTGAGTTATGGGTAAGAGATAAGAAGGAAAGTAAATTCATAATCTTGTCAAGTCAGAGAACTCCCAAGTACTGGAATTTATGTCAGGAGCTGTAAGAGTTGTTTGAAAATTATTGTTTGAAAAAGGAGGGTAGCCATTGTTTCTGGTTATCTTTGGGTATACCAAAAACTTCCATCAAATATTCCCTAAAGGGCCAGTGGTGGAGGCTACCTTTCTTTAATCAGACAATAATTTTCAGTTACATCAAAACATTCTAAAGTGAAGATAGGATGTTGTTTTCAGAGCCCTTAGTGTATATCTGGCATGAACCCTTGCATGCCTTCAAAATATAGTGAATCCATGAGGGCCATCTTCAATGACGTCCTGACAATGTCATGTTTCAGAGGGAAGGCACTTGTTGTGACACCAAGTTCCTGCTGGAAGCAGCTGGCAGAGGCTCATCTCTCAGGACTCTGTGCTTCAGCCTTTATGAAGCTAGCTATTCCTTTTTCTTCTTTCCCATGTTACCAGTCTTATGGCAGCAAAGGAGGCAACATTTTGCGATGATGAATACCACAGTTAACACACAGACCAATAGGAACCCAATCACATCCAGAGAGTGGTACTGGAACCAGTTAAGATTATGCAGAGCTGGGCGAAGGTGCTTGGCTCCTTTGTTGCGCATGACATACTCGATCCAGAAGACTGCTCGGTCCAAGGGCTTCATTGGCTGATCATGGTGGATTCTGGATAATCTCATGGCATTCTCTTTATAGCTTAAGGGACAATGTATACAACCAAAATTTAAGAGAAGCTAATTTGTTGATTAACATAACACATACTAGTGCCACTCCACACAGTGGCACTGTGTTTTTGTTTTATTCCCCATAGAATATTTAGTTTTAATTTTTGCAGTTGAGCAATATTAAACATCGGCAAGAGAAAGTATGAAGAGTCAAATTGTGTGTGTGTGTGTGTGTGTGTGTGTGTGTGTGTGTGTAAGATTTAAGAACAAGAAGTGAAGTAGACATTGAATTCTCTTAAGAATCCAGGGGCAGTATGTTATACTGGATATCTCCTCTCTAGTTTCAGTTAAAAACCAATGCAATTCTGTTTCTGGACTAGGAGACTATGTATGTAAGAACCAGTTGCACTTTCTCTTGTTATTTGGCCTCTGGGGGGGTCTCATTAGGTACATTTGTCTACTGGAAAACCTTGAAATTACAAATAGTGTTCTCTGGGTATAGAAAGAATTTAATACTGTCTCTCATTTCTTCAGTACTGGTTATGCAATATCACATATCTTTATAGAAATAACATATAAAAGTTTTACTAAAACTTTTATAGCTTCAGAAAATATCAGTAAATGATTAGCCTTTCATTAAGATTAAGGTTCATGATTATTATATACAATCTATTACATTTTGAAATAGTGTCCTTGCTACCAATAAGATATATTTTTTGTTATATTACTTATGTATATAGAATAGTTTCAGACTAATTATGTCTCATTCATTGAAATATAAATTTAGAATAACTTTATTGTCAAAATAAGGACATATTTCTGATATGCAATATCACAATATTATTCCAAATTGTTCTCCTTCAAGTAGGATAAAAGTCAATCTAATGATTTGAATCTATCAATAATTTTAAAGGAATAGTTATTCATACCAACCATAAATGTGCATATTTTCAATCCCAGCACTCAGGAGGCTGAAGCAGGCAGACTTACATGAGTTCATGGTTAGTGTTGTGATCATATATAGTAAGAAATGAAAAAGAAAAGAAGAAAACCCAATCTTTAAACAAAACCAACTTTGAACAATGAAAAAAACAAGAAATACACTCACAAAGGGTCATTAATGACAGTCTTCAAGGCAGTGAGAAGGTCTGTAGTTGACAGTGTGTCAAAGTCTACTCTAACAGCTGCTCCCTTGGCTACCATGTGATTAATATTATCAGGTTGATCTGCAAACAAGGGAATACCCACAATAGGAATGCCATGATAAATTGCTTCGTAGATGCCATTGGTTCCACCATGAGCTATAAAAGCTTTGGTTTTTGGATGACCTGCAGTGAGAAGAGATTTTACACAATTAGTGATCTTAATACTGAAGAGAGGGAAAATATGAAGGCTCAGAAGGGAACTGTTATCAAGAAAGTACATTACTATAGCCACAGACCTGTAGTGAAACTTTGCCTTACCAAGAAGGTCATTCTGGGGAATCCACTTGTACAGCCGAGTATTGGATCCTAAGGTGTCTGGTTTCTTACCATCAAATCTCCACAGAACCTGTTACACAGACAAAACCCTATTTAATTGCAGAAATCCCAAGGCTTTTTTATATTTTCATTATGGAGAATTGAGATTACTCAGTTGAAAATTGTCCAGCTGATAGACAATGAAATTTAAGAGAGGGGAATTCTAAAATAGTATAAGATCTTAAAAGACTGAAATAAATAACACATTTTTCTGTACATTGCTTCATAATAACTTGACATTACACTTAATTATACTAATTTTATATGTCTGATAATTAGTGACAAATTAGAGTATACACAAAATTTTTAGACAGTTAATATAATCCTTATTGGGAAAACTATGGTCAATTAGTAACAGTATATGATTATGTATATTTTATATGTAAACTGATGTATATATAGGATATATATATATATATATATACATATCATATATAATCCCAATATTACATCTTTTTAAGTCATAGGCACACTGTTTTACCTACTTTTTCATGTTCTTTTGGCTATTCATTGTACTTAGGTTTAATTTGATTCATAATATATCATATGATACAATTTACCATTTCCAAAAATATTTTTTCTTACCAGGAAGTATATTTACTTCATTTCAGATAAAATTTATTAGGGACTGTCCATGGAAGAATGTCAGTAGGAAAATTTAAAATACACTTTCTATTGTCCTAAATACATTTCATGTCTAGTATCAAACTGAGTTCTAAGTAAAAGCAATCCTCACAAATTGGAATACGAACTGTTGGTCTTTCCTTTCTGTGTGCTTTGTGCTTAGTAAAATAAAAAATTATCTCCGTAATTGGAGAAATCAGTATCAAGTAATAGAATAGATGCAGTTTACAAACATCAAAAGATTGTTGCTTTTAGAAAGTAATTCAATAACAATTCGTTTGAGTTGCAAGATACTGGATTCTTCCTATATTATCCTTGCTGACATATTTTCCCACATCAGTCATTGGGAAAAAGATATTTTTCTCTTTCTTTACAGATATTTTTGTTTCATTTTATGTATGTGGGTGTTTTGCCTGCATGTAATTCCATGCACTGCGAGTATTCTATTTGGGGTCCCTAAAATGCACACATGAAATTTCCTGGCAGTTGAGCTGGGGATACTTGTGAGCTACAACATAAGTCCTAGCAATCAAGCCCAGTTCCTCTGGAAGATCAGCCTGTGCTCTTAATGCATCACAGAGTCATTTTTCCAGCCCAGCGTTAAATTCCTCATTATTTCATTTCCTCTTTCTATTCCTCCTTCCTTCCATCCTTTCTTTCTTTTACTTCTCTTCTCTTCTCTTCTCTTCTCTTCTCTTCTCTTCTCTTCTCTTCTCTTCTCTTCTCTTCTCTTCTCTTCTCTTCTCACTTCTTTTGAAACACTGACACACTGAATAGACCAGAAAAGCTTGAGTATCATCATGAAGAGGAAACTGGTTGTAAGTATGAAGAAAAAGATCTGTCTCAGATCTTTAAGTGCCAACATGTCAGGTATGCACAGCCATGCTGGATCTAAGTGTGATCTTTTAGGTAATAATGTGAATCAGTATTAGATTAATATTTTATCCTCTACTATTCATAATTTTCTTTTTAAAATATTGTTTGAGATGGATAGGAAAGAGCCCATTACCTTGCATTTCACAGGAATTTTGCCTACTGTAATCCAATCAGAGGACAATAGACTTATAACACATTTGTCCACCTAGTGGACTCTTTATCTCACCTTCTGTGGAATCTGGGCAAGAGCAGAAGCAATTATATTGGCCTTTTCATCTGCCATGTTTTTAACCATTGATCCCAGAGAAAACACTATGATACCATGTTCTCCAGAGCTCTGAACAAATTCTTCCATTTCCTACAAAGAGAGTTGTGACATCACAAATGAATGGTTGCATGGGAGGCATTGTCTAAAGGACTGAGACCAACATGACCATAGGGAATCATGTAATTACAGGAATTATTTTAGGGAGACTAGTGTATCCATTGCCTCAGGGCTTAAGTGTTCATGGAGAGTGCATTTGTACTATAGCACAATTGACCAAAATAAGAAAATTTGAGGAAAAAAGTGTTGCTATTAGAGATGCCAGTGAAATTTAGAGGATCATTAGGAGGTATTTTAAAAACAACTTGAAGAGAAGGGAGAAAGATTATAAGAGCCAGAGGGGGTGAATGACATCTCAGTGTCTACCAGGTACAATAAGACTGGTGCTCCTGTAAACTCACAGGCTGTAGCAGCATGTCTACGACCTGTCCAGGTTTAAGCCAGATGAATTCCATCACTGACAGTATAAAATGGTCATGTAATTACATCACTGAGAGTAGAAAATGGTCATGTACTTCCACTTCTAACTAAGAAGCAATTGGTAATTGAGATCTGATAACAAGGGGGAAAATCAATTCTCCCTAATATTGAGTGACTGTATAAATCTATCATATACCAGAACATACCACCAGGGCAGGAATAGTTACCCCACCCAAAATAAATGCCATATTTTAAAAATGTTTTGTGTGCTTTTTTTCTTTTCTTTTGCATTGTTTGAGTAATTTTGGTCTTATTTTTTTAAAATTCATTTCTTTGATTTTTTTTCGTGATTTCTTTGAAAGAAATGCGAGGGAGGCACAGTGAAGGAGGGAGTGGAGAAGAAGACAGGAAGGGAGGGAGGGAGAGAGAGGAGCTCTGAGATGGGGGACCAGGAGGTAGGCAGCATTTGAGATATAAATAAATTAATTAATTAAATTCTTATTGTATTCTTACATTGAAATGAAAAAAATTTCTGTAGTACATTTTAAACAAAAAAAGATATTCTACTTCCAAACAAAGAAAAGAAAAAAAACTATCACACACACACACACACACACACACACACACACACACATACACACACACAAAACAATAACCCCAGTAGCCCTGGAAATAAGTTGGGAATTGAAAAATAGGAGTAACTTATAGTAACATATCAGAAAAATATCAAAATTAAGAGACCTTCTAAAGAGTTGGATAATGTTTGTAAATTGTTCAGAGAGTGTACTAATTAAAAAGCTCTCTAACATCATAAGAAAAAAGAATTAAATGAACTTAGGCAAATGATCCAAAGCAGTTGTTCCCTCAGATGCAAATATCCTACAATTATCTGAAAAATCTTTCAGTAATTTTAGCTATCAGAAAATTCAATTCAAAATATATCAATCTTCCATCATAATCCACTCATCATGAATGGCACAAAAATTTAAGTAATATAAAAATGCTCCCACAGATAATATGGAATTTGAACATTTATGCATTTATTGTAGTTGGAAATGTAAAACTATATAGAAAACATAAATAAGCTTCTTCATATAAGTACCATTGATATGATATGTATAGTTAACCTATACCTCTCTTTGGTAATATCTGACAGAAATAATTACAAGGGAAAAATCCACATAATAATGTTTATTGCATCACTATTCACAATCCCTCTAATACAGAATTAGCTAAGATATTGTTCAACTGATTAATGTGTAACGACGTGTTGGTAAATATACATAACTGTGTTTTACTCGGATAGAAAAATATTATTATTATATAATTTAGGAAAATAGCTATTGTTTAGAGAACAGGAGAGCCAGACACAGAAATAGTGTTGTTTTCTTTTGTATGTGGAAACTAAAAAAATAAAAAATAAAAACAAAATACTAGTAAAACGTAAATGTAGAAAGATTAAAATGAAGCAGAAAGATTAAAGGGAACTGTGTGTGGAACATGCATACATGAAGCTGTCTAACACTGCCTGCATGCCATGTCATAGTCCTGCTTAGGTAAGTCTTGGCAACGGTTCTTGCATTTTTTTTGTTTTTCTCTCTCTTCTTTTCATTCATTAATCTAACCCTGTACATTGGCCAGGTCACTGGAACTTCACATTGTAGGACATTACCTCTGACCTCTGTTGGATATTTCTTCAACCTATGTATCTATCTGTAATAACAATATATAACATTTATCACACTGTATATAACAGTTCTTTTTCACTATAATATTTTCAAGTAAAATATAATTTCTCTTTAGTGAAGAAATTGACTCTTTATTTCTTTAGATGTTCAACATGTCTCTGGCATTTACTATATGTTTTGTAGAGAATATAAATTCTCTTTTATGAGTTCCCTAAACACCCTTCGATCACTGACCACATTCTAAAAGAAATTTGACACTGTTAAGTAATGAGACCCAGAGATGTAAGGAAATAATGTATATGTCAATTGTCAGAGAGTTCTATTCCACTTTATATATGTCTCATGAAACCAAACATCTGGAAATAGTGATGAAGTATTGTTTTCATGAAATGGGAAAAACGGTTTATTAAGGGAATCAATACAGGGTTACCTTAGGCAGTGGTTTGGCAGGTTTGCAATGGAGTCCTCCAACAAAGTCAAAATTGGGCAAGAAAGGGCGAGGAAATTCCAAGTCCCAGAAGGTTCGGATGAGCCATATGTCTGCCTTCCCCATCATCTCTGTTAATGTTGTGGGTCTCCCTGCACCCCAAAACACATAAAATACACAATGGTGAAAGCAGTTTGTCTGGAACATAGCGTGCGATTTCACGTCGTGAGTTGAAGTCATGTTGACAAGCAATTTAAAAATGTTCCAATTATGATTTCTGATATAATTGTAGTAACATAAATATTAATTGTGTGAAAATTACATTGATTTCCAAAGCTACACCCATTAATTTGAAATATTTTGACTCATGCAAAGAAGCTTGAAAATGCTTGGAAAAAGAGCTTTCATAGATTACGTGTCTATTTTATACATTTAGCAGCTATTTTCTTGATTTCTGATTCTTGAAATTCACTGTGATAATCGGTAAGGTATGACTAAATTTCTTTTATCACTGCTGTACTATGTCCATTACAGAAGACTAGTATTACTAACTTAGTTGTATATGTCAAAGTTATAGCTAGATATTTCTATGAGTAGTTAACATTTAAACTCTGTCCTATTAATTTAGATAATATTTTATTTAATGGAAAGGCATTTTAAATATAAATTAAAAGTATGCATTTTGTAGCAAGATTTAAAGCTTTAAGATATAAGTTTTATTGATGTGAGACATCTGAAATTCTTTTTTTTTAATTTTTTTTGACATCTGAAATTCTAAGAAAATAAAGTTGCATTGGCTGTTTCTGGTTTTAGTGATACTATTTCATTGTAAAAAATCTTACATGGTATTCTTGATAGATTTTTTAATTTATTAGTGAGTAACTTTTGTAAAGGGAATGTGTTTTCTTCAGTGCTACACAGATAGTTGGGGTAGTAGATTATGAGTCTCCAGTGTTCTCATCTATAGTCTTTACAGCACTCAATGAAATGTGGAGTATTTTTTACTGAGACAAACATCAAACAGATCAAATGATTATCAAGAGAAATTTTCCTTGTCTCACTTTGCCTGTTTAGTAATTTCTGGAGTGTTCTAAATAGTTACTCTATAGTATTTTGCCTTGTTTTGAAGCTGATTGTTTTCTATTTTTACTTTATCAGCTCACAATTATGAATCTCATTCTATGCCTTTATATCCACATTAACATTCACAGAAACATCAAGTCAGGATTTCACAGTAACAAGGAAAGGCACACTTTACCTAGAACATCACTGTATAGCTGACTCCAGGTCTTCTCATTAAATGTTTGAAACCAAAAGTCAAAATACAGCATCTGCAGCATATTCTTCACCCTTTCCACAAACGTCATGTGGTCACTTAATTCTGACAGGACCACAGGCACATAGGAAGGGGGGAGAGGAAGGCCCCCGCTGTACTTTTCATATGTGTATCCAGGACAAAAGCGGAGACTGTACACTAAAGGTGTCTCAAGCAGTTCTGCTAGCAGCTCACCACAGGGACCTATGGCATCTGCGAGAATGACATCAAACTTAGATCCTTGGAGTTTTTTCATAAGAGTCTTGTTCCAAACTACTGCTTTGCAGAAACTTTCAATGAGATCTGAATATTCACTGAAGATTTTTTGCATTTTTGAATAAAATGTCCAAAGTGAATGTTTTTGAAAATCGTGCATCCATTCACCTATCCAGTTTTCAAAAACATGTTCAAGATCTTCATTACTCAAAGGTACAGAGTAAATCTCAAAATTAATAGAAGATTCATTGCTAGGCTCAATGAGGATTGAAGCAGAAGATACAAGTACGGTGACTTCATGACCTCTCTGGACAAGTTCATCCAGAATTATCTTTATATTTATCCAATGGCTGTATTCTGTCGGCCACACCAGCACTTTCCCACAGGCTCCAGGTCTAAAGTAGCATATGAGCTGTATTAATAGCAAAACTGAAGTCTGCTTCATAGACATCTTGCTGAAATAGAATGCTGTTGAAATCTGTCATTCTTCACTGATTTTCTCGCCTTTATGGAAGTTCTACCAATCCAGAATTAACACATAACTTCAATCCTATTTCCAAATAAATGAGTCTGATGCTGTAATGTCCTGTGTATATACACACATTGGAACATGACCTCAAGGTCAACAAAGTTTGTTTGCGTTTTGTTGTCCCTGATGCTATTGAACCAAGGGAACTATTGATTCCCTTCTTATAAGCAGGTGTTGAGCCTTGAATATAACGTATGTAAGGAGTCACAGATAAAAAGCTTGTATTTTTTAAGTGTACTTAACATCAAGGGTCTGGGTGAATCAACATTTCTTAGACCTTGACCTTGGTGTCTTTCAAAAATTTTGATATGTATAATTCATTGTTATGTTGCTTGGCTCATGAAATTGCCATATTTCCTCCCATAAGGTGGAGGTGAACCTATAATATTTTCTTTCTTTCTTTTTCTAATTGAATATATTCTTCATTTACATTTCAAATGTTATACCCTATCCCAGTTTCCTCCCTCCCAGAAAAACACCAACCCAACCTCCCATCCCCTGCCCCCAAGAATATGCCCCTCCACCCAACTCACTCCCACCTATCTCCCCCTTGATTTCCCTTTGTTGGGGCATCTATTGAGCTTTCATAGGACCTAGAACCTCTCCTCCCACTGATGCCTGACAAGGCATTCCTCTGCCACACTTGTGGAACCATGTGTGCCCCTTGGTTGATGTCTTAGTCTCTGGCAGCCCTGGGGTATCTGGTTGGCTGACATCATCGTTCTTCCCATGGGGCTGCAAATCCCTTTAGCTCCTCCAGTCCAGCCTCCAACTCCCCCATTGCTAACCCCATGCTCAGTCCAATGGTTGGCTGCTAGCATCTGCCTCTGTATGTGTAAGGCTCTGGCAGGACCCCTCCAGAGACAACCATATCAGGCTCCTTTCAGCAAGCACTTCTTGTCATCCATAATAGTGTCAGGTTTTGGCGACTGTTTATAGGATGAATCCCCAGGTAAGACAGTCTCTGTGTGGCCTTTCCTTCAGTCTCTGCTCTACACTTTGTCTCCATAATTGATCTTGTGAGTATTTTATTCCCTTTCTCAGCAAAACCAAAGCACCCTCACTTTGATCTTCCTTCTTGAGCTTCCTGTGGTCTGTGAATTGTAACTTGTTTATTTTGAGCTTTTGGGCTATCATCCACTTATCAGTGAGTGCATACCATGTGTGTTCTTCTGTGATTGGATAACCTCACTCAGGATGACACTTTCTAGTTCCATCCATTTGCCCAAGAATTTCATGAATTCATTGTTTTTAATAGCTGATAGTGCTCCATTGTGTAGATATACAACATTTTTGTATCCATTCCTCTGTTGAAGGACACCTGTGTTCACTCTAGCTTCTGGCTATTATTATAAATCAGACTGCTATGAACATAATGGAGCATGTGTCCTTATTACATGTTGGAACATCTTCTGGGTATATGCCCAGGAATGGTATATCTGGGTCCTCAGGTAGTACTATGTTTAATATTCTGAGGAACTGCCAAACTGATTTCCAGAGTGGTGAAACTATAATTTTAAGGAAAGGAAGAAATCTTACAATATTTCTCTTCTACTATATCACACACAGTTACTTGGGTCCTGGATATTTTTTAGTGGACATGTCTTCAAGTTTGTCCTTTTTAGGTTCTTTTTGTCATGAGAAAAATCATTATTAAAAGGAATGTGGAGAGTATGGAAGTCCTTTTTGCTGAGAGTTGTATTACATAATGAAGGGCAGTAAAGGCAGGAATTCAAGGGAGCAGCTTGGGGGTAGGAACTGACGTAGAGGCCATAGATGAACAATGCTGGTTTATCCTGATGATTCTTTTAGTTTTCTCTCTTACATCCAGGACCACAATCCTATTGATGCCAACAGTCACAGTGAGATAGGGTTTTCTACAGCATTCACAAAAGAGGGAAATGTTTTAAGCATTTTATGTGGTAAGATCCCTCCTCTAAGATGGCATTATTTTGTATCGAGTTAACTAAAAACTCACCAATATAAAATGACAAAGGAAACTCCAGTGAAATACCTCTAGGATTTCACCATGATGGAGTCCTTTAGCACATGTATCTGCTTGTAATGCTTCCATGCTCTTGTAAGTAACTCCTCCCCCATGCTCTTTCAAACAAATCAATAAATTCCTTGGCTCATCATGTCACACCTGAGTGGAGCCATCAGTCTGTATTTTCAGTTGTTGCTGTTGTGGTCTTCCTTCCTTCCTTCCTTCCTTCCTTCCTTCCTTCCTTCCTTCCTTCCTTCCTCCCTCTCTGTCTCTCTGTCTCTGTCTCTGTCTCTCTCTCTCTCTCTTTCTCTCTCTTTCTCTCTGTCAATGCCTTTCCTGATTTTAATAGACATTAGTACTTGCATTTCTAGGAAAAATCATCTTATGTAATTGTATCCCAAAGAGTTACAGATACAGATAAAATCAAAGGTTATTCTAGGATGGGTACTTTGTATGATTGTTGTAGATTATGTAAATCCAACTGAGACTCAGCTGCTGGCTTGTAAAGAACTTCCTTTTATAAGGATATTACACCACACACACAGACATGCACACACATACCACATATACACACACATACATAAACACAGAACATATGATGCTCTTTTCCTCACTAGTCTCTAATTTGGAAGGAAAAGTGGAAAAAAGGAAGACGAGATAGAAATGATGTTTTGGTTTTCTATAGAGATCTTGGGGAACAAGCAAAATTTCCTCACTTCTATATTAATATGTTCATGGCTACTGACACTGTTCCAGGCTTGCATATGCCAGCCATATCAGGAAAGCATGCTTTAGTATGAACTTTCACTTCCTAGTATTCTGAATCTTACATTCATTGTGATCCCTCGTTCATCATACCCCATGAACTATAGGTATAGGAACTGTGATATAGGTGTATCTATTGGGGCAGGATTTTCTGAACCTTTTGATATCTCCATTGTGTCAGGCTGTGCTTTTCCATGATGGATATCTGTCATGAAGATTCTGATGAATTATGGTAGCCATGCTGTAATGATTTCAATAGGAATGTTTGAATGCTTGGCCACCAGAGAATGGCACTATTAGGGGTGTGTGGCTTTTTGTAGTAGTTGTGCTCTTGTTGGAGGTAGTGTGATACTTAGGGTGGGCTTTGGTGTTTCAAGTGCTCATGGCAGGCCCAGAGTCTCTCTCTCTTCTTCCTACCTGTGAATCTATATGTAGAACTGTCAGATAATCTCCAGCACCATGTCTGCCTGCAAGCCACCATGCTTCCTGCTATGACAGCATTGGTCTAAACTTGAGAACTGTAAGCAAGTCTCAATCAAATGTTTTCCTTTATAAGAGTTTCCATGGTCACAGTTTCACTTTAAAGCAATAGAACACTGATAAGGACACATACCTATGGTAATAAGGATAAGATTTAGAATATAGAAAGGAAGCGTGCTGCTAAGTTAAAGTTAAATTTATTTCTAAATTCAATGGAGTCAGTAGCCCCAAAGCTGACTATGTGTTCCCTACCAGTCATGCTTTTCCTCTAGCACAATACATATACCTCTGTACTGGGTGCCTTTATGTCTACTTGACAGATAAACCACAGTTATCTGAAAGGAGAGCGCTTCAGGTGAATAATGTCTGGATAAGATCCAACTCTAGACCATTTTCTTAATTAGTGATTAATGGGCAGAGAGCCCAGCCTGTTTGGAGTGATGTCATCTTCGTGCTGTTGGTCCTGTGTTCTTTAAGAAAGCAGTCTGAGCAAGCCATGGGGAGCAGACAGGTAAGCAGCACCCATCAGTGTCCTCTTAATCAACTCCTGCCTCCAGGTTCCTGCATTATTGGAATTCCTGTCCTGAATTTCTTCAGTAATCAACACTGATATAAACATATAAGCCCCATAAACTATGTCTTCCCTAATTGCTTTCGATCATGATGTTTCATCACAGCAATAGAAACCATAACTAAGACTTCTTTTCCAATGGTTAGTCAGGTAGTCCAAGGGACTTCCCAACTTTCCCAAGGGCTTCAGCTGTAGCCATTTGTTGCCCCTAAAGGGCTCAGGGTGGGACCCTATTCTGAAAATGTCAGGGAACCATAGAGTTGGCATGGCTTAGCTGCCTTGAGAGGTATGCTTCATAGGTGTTTTTCATGTTAGAGTTCATGGCTCCTGGGGCATTGTGCCTTACAGTTTCTGAGAGATTGATACCCTTCCTCAGTCAGTGCAGCTTTCACTTATGCTTCTTTTTATGTTCCTTCTATAGTGAAGGACTCATAAAATCTTTATAGGACAATTTAATTAGTCTTAGACATTAATCTTGTATCCTGGCAACTACAACTCTATTGATACAGGCAATTGTCATTATATTTGGTTTATGTAAAGGTATTAACAGTGTCATTGCTCTCATTAAAATTGACATAGCTTAAGTTTTTCCGTGGACTTTCCATTGGACTTGGTTTTGTTCCTTGCAGCCATATTGTCTATCTATGGCCCGAACTGTAAGTGTGGGTACTTACAGGTGCTGCCAGAAACTGGGATCTGAAATGTGGTGATTTGAAGAAGAAAACTGGAAAAACATAAAAAAGTTAGACTCAAGAAACTGCTGGGAATCGTAGTCACACAAGTATAAAAAGACAGAACATTCTTTGGAGATACAAATAGAGGACAGGCAGGTTCAAAGGCAAGACATTTGATGGCAGAAGTTGTGAATTTTGTAACTGGACTCAGAAGTTAAAGCAGAAGACCATCAGTTGATGAAACTCCTGCAATTCATGAGTGAGTTTCAGCTTTTTTTCCCTGAAGAGGGACCCTTGGATCCCAGAATTTGTTTCCCATTAGGAAGAACAATTCAGGAATAATTAAACGGAAGGGGACCAGAAAATCCTTAGTGATTTTTTTCTGCTTGGAAAAAAAAGTCATTGATAAAATGACAGTTAAAATTGTAAATGAAAGTTATAAGGAAAAGGGGCATAAAAGAAAATTTAGAACCTTAAGATATATTATGTAATGTTTGTGATGAGGTTGAGGGTTTTCCTCCTCCTTGTACAGATTTTGTTCCCCCCATCTCCAGATCCAATTACCTCTGCTCTTAAATCCTATCCATAAGCGCAGTTCTTGATAGCATGAAGATTTTTTTCACTGCTTTACTCCATCTCTCACTGAGATTATTCAGGAGGTTTCTCATACCACATTAGAGAATGTAATTCTTCTATGTTAGGGTACATGTCCTCAATACAAGAAGGTGTGTTTCATGCCCAGGAGGTGAGAGAAGAAATGAGAGGAATTTCTCTTTTCTGAATGAGTTAACACACATGATCATAATAACCCAGGACAAAGGGTTAGAAACTACACCCATTTTTTTTTAAAGACTTTTAAGGACCTTAAGCAAATTTGAGCTTAGTATGGGCCAACTACTCCTTTTACACTGTTTCTCTTTGATTCTATTTTTGGGGAAGCTTTTCTTCACTGAATGGAGGATCTTAGCAAATTTTAAGGTGACTATTTACTGTGGAAGACTGTATATTCACTATGATTTCAGCGCCAAGCTATTAACAAAATAATGTGTCCATAACCTTTAAAATGTTAGTAGGTGAATGCATGCATAGTTGTGTTCAATAGTAGATCATACATTCTTCTGAAGCTCACAGACAAATCAAGGGTTTGGTTTACAGGCTTGGCATAAATTATCAGATTAGGGGAAAAAGAGAAACATCATAAAATTAGATAGGTGCCTGATGAGCCTTATCAAGATTTTGTTTCCTCTCTTTTCCAGTCAGTCTCCTGATGGTTGATGGGGAGACTTACTTATTGCTAAGGAAGTGGTGTATGTGAATGCTAATGCAGAATTCCATACTACCATCCAACTGTTTTGAAAGAAAATAGATATTTTCATTGTAACTGTCTCTGTGCTGATACTGGGCCTTCATATACTCAAGGGTTTAACTCTGGCTCTCTCTTCAATAAGGATAAAAGAATTAAACTGTGACCAATAGCCCAAATTTATGTCAAAGTTTGTTGCTATTGCTTTTAGGAGAACTAAAGTAAATAGTTTCCTCTTGCTTTTTTTCCCTTTCTTTCTTTCTTTCTTTCTTTCTTTCTTTCTTTCTTTCTTTCTTTCGGTTTTTTGAGACAGGGTTTTTCTGTGTAGTCCTGGCTGTCCTGGAACTCACTCTGTAGACCAGGCTGGCCTCAAACTCAGAAATCTGCCTGCCTCTGCTGGGATTACAGGCGTTCGCCACCATGCCCGGCTTCCTCTTGCTTTTTAATATTATTTAATAACTTTAATTATTTAATCATTCTTTAATCATTTTTTACAGTCTAGTTGTTATCCCCTTTCATTCCTCTTTCTTTTATTGTGCATTATATGATAATATTTTGCCTTCTGTTACAGATAATAAACTGCTAAGTCATCTGTTTATTAAGGTAAAAATTGGATTACCCTTTTAAAATTGCAGTCATAATTAAAAAAATAAAAATTTTATTATTAATGAATTTAGATGACTTAGCATTTAGTTTTCTTATTTTAGACTCCTACAAAATATTAAAAATTAACAATGAACCATTCTCCTTCATACACTGGCATATCTTTTCAGAAAGTGACACAGAACTTAGGTGACTTTACTTGGATGTAAAATCACTTAGGTAATTTTAGCAGTAATCCCCTTCCTGCAGTCTGACTTCCATGGTTCCAGAAAATATTAAGAGACCTGCCAGTTGAGGAAGCATTGAAGCAGTGTTCCCTAGCTGTATATGTCAGCATCCTGTGGTTCAACTCAGTAGTTTTCACTGGAGAACCTTTCCATAGGACTATGGTGACAGTGGTTGGAGATACTATTTTGACTTTTCTGTTTTCTTTCTGATTTAACATTCTAGTCAGCTTCATTGGGCTTCTTTAGGAGGTCTAGCCTTGGAGCTCTGCCTTGGAGTTTGGGGGTGTTTTTGAAGAACAAGGTTCTGTTGAAGTCCCCAACCGAAGCTCTCATTACATATTAGGAGCTTGGTCTAGAAATGTTGAGATCCTGGGTTGGGCTTCCTTCTGGTGACATTCACCTAGGAAAGTCTGTGCAGGAGGTCTGTGGTTAGTGCCAGGCCTGCAAATGTAGGAATGTTTCTTGTGGGCTTGGGAAACATGAGCAACAGCCAGTGTAGGAAGTTTTAATACCTTCACACATTCTTTTAAATTTCAATTTATTTTACATGTGTGAGTTTTTGGTCCTAATGAATGTCTGTGCACCACTCCTGTGTCAGGCTCCTGGGGAGGAAAGGAGAGGTCGTAGAATTCCTGGGACTGTCACCAGAGAAGAGTGTGAACCATTGCATGGGGAAACCTGTGTGCTATAAGAACAGTCCAAGCTCTTGACTGCTGAGCCACCTTTCAAAGCCCTTCACTTTACCTTTTTTTTTTCTCCTCTCTCCTCTCTCTCTCCCTCCCCCATTCTTTGTAAATGAGAATTAAGAACTAACCTTGTGATCACATTGCTTCATCTTTAACACTTTACAATACCAGTCTTTGTCTTCTAGGGAAACTCCTTCAAGAGATTCACCAATGGTATCTATGATGATATCTTTTGGCCATGTTCTAATTTTGGACTGAAATCCAGTGACCTCGACACCCACAGCCTTTACACATGCATCATGTTAGAACTCCTTTGAGGCAATTTCAGGGAGGTTTGGGTCTTTATTCACTTCCCTCCAATCGCCTATGTCTCTAACCTGGGATGTTTTCTTTCTTTTTTTATTCTTGTTTCCTTTTTTAAATTTTTTTGTTTTCTATATTCTTTGTTTACATTCCAAAGGCTTTCCCCTTTCCCAGTTCCCCCCACCATATGTCCCATAAGTCCTCTCCCCCCCAACTATTCCCCAACCACCCCCCCCCCATTTCTCTGTTCTGGATCTACAAAACTGGATCCAATCTTTTCAGGCCCAGGGTCCTCTCCTTTCTTATTCTTGGGACTCATTTGACTTGCTAATTGTACCTTGAGTATTTAGGGCTTCTGGGCTCATTAATATCCACTTATCAGTGATTGCATTTCTTATGTATTCTTTTGTGATTGGGTTAATTCACTCAGGATGATATTTTCCAGATCTAACCATTTGCCTACAAATTGCATGAATTCATTATTTTTAATTGCTGAGTAGTATTCCATTGTATAAATATACCACATTTTCTGTATCCATTCCTCCTTTGAGAGATATCTGGGCACCTTCCAACTTCTGGCTATTATAAACAAGGCTACTATGAACATTGTGGTTTCTGTAAGACAAAGGACACTGTCAGAAGGACAAAACAGCAACCAACAAAGTGGGAAAAATCTTCACCAACCCCACATCCAACAGAGGGCTAATATCCAATATATACAAAGAACTCAAGAAGTTAGACCGCAAAGAACCAAATAACCCTATCAAAAATGGGGTACAGAGCTAAACAAAAAATTTTCATCAGAAGAAATTCGAATGGCCGAGAAACATCTTAAGAGATGTTCAACATCATTAGTCATCAGAGAATTGCAAATCAAAACAACCCTGAGATTCCACCTCACACCAGTCAGAATGGCTAAGATTAAAAACTCAAGAGACAACAGGTGCTGGAGAGGATGTGGAGAAAGAGGAACACTCCTCCACTGTTGGTGGGATTGCAAAATGGTAAAACTGCTCTGGAAATCAGTGTGGCGCTTCCTCAGAAAATTGGGCATGTCACTTCCAGAGGACCCTGGCATATCGCTCCTGGGCATATACCCAGAGGATTCCCCTGCATAAAAAAGGACACATGCTCCACTTTACCTTTTAATTAATGGAAATATACAATTAATAAACATTGACTAACATCAGTAAGATTTCTCTGCTTGACATTTAACACCAGCCCTATGACTTGAATCCAATCCTACATAAATATGTGGTGGAAGGAGAGAGCCAATTCTCCCAAGTTGTCCCTTTGTACATATGCTGTGATATGTGTTAGCAAAACTGATATCCACTATGTAATTATCTTGTTGCAACCTGAATGTGTCTGCCAAATTTTGCTGTTCTTTCTGGTTCACCCTAAGGACAAAGCAAACAAGAAGTTAAAGTTTAAACTTTATGTTTTCTTGTAAATCAGTACTCATGGTTTTTGATTAGGATACCATAGATCTCTGATGACCTGAAGGCTGTCAAGGTTCATTTCCTATCTCCTTTCTATTTCAACATCATAACCACTTTGCTTTCCCTCTCTTTCTCTTAGAAACATAAAGATAAAATAATGGAAATGAATAAAAATTTATCTGTCTGGTTAAAACAGACATAAATTTTCTGGTAATATAAATGTACATAGCATAGAACTCATGATTTCAAATGTTACAGCTGAATGTAAATCTATAGAATTGTAAAATTTCATTTTACTTGGTCAAACCAAGCTTTATCATTTTTAAAAATATTTTTATGTGTGTAGTACAAAATAGTTGTGGCATATTACAGTGCATGGAAAATGTTGGTGGCTAGATAGTCCAGACACCTTGTGGTTAGTACCTAGTGACAATATTTGTCTATGTGTTAAGAAATCACGTGTGGAACATGTATGTGTGGAGGTGGCCAGTGTGTGGATTACTTCATATCAATTTACTATCACAGTATGTACTGTAGTCCTAATGATCTAATGTACTCCTAGAAGACAATTATTATTTTTTCTTCTAAATATTTTTGATTTTATTTTTAAGTTACTTTATTTATTTACATTCCAGTTGTTGCTCCTCCTTGGTCCCCCTTCCACAGTTCCTCATCTTCCTCCTTCTCCTTGCTGCCCAGAGGGTGCCCCCCTAAAACCAGGCCTTCCTTTTCCCTTGGGCCTCAAGTCTGTCCAGGATTAAGCTCTTCTCCCACTGAGGCCAGACCTTGTAGCCTTACAATATATACTCCAGAGCTTCAGACCAGCTCATGTGTGCACCTGGCAGGTGACTCAGTTTCTAGAAGCTCCCTGGGGTCTGGGTTAGTTGAGTCTGCCAGTCTTCCTATGGGGTCACTATTCTTTCAATTTCTTTAATCCTTCCCCTACTTCAACCATGGGGGGGGGTCCCCAACATCCTGTCAATGTTTGGGTATAAGTACTTTATCTGTCTCAGTCAGTTGCTGGTATGGCCTCTCTGAGGATAGCCACGCCATGTTCCAATATGTTAGCAGATCATAGCATCAGTAATAGTGTCAGTCCCAAGATGTCAGTCCAAGGATCCCAAGTTGGGCCAGTCACTGGACCACCTTTCCTTCAGTCTCTCATCCATTTTTGTCCCTGCAGTTCATTTATGTCATTTTGGGGTGGGTCTGAGTAACCTCATTCAGGATGATATTTTCTATATCCATCCATTTGCCTGCAACATTCATGATGTTCTTGTTTTTAACAGTGTAATAGTATTTCACTGTGTAAATGAACAACATTTTCTGTATCCATTCTTTGGTTGAGGGACATCTCAGTTCTTTCCTGCTTCTATTACAAAGTAAGGCTGCTATGAACAATGTAGAGTACTTATCTTTGTGGTATAGTGGGGCATCTTTTGAATAAATACCCAAGGCTGGTATAGCTGGGTCTTCAGGTAGAACTGTTTCCAATTATATGAGCAATCATCAGATTGATATCCAGAGTGGTTATACTGGTTTGCAAAATCTCCAGCAATGAAGGAATGTTCCTCTTTATACACATCCTTGCCAGCATGTGCTTTCACATGAGTTTTTGATCGTTGCTATTCAGGGTCATTTTGATTTGCATTTCTCTAATGACTAAAGACACTGAACATTTCTTTAAGATTTTCTTGGCCATTTGTGATTCTTGTGAATTTTGTTTTGCTCTGTACCCCATTTTTTAATTAGGTTATTGGATTATTTGGAGGTTAACTTTTTGAGTTCTTTATATATTTTGGATATTAGACCTCTGTGAGCTTTAGGGTTAGTGAAGATTTTTTCCCCCAATCTGTAGGTTGTTGATTTGTCCTCATGAAGGTGTCTTTTGCTGTATAGAAACTTTACAGTTTAATACGGTTTCATTATCATTTGTTGATTTCAGAATCTGAGCCATTGTTGTCTCTTCAGGAAATTTCCGCCTTTGCCAATGAGTTTGAAATCATTTCTCAATTTTTCTTCTATTAGATTCAGTTTATCTGGTTTTATGTCAAGGTCCTAGATCCACTTTGACTCTAGCTTTGTTCAAGGAGATCAATATGGATCTATTTGCATTCCTCTAGAGACAGACCTCTAGTTAGACCATTTACTACAGAGGCCTTTTTCCTCTGTATATTTTTGGCTTCTTTGTCAAAATTTAAGCGTTCATAGGTGAGCAAGGTTACTTCTGGGTCTTTGATTCTGTTCCATGGATTGAGCTGTCTGTCTACTACTCACATGTGGCTTTTATCACTATTGCTTTGTAGTACCTCTTGAGGTCAGAATTGGTGATTTCCCTGGAAGTTCTTTTATTGTTGAGAATTGTATTGGCTGACCTTTTTCCACCTTTTTTTACATCTGAAGTTGAGAACTGCTCTTTCCATGTCTGTGAAGAATTGTGTTGAAATTTTGGTGGGTATTGCATTGAAATTGTAGATTGCTTTTGGTAAGATGGTCATTTTTCACTATGTTAATTCTACCAGAGTATGGAAGATCTATCCATCTTCTGTGGTCTTTTTCAGTTTTTTTTACAGGTATTTGAAGTTCTTGTCATACATATCATTCACTTGTTTGGTAAGAGTTACACCTAGATATTTTATAATATTTGTGGTTATTATAAAGGGTTGTTTTTTCACTAATTTCTTTCTCAGCCTGTTTATCATTTGTATATAGAAAGGCTACTGATTTGTTTGAGATAATTTTATATCCGGCCACTTTGCTGAAGTTGTTTATCAGCTGTAGTTGTTCTCTGGCAGAATTTTTGGGGCCACTTATGTATACTGTTGTATCATCTGCAAATTGTGAATCTTTGCCTTGTTCCTTTCCATTTGTATTCCCTTGATCTCCTTTTATTGTCTAATAGCTCTAGGTAGAACTTGGAGTACTACATTGCATAGATAAGGAGAGAGTGGGCCACCTTGTCTTATCCCTGATTTTAGTGGGATTGCTTCAAGTTTCTCTACATTTAATTTCATGTTGGCTGTTTACTATAAATTGTTTTTATTTTGTATAGTTATTTGCCATTAATTCCTGATCTCTCCAGGACTTTTAACATGAAGGGGTGTTATATTTTGTTTAATGAGATGATTATGTGGTATGTGGTTATTTTTCCTTGAGCTTGTTTATATAGTGTATTACATTGATGGATTTTCACATATTGTACTGTTCCTGCATCCCCGTGGCATTGATGTGGGGTTCTCTTTGTTGGGTCATTGTGTGGTTTAAATATTAGAGTAATTGTGGCTTCATAGAATGAATTGGGAAGTTTTCCTCCTGTTTCTATTTTGTGGAACTGTTTGAAGAATATTAGTTGTTGTTGTTATTGTTGTTGTTGTTTTTCTAGAATTCTGGCTGAAAACCTTCTGGCCCTGAGTTAATTTTGGTTGAGTGATTTTTGGTAACTATTTCTAATTTTTAATGGTTATGGGACTATTTAGATAGTTTACCTAATCTTCATTTTGCTTTGGTACATGGTATCTGTCTAGGAAGTTACCCATTTCATCTGGATTTTCCAGATTTGTATACTATAGGTTTTTGTAGTAGGTTCTGATGATTTTTTGATTTCCCTCAGTTTCTGTTGTGATGTCTCTTTGTCATTTCTTCTTTTGTTAATTTGGATACTGCCTCTGTGCCCTTTGATCCATTCTTATCTTTTTGTGTAAAGCTCAAGTCCAAGTGGATCAAGAACCTCCACTTAAAACTAGATACACTCAATCTAATAGATGAGAAAGTGGGAAGAACCTGGAGCACATGGGCCCAGGGGAAAATATCCTCTATAGAACACCAATATCTTATGCTCTAAGATCTAGAATTGACAAATGGGACCTCATAAAATTGCAAAGGTAAAGGACACTGTCAATAGGACAAAGCAGCAACAGATTGGGAAAAGATCTTTCCCAATCCTATATCCAATAGACGGTAATATCCAATATAGCCAAAGAACTCAAGAAGTTAGATTCCAGAGAACCAAATTACCATATTAAAATATGGGGTACAGAGCTAAACAAAGAATTCCCAACTGAGGAATACTGGATGGCTTAGAAACACCTAATGAAATGATCAACATCTTTAATCACCAAGGAAATGCAAATCAAAACAACTCTGGAATTCCACCTCACACCAGTTAGAATGGCCAAGATCAAAAACTCAGGGGACAGCAAATGCTGGAGAGGATGTACAGAAAGAGGTACATTCCTCCATTGCTGGTGAGACTGCAATCTGGTACAACCACTCTGGAATATGTACCAACCAGTACCCCCAGAGCTACCAGGGACTAAACCACCAACCAAAGAGTACACATGGAGGGACCTATGGCTCCAGCTACATAGTAGTAGAAGATGGCCATTTCAGACATCAATGAGAGGAGAGGCCATTGGTCCTGTGACGGCTCGATTCTCCAGAATAGGGGAACACAAGTCAGGAGATTGTGTGTGGAGCGAATGAGCAGCGAAAGGGTGGATGGGAAATGGGGTTTCTGGTGGGGTAAAGGGAAAAGGGGATACCATTTCAAATGTAAATTAAGCAAATACTAATAAAAAATTTTAAAAATTGCATCTCATGCTGATAATAGAGGACTTTAAGAGGCCATAAATAGAATAGAAGGCCATAAATAACTCACTTAAAGAAATACAGGAGAACACAGGTAAACAGGTAGAAACCCTTAAAGAGAAAAAACAAAAATTCCTAAAAGAATTAGAGGAAAACACAACCAAACAGGTGAAGGAATTGAACAAAATCATCCAGGAGCTAAAAATGGAAATCAAAACAATAAAGAAATCACAAAGAGAGACAACCGTGGAGGTAGAAAACCTATGAAACTGATCTGGTATCATAGATACTAGCATCACCAACAGAATACAAGAATTAGAATAGAGAATCTCAGGTGCAGAAGATACCATAGAAAACATTGACACAACAGTGGAAGAAAATGCAAAATGCAAAAAGCTCCTAACAAAAACATCCAGAAAATCCAGGACACAATGAGAAGACCAAACTAAGGAAAATAGGTATAAAAGAGAGTGAAGACTCTCAACTTAAAGGGCCAATAAATATCTTCAACAAAATTATAAACTTTGACTACTTTTGAGGGTACAATATTCTTACTAATGGGTGGTCAAAGAAGTATGTGAATAACTGGGCATGACTGCACTACCATTATATTACCATTAACTAAAGACAAAGTAGAGTATTTGTATGCTATGACTGAACCAATGCAGCTAACTTTAATAAAGATTATAGGTCAATTTTAGTATCATTTACCAAATAAGAAATCTGGGATTTTTAAAAGAAAAATTAGTTTGTGATAAATGATATAATAGATCAGGAACCATTACCAGATGCTCTTATGATTTCTACACATGGGTCAAAAAATAAACATGCTTTTTGGACTCTTTTAGATTATCAAGTTTTTATGCCTAAATATACTTCTGTTTGGTAAAATGAGTAATAATGATGTAATTGAAATCAGTGAAAAGTATCCAGAAGATATTAGTTTAGTAATAGACTGAACATACATTGGAGAGATTGTAAAAGAAGTCTATGCCTCAGTTATTTCTAAATCTAAATTTCCTTTAAGAACACTTTCTTACAGTCACAAAATGAATTATGAATTCCTAATGGCAGAATATTTGTTACTCATACTAGCTTCCATACCAAGTTACCTGGGTTCATTTCTAAAGGAAATGAGTGTGTGGATCATTTAGTTAGTTTTGATTTTGCAGAAGATGAGCATAAGGCTTTACATACTAACGCTAACTGATTTCATAACCATGGATACAATATCCAAATCCTTATAAACAAGCTAAGGCTATCATCTAACAGTGTCCAATTTGTAAACCTATGCATATTCTAATTGTTCCACATGTTAATCTTTGGGGGATGCAAACAAATGAGATTTGGCGAATGGATGTCACTCATGTACGTGAATTTGGAAGATATTATTATGGTCATGTGTCTATTGACAATTTTCTATATTTTTACGGGTTACATCTCTTACTGGAAAAACTGCTAATCATGAAATTCAGCATTTAGCCATAGCACTTTTATTATCAGCATTTCTATTATTAAAACAGAGAATGTCCAAGCCTATAAATCTTAGAAATTTAAGCAAATTTGTATGCATTTTGAAACTAAATATGAATAGAATATAATCCTTGAGGGCAGGCAATAGTGGAAAGACCTCACTTTACCTGGAAACAACAAATTAAAAAATTAAAAGTGAGAAAATTTAATGAACCTTTTAGGTTTCCTTTTAAGCAGTTACAAGCTTCCGGAGAACACTTGTTCATCAAGCTTTATTCATACTTAATATTCTTTTTTTTGACATTATAAATTTATTGACACACATCTATTTTATTTTCTTGTTTTTTTATTATTATTGGATATATTCTATATTTACAATTCATTTCCCTTTTTCTGGTTCCCCACCCCCCAAAGGTCCCACATGCCCTTTTCCCTCCCCCTGCTCCCTCATCCACCCCTTCCCACTTCCCTGTTCTTGTATTCCCCTACACTGATGCTTTGGTCCATTCCAGCACCAGTGTCCACTCCTTTCTTCTTGTCAGACATCATTTGGTATGTGGATTGTGTCTTTGGTGTTCCAAGATTCTAGGCTAATATCCACTTATCAGTGACTGCATACCATGGGTATTCTTTTGAGACTGGATCACCTCACTTAGTATGATGTTCTCCAGCTCCATCCATTTCTCTAAGAATTTCATGAATTCATTGTTTCTAATGGCTGAATAGTACTCCATTGTGTATATATACCACATTTTTTTGTATCCATTCCTCTGTTGAGGGACATCTGGGTTTTTTCCAGCTTCTGGCTATTATATATAAGGCTGCTATGAACATAGTGGAGCATGTATCCTTATTGCATCCTGGTGAATCTTCTGGGTATATTCCCAGGAGTGGTATGGCTGGGTCCTCCAGAAGTATCGTGTCCAGTTTTCTGAGGAACCGCCATACTGATTTCCAGAGTGGTTGTACCAGCTTGCATTCCCACCAGCAGTGGAGGAGTGTTCCTCTTTCTCCACATCCTCGCCAACACCTGCTGTCTTCTGAGTTTTTAATCTTAGCCATTCTGACTGGTGTGAGGTGAAATCTCAGGGTTGTTTTGATTTGCATTTCCCTAATGACTAATGATGTTGAACATTTATTAAGGTGTTTCTCAGCCATCTGAATTTCTTCAGGTGAAAAGTCTTTGTTTAGCTCTGTACCCCATTTTTGCATAGGGTTATTTGGTTTTCTGGGGTCAAACTTCTTGAGTTCGTTGAATACATTGGATATTAGCCCTCTGTCAGATGTGGGGTTGGTGAAGATCTTTTTCCAATTTGTTAGTTGCCGATTTATCCTTTTGACAGTGTCTTTTGCCTTACAGAAACTTTGTAATTTTATGAGGTCCCATTTGTCTATTCTTGCTCTTAGAGCATAAGCAATTGGTGTTCTGTTCAGGAATTTTCCCCCTGAGCCAATGTCCTTAAGGGTCTTCCCCAGTTTCTTTTCTATTATTTTTAGTGTGTTTGGTTTTATGTGTAGGTCCTTGATCCACTTGGAGTTGAGCTTAGTGCAAGGAGATAAGAGTGGATCAATTCTCATTCTTCTGCATGTTGACCTCCAGTTGAGCCAGCACCATTTGTTGAAAAGTCTCTTTTTTCCACTGGTTGTTTTCAGTTACTTTGTTGAAGATCAATTGGCCTTAGATGTGTGGGTTCAATTCTGGGTCTTCGATCCTATTATATTGATCTGCCTCCCTGTCACTGTACCAATACCATGCAGTTTTTAACACTACTCCTGTGTAGTATTGCTTGAGGTCCAGGATATTGATTCCCCCAGAAGTTCTTTTGCTGTTGATGATAGTTTTAGCTATCCTGGGTTTTATGTTATTCCAGATGAGTTTGAGAATTGCTCTTTCTAACTCTATGAAGAACTGAGTTGGGATTTTGATGGGGATTGCATTTAATCTGTATACTGCTTTCGACAAGATTGCCATTTTAACTATATTAATCCTGCCAACCCACGAGCATTGAAGATTTTTCCATTTTCTGATGTCTTCTTCAATTTCCCTCTTCAGAGACATGAAGTTTTTGTCATATAAATCTTTCACATGTTTGGTTAGAGTCACTCCAAGATACTTTATATTGTTTGTGGCTATTGTGAAGGGTGTCATTTTCCTAATTTCTTTCTCGGCCTGCTTATCCTTTGCATATAGGAAGGCTACTGATTTACTTGAGTTGGTTTTATAACCAGCCACTTTGCTGAAGTTGTTTATCAGTTCCAGGAGTTCTCTGGTGGAGTTTTTTGGGTCACTTAAGTATACTATCATATCATCTGCGAATAGTGATAGTTTGACTTCTTCCTTTCTGATTTGAATCCCTTTGACTTCCCTATGATGTCGAATTGTTCTAGCTAGTACCTCAAGTACTATATTGAAGAGATATGGTGAGAGGGCGCAGTCTTGTCTAGTCCCTGATTTTAGAGGGATTGCTTCAAGTTTTTCTCTTTTTACCTTGATGTTGGCTACTGGTCTGCTGTAGATTGCTTTTACTATGTTTAGATATGGGCCTTGAATTCCTGCTCTTTCCAAGACTTTTAGCATGAAAGGATGCTGAATTTTGTCAAATGCTTTTTCAGCATCCAATGAGATGACATGTGGTTTTTTTCTTTGAGTTTGTTTATGTAGTGGATTATGTTGATGGATTTCCGTATATTAAACCATCCCTGCATCCCTGGGATGAAGCCAACTTGATCATGGTTAATGATTGTTTTGATGTGTTCTTGGATTCGGTTGGCAAGTAGTTTATTTAGTATTTTTGCATCGATATTCATTAGGGAAATTGGCCTGTAGTTCTCTTTCTTAGTTGGATCTTTGTGTGGTTTTGGTATTAGGATAATTGTGGGTTCATAGAATGAGTTGGGTAGTGTTCCTTCTGTTTCTATTTTGTGGAATAGTTTAAAGAGTATTGGTATTAGGACTTCTTTGAAGGCCTGTAGAATTCTGCACTAAAACCATCTGGTCCTGTGCTTTTTTTGGTTGGAAGACTTTCTATGACCCCTTCTATTTCTTTGGGGGTTATGGGTCTGTTTAGATGATCTATTTGAACCTGATTTAATTTTGGTATTTTGTATCTGTCTAGGAAATTGTCCATTTCCTCCAGATTCTCCAGTTGTGTTGAGTATAGACTTCTGTAGTAGGATCTGATGATTTTTTGAATTTCCTCAGTTTCTGTTGTTATATCTCCATTTTCATTTCTAACTTTGTTGATTTGAATACTATCTCTGTGCCCTTTGTTAAGTATGGCTAGGGGTTTATCTATCTTGTTGATTTTCTCAAAGAACCAGCTCCTGGTTTTGTTGATTCTTTGTATGGTTCTCTTTGTTTTAACTTGATTGATTTCAGCCCTGAGTTTGATGATTTCCTGTCTTCTACTCCTCCTGGGTAAAATTGCTTCTTTTTGTTCCAGAGCTTTCAAGTGCGCCATTAAGTTGCTAGTATATGCTCTCTCCTGTTTCCTTTTGGAGACACTCAGGGCTATGAGTTTCATACTTAATATTCTTAATTTACCTCAAGGGGATACACTTACTAGGGCAGAAAATAATTTTGATTCAAAATAGAATGCAATTTTCATCTACAAAAAGTCTGGGTTAAGATAGTTGCTGATGAATAATGGCACAAAGGGATATTGTTAGCTTGAGGGAAAGGGTAAGGTTTTCTGCCATTCAGGGTGGACAACAACTCTGGATGCTATTAAGATGGATTCAGAGAGGCTGAGTACAAGGAAGAAAGCAGCAATGAGGCACAGATATGATGATCCTCTTGATGAAGAGCTATCTAGTCAAACCATGGCTTGTTTGCTAGGACTTCTCAATCTGCTTCTACTTATACTTTTACAACATATCAAAAGTACCATATTTCTTCATGTGTAATTTTGATATATGTTATACCTATTAGAGAATTACTTTTTCTTTCTTTTTTTTTATTGGATATATTCTTTACATTTCATTTCCCTTTTCCTGGTTCCCTGCCCCCCAAAGGTCCCATATGCACTTTTCTCTCCCCCTGTTCCCCCATACTCCCCTTCCCACTTCCCTGTTCTGGTATTCTCCTACACTGATGCATTGGCCTTTCCAGATCCAGGATCTACTTGTTCCTTTTCTCGGACATCATTTGGTATGTGGATTGTGTCTATGGTGTTCCTAGATTCTAGGCTAATATCCACTTATCAGTGAGTGCATACCATGGGCATTCTTTTGAGACTGGGTTACCTCACTTAGTATGATGATCTCCAGCTCCATCCATTTGTCTAAGAATTTCATGAATTTATTGTTTCTAATGGCAGAATAGTACTCCATTGTGTATATATACCACATTTTTTTGAATCCATTCCTTTGTTGAGGGACATCTGGGTTCTTTCCAACTTCTGGATATTATAAATAAGGCTGCTATGAACGTAGTGGAGTATGTATCCTTATTACATGCTGGGGAATCCTCTGGGAATATGCCCAGGAGTGGTATGACTTGGTCCTCCGGAAGTATCGTGTCCAGTTTTCTGAGGAACCGCCAGACTGATTTCCATAGTAGTGGTACCAGCTTGCAATCCCACCAGCAGTGGAGGAGTGTTTTTCTTTCTCCACATCCTCCCCAACACCTGCTGTTTCCTGAGTTTTTAATCTTAGCCATTCTGACTGGTGTGAGGTGAAATCTCAGGGTTGTTTTGATTCACATTTAATGACTAATGATGTTGAACATTTCTTAAGTTGCTTCTCAGCCCTCTGGAGTTCTTTAGGTGAAAAGTCTTTGTTTAGCTCTGTACCCCATTTTTATAGGGTTATTTAGTTTTCTGGGGTCTAACTTCTTGAGATCTTTGTATACATTGGACATTAGCCCTCTGTCAGATGTAGGGTTGGTGAAGATCTTTTCCCAATTTGTTGGTTGCTGATTTGTCCTTTTGACAGTGTCTTATGCTTTGCAGTAACTTTGTAATTTTATAAGGTCCCATTTGTCTATTCTTGCTCTTAGAGCATAAGCAATTGGTGTTCTGTTCAGGAATTTCCCCCTGAGCCAATGTCCTCAAGGGTCTTCCCCAGTTTCTTTTCTATTAGTTTTAGTGTGTCTGGTTTTATGTGGAGGTCCTTGACCCACTTGGAGTTGAGCTTAGTGCAAGGAGATAATAGTGGATCAATTCTCATTCTTCTGCACGCTGACCTCCATTTGAGTCAGCACCATTTGTTGAAAAGACTTTTTTCCACTGGATGTTTTCAGCTCTGTTGTCGAAGATCAATTGAGCATAGATGTCTGGGTTCAATTCTGGGTCTTTAAATCCTATTCCATTGATCCACCTCCCTGTCACTGTACCAATACCACACGGTTTTTAACACTACTGCTCTGTAGTATTGCTTGATGTCCAGGATACTGATTCCCCCAGAAGTTCTTTTACTGTTGTTAATAGTTTTAGCTATCCTGTGTTTTTTTGTTATTCCAGATGAACTTGAGAATTGCTCTTTCTAATTCTATAAAAAACTGAGTTGGGATTTTGATGGGAATTGCATTGAGTCTGTATATTGATTTTTGCAAGATTGCCATTTTAACTATATTAATCCTGCCAACCCATGAGCATGGGAGGTTTTTCCATTTTCTGAGGTCTTCTTCCATTTCCTTCTTCAGAGACCTGAAGTTCTTGTCATACAAATCTTTCACTTGTTTGGTTAGAGTCATACCAAGATACTTTATATTATTTGTTGCTATTGTGAAGTGTTTCATTTCCCTAATTTCTTTCTCAGCCTGCTTATCCTTTGATTATAGGAAGGCTACTGATTTGCTTGAGTTGATTTTATAACCAGCTGGCCTCTTATTCTGTTGGGCAAATGTCAACTTATGCATGGTAGAAATGAGAAGAGATCAAAAAACAATGGCGAGAAAAACCCATTGTGTAGGTGCCAGGCCTGAGGATGATTGATGGGAACCATGAAGAAAAACTTCAGCAAGGATGTAAATATGCTCCACACTTCTGCATTTATTTATTCTTGTTTTCATCCAAGTTTCAACATGCCACCCTAATAGTTAATGAACTACAACTTAACCAATGTTAGGTTCAGGGATATCAAGGAGAAGGAATTAAGAAAAGTGTGACTATGCTATCAGTTCAACTTTCAACCCAAGTTACAAATATATACCTTGATTTTTTCCAATATATATTTATCAGTTTTTATTCCCCAAATTTAATATAGCTATTTGTTACTGATACATGAATTAGTTTACATGCAATGACTCTTATTACTTAAATTAGTCCCTTGTCTATTGTGACACTATTGAAGCCAATGGGCACCTAAAGAACAAGGTCCCAATATCTACATATATCAGAACTAACCGGCTAAGTCTCACAGGTAGAATTGGGGTTGATGAATCCCTATCTATCAGAGGAATTTTAAGGCAGCAAGCATTACTTCTCAGGTAAGAGATCATATTGCAAGTCTTTAAAATCTGTAATCTGACTGATATGCAGACACAACCTTAGTAGACACCTTTTAGATAAAATTAGATTGTGCAAAGAATCAGCCATGTTTGACAGGGGCAGATAAACTGACAAATCAGAAAGATTTTATGGAGTGAGTCAGAGATGGGATACACCCCACCCTCAGGAGACCAGCATAGGAAAGAACTATGCTTTATAGAGAAGGGAGCTATTTAATTAAAGAGGGAGCAGAGTGAAGCAGGATGAAGAGAGGGGTTGGGGGAGGGGAAACTATGGCCCGAATATATTGCATTAAAAATCTCTTGTCAAAGAACCAAAATAAAAAGAGAGAAAATGTGTAAGTTTGGTGTGACTCTAAGCAAGCAGGTGAAAGATCTGTATAACAAGAATTGCAAAACCCTAAAGAAAGAAATCAAAGATCTCAAAAGATGTAAAGGTCTTCCATGATCATGAATTGGCACGATTAATATAGTAAAAATGGCCACCTTGCTGAAAACAATCTACAGATTCAATGCAATCCCCATCCAAATTCCAATTCAATTCTTTTTAGAGTTAGAGCAATTCTCAAATTCATTTGTAATAACAAAAATTCCAGGATAGTGAAAACTATTGTCAAAAATAAAAGAACTTCCAGGGGAATCATCATCCCTGACCTCAAGCTATACTATAGATGAATAGTGATAAAACTGCATGGTATTGGCACAAAGAGAGTAAAGTAAATTAATGGTACAGAATTGAAGACCCAGAAATGAACCCACAAATGTATGGTCACTTGATCTTTGACAAAGGAGCTAAAACGATCCAGTGGAAAAAAAAACAGCATTTTCAACTAATGGTGCTGGTTCAACTGGTGGGCTACATGTAGAAGAATGCAAATTGATCCATCCTTATCTTCTTGTACAAAGTTGAAGTCTAAGTGGATCATGGACCTTCACACAAAACAAGATACACTCAAACTAATAGAAGAGAAAGTGAGGAAGAACCTCGAATACATTGGCACAGGGAAAAAATTCCTGAACAAACATCAATGGGTCATACTCTAAGATCAATAATTGACAAATGGAATCTCATAAAATTGCCAAAAATTTGCCTTCTGAAAGGCAAAGGACACTGTAAGTAGGACAAACCAGCAACCCACAGATTGGGAAAATATCATTACTAACCCCACATCTAATAGAATGCTAATATCCAAAATAAGAAATGAACTCAAGAAACTAGACTCCAGAGAACCAAACAAACCTATTAAAAATGGGATACAGAGCTAAACAGAATTCTCAACTAAGGAATCTTGAATGACTGAGAAGCACTTAAGGAAATGTTCAATATCCTTAGGACTGATGGAAATGCAAATCAAAACAACACTAAGATCTCACCTCCCACCAGTCAAAAAGGCTAAGATCAAAATCTCAGATGACAGCAGAGCCTGGTGAGGATTTGGACACTCCTCCATTTCTGGTGGGATTGTAAACTTGTACAACCATTCTGTAAATCAGTCTGGTGGCTCCTCAGGAAACTGGAAATAGTTCTACCAGCGAACTGAGCTATACCATTCCTGGGCATATACCCAAAAGATGCTCCAACATATGAGAAGGACACATTATTCATTATGTTCAAAGCAGCCTTATTTACAATTGGCAAAAGCTATAAACAACCCAGATGTGCCTCAATAGAAGAATGGATAAGAAAGTGAGGTAACTCTGTGTCGTGAAATTTTTACAAACTTGTCTGGCAGCTTACTGCAAGTAACCACAAAATATTTGTCATACACTACTTATATTGCTGAATTATATTGGATTGCATGACTATATTGATCAACACAGATAAAATTTTTTTCCTCCATTATGTGAAAGAAATTATGATTAGCTAGGTAAATTAATAGGTTTCAATTCCGAATAGAGGAGAATTCAGAGACCAGCCACTTTATGATACCATTAGTTTTGTGAGATATTTTAGAATATTCTAATACCTATATACCACTAATAATTGAACATGAAGTTAGTTCTTCTTGACTTATTGACTACACTTCATCATAAAAGAGACATTAAACACTCTCATGTAATCAGAAAATAATTAAAATCATTCTTCGCTTGTTTCCCTATCATCATAGTAATTGTCATTTACTTATCAGCTTTGAGCAATGCTAGTTATATTTTAACCTCTGGGTTGAAACATTTTGGATAAAAGGTCAAGCAATAACAGAAGGGAACACAGTGTGAACAGAAGGACTTTGATTTTCAGGATGGTTGGGAAGTGGATTTCTGCTCTGCTCCTGCTGCAGATAAGTTACTGCTTTAGATCTGTGAACTGTGGGAAGGTGTTGGTGTGGCCAATGGAATTCAGTCATTGGATGAACATAAAAATAATACTGGATGAACTTGTACAGAGGGGCCATGAAGTCACTGTTCTGAGACCTTCAGCTTACTATGTTCTTGATCCCAAAAAATCACCTGGGCTTAAGTTTGAAACTTTTCCTACATCTGTCAGTAAAGATGATCTGGAAAATTATTTCATAAAGTTTGTGGAAGTGTGGACTTATGAAATTCCAAAAGATACATGTTTGTCATATTCTCCTTTACTGCAAAATCTGATGGATGAATATTCTGATTATTATCTACGTCTTTGTAAAGATGTTGTTTCGAACAAACAGCTCATGACAAAACTCCAGGAAACCAAGTTTGATGTCCTTTTGGCAGATCCTGTTGCTGCCTGTGGGGAGCTGATAGCCGAACTGCTCCAGATTCCTTTTCTGTACAGTCTTCGCTTCTCTCCAGGCTTTATCATTGAAAAGTCCAGTGGAAGATTTCTACTCCCTCCCTCTTATGTACCTGTAATTCTGTCAGGATTAGCTGGCCAAATGACATTCATAGAGCGGGTAAAAAATATGATATGTATGCTCTATTTTGACTTTTGGTTCCAGATATTTAATAGCAAGAAATGGGATCCATTTTACAGTGAATATTTGGGTAAGTTAAATTTTTTTCTAAGTAGCTTAAAAACCTAAGTTTCATGTGTATTTAAAGCTTTATGTCCATGAATTACAAAGCAAAGTAGTCTTTTTAGGTGATCAAACGTGTAATAATATTAGCTACCAAACTCCCAAACTCTTGTCAAAGCTCATACAATTGATCAAGTAGGAGAATGTAGCAGTCCTGATACAAGACATTTTAGTTAGCTATTCAGGAACATCGAGATGAAATTAGACTAAATTAGACTAAATAATTCTTTACTCATTTACTGAAGTGGTTTCCTCTACTTTAACAAGTCCTTAAGCAGTTACCAATTAATCTTGATTAATGGGGATTCAAGGATGACATTTTGTAGTAGCGATATGTATATAACATTGAAAAAATTACTTTCTTTTGCCTAGGCCAGTGTGTTTATTTAAAAGGAAAATGTAGGGTCAGAAAACATGGCCGAAGTGATAAGACAGTTTGTGTACAGTTTTAGTACCAGAGCTCTCTTCTTGGCCCCACTCAGGTCCTGTTGGCTCACAACACCCTGTAACTTCAGCTTTAAGGGAACTGCTGTTCTTTTATGGCATCCACAGGCACTGGCATAAACTTGACGTATAATCATGCAGATATACATTCACATAAATGAAAAGATAAAACAAAATATTTTCTTTGTATTTCATAAAAAATCCACCTAATATAGAAAACTATTGTTATTTCCCAAGCTTAACAGTGGAACTGATATTTCTATCAGCCCCACATTTCTTTATTGGGTCCTTTCCTAAATTCGATTGCAAATGTCTAAATTATACAGAAGCATGAACACACATTATACTTTTTAAAGCCAAGTTTTTTTCTCTTAAAAATGTACCCCAGGTAAGACAATCTAAAAATACTTATTCTCATAATTCTCAATGTATTTTGATTGGTTTTTAGTGTAAAAACAGTTAAATACCACAGTGTAAAGATCACAATATGAAACAAGATGAGAAGTATTAACCACAAATTGAGCCATTTATAAACTTTCAAGCTCCCTGTAAGGAATAAAAACTAGCTATAAACTATTGTGATCCTCAGAGTTTGGGCCAAGGTACACATCATGATGGGAATTTTGGTTATGGAATGTGTGCTTTTATTTATACAGGCTATTTTTTTCCTTTTTGAAGATTTGGGGAGAAAAAAATGTGTGCTTTGTCATATATTTGCTTAGTGATTTATTTCTGTAAATACAGTTTTAAATTACTGATGATACATGAAATGTCTTATTTCTTGTTTTAAATGTAAACACAAAATAACATGTATTTATATGATTTACAAATCAATTATTGATGTTATAATACATATAAAAATATTACATTTTAAATGCACATGTTCTACATCAAGTATAAATTCAAGATTTTTAAGGAAAAAGTTTTCATTCTTAGCAGACAGTCATGTCAACTTTTCTCTGTCTCATTTGCTCATTTTCCCATCTAGGAAGGCCCACTACCTTAGCTGAGACAATGGGCAAAGCAGAAATGTGGCTCATTAGATCCTACTGGGATTTGAATTTTCCTCACCCAACCTTACCTAATGTTGACTATGTTGGAGGTCTCCAATGCAAACCTGCTAAATCCTTGCCTAAGGTAAATATATTCTCTTTATATCTTTTTCATTTCACTTATTTTCATTTCATTTCTGGTGAAAGTGATTCTACTCTGTCATCACCTTTTCTGTCCCAATGATAGAGATATATGAGAATTGGAATTAAGAGTCCTGCTAAGTAGGAGCTCAATAAACTCAGCAAAGAATATGACAGATATGAAAAATATTCATATCAGTGATTTAAGTCATGTAGGAACTGTACTGGTCTGATTAGCCATTGGGTAAAGTCTTTACCCAACAACCCTGAGGATGTGAGTTTGAATCCCAGTGCCCACATAAAAAGTTGAGTGTTCTGGCATTGTATGTATGACTTTAGTACTGAGATGAAGAAACAGGTAAATACTGAGGATACTTACCTGTCTAAATGGTGAGATTTGTGTTCAATGAGACACAGTTTCAAAAGTATTATGTTAAATTTAATAGAGTAGAACATCTGATTTTATCATGGCCTTCATTAGCTAAAACAAAGCCAGGGAATTTGGAGAAATTAAGAAAACACTCCCACTTGTACACAATATCAGAAAATTATCTCATTATATATATATATATATATATATATATATATATGTATATATATATGTATATACATATACATATGTATATATATGTATACCACACAGTTATGATTATTTTATAATGAAACAAAGCATTTTATCATAGGAGGAAGGATGCATTAACTATCATATAATACATACCACAACATAGATACTATTTCATTAAGCACTAGCTAGTAATATTAATTTAGCTATCACAGGAGAAAATTAAACAAGGCAAAATTTATACATTCTGTAGGATGAAAAATATAATGCAGCTACAATTTTACAAATATTTCACATACTATACTTGCATTCCTTAGCTTTCATTTTGCCAGAGGAAACTATTGAGAATGTTTGTTGAACATATGTGAGTGCACTTTATACCACTGCCTGTATTTGACTGTGCTACCTCAGTCTTCTGTATGTTTTAACACTACTATTCTAAACATTCCTAAGAACATTTCAATTTTTATTCTCCTAGGGTGTTTTTTTTGTTAAAGTTTCACAAGTGATTTTTCCACAATTGCTATTGTGTGATAGAAGACAATCCTTTATTTACAGGATATGGAAGAATTTGTCCAGAGCTCTGGAGAGCATGGTGTGGTGGTGTTTTCACTTGGGTCAATGGTCAGTAACATGACAGAAGAAAAAGCCAACGCAATTGCATGGGCCCTTGCTCAGATTCCACAAAAGGTGAGGTAAAGTGCTGATGGGAGGCAACTTTATACTGAGTCTATAAAGTTACTTAGAAGATCTGATTCTAGAAATGACTGTGTGAAACCTAAAGGTTTAGGTAAGCTCTAATTTACCCTAGCCAAATTACAAATAGAAACATACAAGTGATGTTACAATATTACTGAAGGTATATTTTAACTGCAAGTACCTTGGATATCAATGTTTTGATCTCTGTGGGTACATTCTGAAGTTCTGGCATTATGATGACATCACTGTCAAGAGTGTGTAGACATAGCAAATTCTTCATTTCACATGAAAAGATAGTAGTTGCATGGATTTTAAATTCATGCGAATCAAATTCAACATGCACAAAACCTGTGAAAAAGCAGACCTAATCTAATTCAGGCATTCTCCAGTGAAAGAGCACACATGCAAGAATATTTGGAGAGGATAAATGGCTCCTTAAGGTTTTTTTTTGTTTGTTTATGATGATAAAATCACACAGTTAATAATGTGCAGGTCAAATTAACATATAGTGTTTTCACCATACCATGGCAATTTATAGAAGCATTTAACACAAACACTTGTGGAGCTGCTTTACAGAGCCTGTGATTTGACAGACTCATACTGCAGTACAGGCTAGTGGCTTCAACAGCCAGAAATTCTCCTGCCTCAGACATCTGAGGTAGGAAGATGCATTCTTTTAAAGGATGGAAGTAGGGTGGTTAGGGAAGTGGGTGATGTATAGACGATTGGTGTAGGAAGGGATGAATAAGAAAAAATGAGCAATATATGATACTTTAAAGAAATGAAAAAAGGAGGTCAGTCTAACTGTGTTTTCATAGTCGTCATTTGGAGATGAGTTGTAAGTCCACTGTGCAGATGATGTCAACATGTTCTGAACCTTTGGTCCACAGTAATTGCTCTATAAAGGATGTGTGTCTACTTGGGTGAAGTAGGTACAGCAGGTGTACTATCTGTGTTTAAATTCTATACTGTCACCATACCAAAGGAAGTAGGAAATTAAAGTCATATGCAGTAGCCAACTTTATTCAGATAATCAAATAACTTACACACTCTCAATGTTAAGTTATATGAGTGCATAATACATGGGTTCCAGCTGAGTACAGTCATAAAGATGAACTAAGTATGGCAAAAACCTGCTTTTTCTTTTTTTTTAATTTTTATTTTCTATATTCTATCTTTACATTCCAAAGGCTTTCCCCTTTCCCAGTTCCCACCCACCATAGTTCCCATAGTTCCTCTCCCCGCCAACTATTCCCCAATCATTCCACCTCCCCCCTCGGTTTCTTTACTAAACTGGATGCAATCTTTACAGGCCCAGGGTCCTCTCCTTTCTTCTTCTTGGGAATCATTTGACTTGCTATTTGTGTCTTGAGTATTTAGGGCTTCTGGGCTCATTAATATCCACTTATCAGTGATTGCATTTCATGTGCATTCTTTTGTGATTGGGTTAATTCACTCAGGATGATATTTTCCAGGTCTAACCATTTACCTACAAATTGCATGAATTCATTATTTTTAATTGCTGTGTAGTATTCCATTGTATAAATATACCACATTTTCTGTATCCATTCCTCCTTTGAGGGATATTTGGGCTCCTTCCAATTTCTGGCTATTATAAACAAGGCTGCTATAAACATAGTGGAGCATGTGTCCTTATTGCATGCAGGGGAATCCTCTGGGTATATGCCCAGGAGTGGTATGCCAGGGTCCTCTGGAAGTGACATGCCCAATTTTCTGAGGAACCGCCAAACTGATTTCCAGAGCGGTTTTACCATTTTGCAATCCCACCAACAGTGGAGGAGCGTTCCTCTTTCTCCACATCCTCGCCAACACTTGTTGTCTCTTGAGTTTTTAATCTTAGCCATTCTGACTGGTGTGAGGTGGAATCTCAGGGTTGTTTTGATTTGCATTTCCCTGATGACTAATGATGTTGAACATCTTTTAAGGTGTTTCTCAGCCATCCGAATTTCTTCTGGTGAAAATTCTTTGTTTAGCTCTGTGCCCCATTTTTTGATAGGGTTATTTGGTTCTTTGCGGTCTAACTTCTTGAGTTCTTTGTATATATTGGATATTAGCCCTCTGTCGGATGTGGAGTTGGTGAAGATCTTTTCCCACTTTGTTGGTTGCCGTTTTGTCTTTCTGACAGTATCCTTTGCTTTGCAGAAACTTTGTAATTTTATGAGGTCCCATTTGTCGATTCTTGATCTTAGAGCATAAGCTATTGGTGTTCTGTTCAGGAACTTTTCCCCTGTGCCCAAGTCCTCCAGGGTCTTCCCAAGTTTCTTTTCTAATAGTTTCAGTGTGTCTGGTTTTATGTGGAGGTCCTTGATCCACTTGGAGTTGATCTTAGTACAAGGAGATAAGAGTGGGTCAATTCGCATTCTTCTGCATGTTGACCTTCAGTTGAACCAGCACCATTTGTTGAAAAGGCTATCTTTATTCCACTGGATGGTTGTGGCTCCTTTATCAAAGATCAAGTGACCATAAGTCTGTGGGTTAATTTCTGGGTCTTCAATCCTGTTCCATTGATCTGCTTGCCTGTTGCTATACCAATACCATGCAGTTTTTAACACAATTGCTCTGTAGTACTGCTTGAGGTCAGGTATATTGATTCCCCCAGAAGTCCTTTTATTGTTGAGAAGAGTTTTAGCTATCCTGGGTTTTTTGTTGGTCCAGATGAATTTGAGAATTGCTCTTTCTAGATCTATGAAGAATTGAGTTGGGATTTTGATGGGGATCGCATTGAATCTGTATATTGCTTTTGGCAAGATGGCCATTTTTACTATATTGATCCTGCCAATCCAGGAGCAAGAAATATTTTCCATCTTCTGAGGTCTTCTTCGATTTCTTTCTTCAAGGATTTAGAGTTTAAACATTACCTGGATAACAATAGCAAGTAGAAGTAGTTCACCTGAAGTAGACCCGCTCCTCTCTGTTCGAGCTGAGAAGGGGGGCCAAATCACAGTCCAAAAGTCATTTCTTTGAAGAAATGGAAGCCAAACACCCTTGTCCAGTTTTTATGCAGTGTTTTCACACGCACTCAAAAATCTCTATGCGTGTACCATCTTGTCACATCTCCTCCTTTTTAATTTTTTCAAACACAGAAAATCCAGAGTTATTTTTGACTTAATGTGTATTCAAATTTACTTGTCTTTGGATGCTTGAGTTTTCACAGGTTCACAGGTTAAAACTGGTGCAGTCACCAGAAGGAGATTCTCAGGTGACATTTGGCAGCAGTTAACTTCTTTCTTGGGCACAGGATCTTGAATTGGCCCAAAGTAGACAGACCTGACTTCTGATGGTACAGTCAACAAATCCTTTTTACCTTTTAGCTGGAAGGTTCCTGTATTCATGATGACTGTCACAGTCTTCTCAACTTCCACATTTTTCCTTCATGTCTCTGGGCTAGAGGAGCCAGAGAGGAATCCAATATTTTATTGGAAACATCTGCAATGCCAGATGTGTATCCTTTGCCAAATTTCTTGTGCCAAATTGGTTCAAATTGTTGAAATCACAGAAGCCCATCTTCTGTGCAGTGCAGAATGTTCTGTAGAGAAATAGTTTTGTGGTCTTGAACATGTATTGCCTTCAGGTAAATTTAAAACTAAGAGTAAATAATGAAAGTACAAGGTTATCTTTTGGTGTCTCCCACTATTTTTTTTAAATAATTGTTCTTTTAACATTCTATGTATTCTTTCTATTATGCCTTGGCCATAGTGATTATAAAGAAGTCTTACAATATGATTAATATTCCATCATTTGAAGAAGCTTTCATTTTTTTCTACTGGCCCATTGTCAGTTTCAGTTGAAGTAGGCACTCCCATATCATCAAAAGTTTGGATAATAAAAGAGTATATTGCAAAAGTGTTCTATGAGTATGCAAGTAGAACTCAAAAATTTAGAATATATAGCAATGCACACATGCAGGTTCAGTATCCAAGGCAGAAGAGCACAGTGAATGACATCTACTGTCCAAAATTCACTAATATGTTTTGCCTCTTGTGTTAACTCTAGCTGTAAGAATATGATATAAAAAATAAAAAAGGATATGGTATTGTAGGGAAGAACAAGTAGGACATCCTTGTACAATCTGTCTCACTTACCTAAATGGGATGTGGTATTGTACATGAACTCCAAAAGCATTGTGGTGTATGTGTTGATGTTCATGTTGTGGGAAAGCAAAAATCGGGATGCTTAGTACAGCATCTTGCTTATTTTGTTCTGCAGTAGAACCAGGGAGATGAGATTGTGCACAAGAATGAGTAATAAACAAGGATGAGTGCTGGACTGAACCAGTTGTTATAGATCTTAGAGTAATGGGAGCATGGTAGGATGTGAAGATGAAATTAAAAGTTTCCTATTCTACTCTAGCAATTTTTATTTGAAACTTGAAGATTCCATAGAATTCTGTATCTCTTTAAAACTGATTATTACTTAGGTGTAAGATAATATAGCAAGGAATATATCCATATAATTGTTGATAGTAAATTTCCCCTTTATTTATTAATTGAACAACAAAAGAAATACAAGTTGTTAGTATTTTATGGCCCTCATGGTGTATGTACATAGATCTATTCCAAAGGTTTATTGTCTTGTGATACAAAATGTATAGGAGACACCTTAGTGGAGAAAATAAGTGTAAAGTCAGGAAAGGATCCATATTATAAACAAACGCTTTTTCAGTTTGGATTCAAATAGTTGTAATAATTTAATTCTTGATATAAAATCAAAGATTATCCAATGCCATTACTTCTTTCATATTTTTAAATAGACTAATTCATCTAAAATTAGATATTTTCAAAATAATGTGTGGGCGATTAATATTCCATTTTTTTCTTTTTTTAAATTTTAATTTCTGTATTCTCTGTTGACATTCCAAAGGCTTTCCCCTTTCCCAGTTCCCCCTTCACCATATGTCCCATAAGTCCTCTTCCCTCCCGCCCATTCCCCAATCACCCCGCCCACCCATTTCTCTGTTCTGGCACTCTCCTACAAAACTGGATCCAATCTTTTCAGGACCAGGGTCCTCTCCTTCCTTCTTCTTGGGAATCTTTTGATTTGTTAATTGTGCCTTGAGTATCCAGAGCTTCTGGGCTCAATACTATCCACTAATCAGTGATTGCGTTTCATGTGTATTCTTTTGTGACTGGGTTAACTCACTTAGGATGATATTTTCCAGATCCAACCATTTGCCTACAAATTGCATGAATTCATTATTTTTAATTGCTGAGTAGTATTCCACTGTATAAATATACCACATTTTCTGTATCCATTCCTCCTTTGAGGGACTGGGTTAACTCACTTAGGATGATATTTTCCAGATCCAACCATTTGCCTACAAATTGCATGAATTCATTATTTTTAATTGCTGAGTAGTATTCCACTGTATAAATATACCACATTTTCTGTATCCATTCCTCCTTTGAGGGACATCTGGGCCCCTTCCAACTTCTGGCGATTGTAAATAAGGCTACTATGAACATAGGGGAGCATGTGTCTTTATTGTATGCAGGGGAATCCTCTGGGTATAGGCCCAGGAGTGGTATGACAGGATCCTCTGGAAGTGTCATGCCCAATTTTCTGAGGAACTACCAGATTAGCACATCAAAATGATCATTCACCATGATCAAGTAGGCTTCATCCCAGGGATGCAGGCATGGTTCAATATACGGAAATCCATCAATGTAATCCATTACATAAACAAACTAAAAGAAAAAAACACATGGTCATTTCAGTAGATGCTGAAAAAGCATTTGACAAAATTCAGCATCCTTTCATGCTAAATGTCCTGGAAAGAACAGGAATTCAAGGTCCATACCTAAACACAGTAAAAGTAATATAGAGCAAACCAGTAGCCAACATCAAAATAAATGGAGAAACTTGAAGCAATCCCACTAAAATCAGGGACTAGACAAGGCTGCCTTCTCTCTCCATATCTTTTCTATATAGTACTTGAAGAGAGCAATTAGACAACATAAGGAATCAAAGGGATACAAATTGGAAAGGAAGAAGTCAAAGTATCATTATTTGCAGATGATATGATAGTATACTTAAGCATCCCATAAAACTCCACCAGAAAACACCTACAGCGATTAATATTCCTTAATAATTAGCATTCCCATCCCCAATCCCCCCTGCTTTTTTTTTTAAAAAAATCATTCCACTCATTTACATGTCAAAAGATATCCCTATTCCTGGTTACCCTTCCACAAGACTCCCATCCCACAACCTCCTTCCCCTCCCTCCCCTTTGCCTCTATGAGGGTGCTGCCTTACCCACCCATCTTCTCCTGCCCCACCTCTGTAGTATCCTGCTATGCTGGGAAATCAAACCTCCACCGAACCAAGGGCCTTCCCTCCCATGGATAAACATTAGTTTATCAGTGAAGGGAACCATTATTTTTCCAGTAGTCACTGATGCAAGTTCTATAGGAGAAATTGTGGTCCTGATCACAGTACCTACTAATTGGCATTTAAAAGCTATAGGTAAATTTACACAGTTATTATTATTGCCTATTTAGTCACTTCATGAAGAAAATATGCTTCATGATTAAGGATACAGTAGTACAAATAAGACTGTAAGTTTAAGCCCCTAATAAATGAAAACAATCAATAACTAGTGGATTTAAAATAAGGGGACCTTTCATCCGATTGATTCTTGAACTGGCATTTCTTTTACGGTTATTGAATAGTGACCACCTTAATGGCATCTTATAGAAGTAAATAGACACTGTTAGAGTTGTAAACTATGAGCTCTATTAAGATTAGACAAAATGACAATGTATAAATTCAGAAGACATAATGTAAGTCCTTAGTCTTGTGTTACACGTGTTATTATTAATCTTTTGTGAACATACTCTCTACAACAATATTGCAGAGATCTACATTCTTAATGCTAATGCTACATACTGTTCACAATTTAAATTACTAAGGTAAAGGTTGGGATATCAAAGGGGTTAAGGGTAACAAGGGGTTTTGAAACCTGTATTCCCACATGGATTGGGTTTTACAAAGTGGCCAAAAACAACATAAAACTTTAGTCTTTCTGAACATCTCAAAGGCTAATTCTAAATGAAAGTTCTGAGCTCCTCACCAGTAGTCAGACAACAGTTGGAGAATGAGAACATAGATCTGTCTTTTTCTAGCTGGAATTTTTATGGTTTTGTAAATAAAATATATGGTAAATAGAAATGGTTGGTTGACTTCTGAAATCTTACTGCCACTGTATGGTCAATTCGAGCTTTACAGCCTGGATTATCTACCCTGACAGCTATTGCTAAAGACTGGACTTCAGATGTTATGGATTGGACCAACTTTATTTACACTATACCTATTCATCTTGATAATAAGGTATATGTATCCTTTCCTGTTTCCTCACTGAATCCTAAAGAACCCACCTTTGATATCAATGGGCTGTATTACTCAAGACATGGCAAAAATCCCCTATTATATATCAAATCCATGCTGGAAAGGTTTTAGAGACTGTGAGGCAGGCCTTCTTTCAGGCTTATTATATTGGTTATCTAGATTATATCTTCCTAGTCACCTCCAAAAAGAAATAGCTATAATCTGAATCTGACATGACTCAGATTATACACTCATATTTATGTGCTACATAAATATGGACTGATTATTACACCAGAAAATTTACAAATATCAGATTCTGCATAATATCTGGGGCAACTAGTAACTAGAACACCTGTTAGTACCCATGAAAAGGACAATTTAAAAACATTCAACATTAAGAGTGGAGGAGAGACTGATGGAAAGGCTATCCAGAGATTGTCCCACCTAGGGATCCATCCCATATGCAGACACCTGAAGCAGACACTATTGCTGATGCCAAGAAGTTCTTGCTAGCAGGAGCCTGCTATAGCTGTCTCCTGAGAGGCGCTACCGGAGCCTGCCAATACAGATGCAGGTACTTGCAGCCAACCCTTGGAATGAGCACCAGGATCCCAATGGAGGAGTTAAAGAAAGGACTGAAGAAGCCGAAGGGTTTTGAAATCCCATAGGAGGAACAACATCTGCTGGCTGCACCACCCAGCCAAGGGTCTAGACCACCAACCAAAGTGTGTACAGAGATTGGTCTAAGGCTCCAGATACATAGGCAGCAGAGGATGGTCTTTTCTAACTACTGTTATACAAAAACATAGTACAACTATTCCAGGCTGATTGGTTCCCCAATTAATAACCTGTGTGTCACTTAATAGAACATTGAAGTCTGTAATGGCAATACTTTAGAACCAGGAATATCAAGAGCTGTACTTGCTTGAGTAGTAGCATGTAACAAAAGAATCAATTGGTTACAATCTGAAGCTGGCAAAAGTGCTATGGATTTTAGATTTAAATCCTTACATGTGGAGTCTTTAGAGTTCCCTCATCAGGTTTCTCGATTGTTTTCCAGATTGTTTTGATTTTTGGCCAGGCAATATATTGCCATTCTCATCATATTTATTTCAGTATTCCTTATCCCAATGTTTTCCCTTTTTGCATACAGAGCTTAAAGCAGGATCTCCTTGATTCTGAGCATTGAACTATGGTTCTTAAAGTGGCCACTTAGCCGACACCATTTTTGTAGAGCAACCATACATAAAAGAGGTAATTTTGCTCTTGGTTTGTAAGTCCCTACATTTCTACATGACTTCAGAAAGTCCATAGCGTTTTTTATCTCTCTTTGAGGCTTGATTAATTCTTGGAAATCTTCACTATTAAATGTAATTGTTTTATAAGAGCTCTTGAATTTGTTTCCCCTTTATTTGTTTTCCAATAGCATCTCCAAGTCTCCCTCTGAATTCAGCATAAGGCTCAGAGGGACCTTATATATTTTTTATGTTACTAGACCCTAAGTCTGATTCCATATCAGTTTTCATGCAGGCAGCCCTAGGGGCATTTCTAATGTGGGGGGACTGAAAGAGTGCCACCGACCACCCCAGCCAGGTATGGGGGTCACAGGAATGATGGTCCTCGAAGTCCACATTTGGAAGTATTGGGAGGTGACAAACAGAAACAAACATAGAGGCAGTTAGAATCTGAGTGTAATTTGAAGCTCTCATGCAGGGGATTTTATACAATAAAAACCAAACACAACAACTCTTAGAAACCATATCCAGTGAAACCATCACTAACACCAAAAAATGATTTGGTGCAGTAAAATACAAAAATCATCTGAGCATCAGACCTCTGAAACTATGATTTCAGTGAATCACAAACAGAACAGGTAACATCATTATCAATAATATCAATCATCAAAATATAAGTTTTCTAAGAATGTATTCAATAGGGCAGTTGTCCAAGGCTAGTGGCATATTCCCAAGAACAGGTTAATAAATCTTTATGATCAGTGCTGTGAACTACTGAGACAACTTTTCAGCTTCATATGGTTACTTATTTAACATCTAATACCTGACATTTTTTATATATATCTTCAACACATAAATTTAAACTACTTTAATTCTTTCTGGTTATGGCTTTCTTTACCATATACCGAAACACACCTCCAATGTCACACCTGTAGCCATATGAAATTTTATTGTTGGGAAAGTTTTTTCTATCATAATAATTTTGTAAATGATTTAAAAAGTAAAGCATTGATTTCCCCAGAGGTAAGGTCATGTTAGTGACCCCCATCTCAATGGATCATTTCTTACCCATTATTTTTACTTAAGATCATGGTCTAGGCTTCCATGAATCTGTAACTAAGAAAAAGAATGAAATGTATCTTGGGCAATGTATTGATACTCGGGTCCTTGGTAAAAAGGGGAACAAAAATACCCACAGAAGGAGGTACAGCCATAGGGTAGAGCAAGTCTGAGGGAAAGACCATTCAGAGACTACCCCACACAGGGATCCATTTCACATACAGTTAAAAAAAACCCAGACACTATTATAGATGCCCACAAGTACTTGCTGACTAGAGCGGAATATAGCTATCTCCTGGGAGTCTCTGCTAGTGAATGAGAAATACAGAGGTGGACACTCTCAGTCATCCATCCAACTGAGCACAGGGTCCCCAATGGAGGAGCTAAAGAAAGGAGCCAAGAAGGTGAAAGGGTTTTGCAAAACCATAGGAGGAACAATAATATGAGTCACCCAGTACTCCCAGAGCGTCCAGGGACAAAACCATCAACCAAAGAGTACACATGGAGTTACCCATGGCTCCAGACACAAAAGCAGCAAAGGATGGTTTTGTTAGACATCAATGGGAGGAGAGGCCCTTGGCCCTGGAAAGACTTGATGTAGTGTAGAAGAATACCAGGATAGGAAAATGGGGGAGGGCTGTTTGGGGAAGGGGAAATGGCTTATTGGATTTTAGGGAAAGGGGGGAACCAGGAAAGGGGCCAGCATTTGAAATGTAAATAAAGCATATATCTAATAAAAAAAAGAAAAAAAGAAAAGGAATGAAAGAGAACAAAATAGAAAAATTTCCATGAGAAGTATGGTTCAATATGGTTGCTCCTGCAGAGAGGTCCACAACAAGTTCCAGGAGACCTTCTTTTGAAGTAGAATGTCTCAGTTTGTGGAACTTGTCACATAGTTTATACTGGGATTAGTGTGGCAAAGGAAGTATATCATGCAACTGGTAATCTGTTGATATAAATCCCTGTCAGCATTTCTGTATGACATTTCTAGAATTAATCCTCAGTCCTAGCTGCCCACCTTTGTACAGGCTTCATTTTCAAGCCATATCTACCAATGAAGAAATTGGAAAGGACTCAGAGCAATTTTAGCATTTACATGGAAACCATGTGGCAAACAGTGCATTATTCCTCCAACTGGAAAGATATCTATAACCATCTAAAGCAATAAGTCCATAGGAAGCACAGACATTGTTAAAATCTTTCAGAATATCCCTGTCTAATTCCTAATACAAGTTTTGATTTTATTGAAACTTTCCTGGAAACACCGAGCACAACCCATCAGGCCAGGGAGCAATTGATGAATGAATTTCTTTTGCTTGCATTGACCTAGTTTATCTTGGTTGTAATATTAGCCTTAGGAGAGGATTAGCTTTCCTAAATCCTCATCAAACAAGGAAAGAACTCAATATTAGAACACCTGGATAATTGAGAGTGGTGCTGATTTTCCTTTCCATTTTGCCTACACTGTGCACTCTTCTTTTTATCTTTTTTTAAACCAATTTTAATGCGACATCATCCTCTTTATATTCATGCAAGAACTTGGGCATTACTTCCTTGTGATTTTTAGCCTCCTTATCTTTGTGAAGCTGTTTTATTTTTATGATAACAGTCTAAATCAATGCCCACATGGCCAAAGATCGAAAGAAGATCATTTTCTCCTTCTTTAAATGGTTTTTCTATATTCATTCAGAGACTGTCCTATACTTCTTCATCTGAAGTGCCATCTTCTGTTTAGTAGGGATTATAATCACAAGTAATTGTAAGCAGCTTGATACTTGTGACTTAGATATGTGTGATCCTCCCTTAAAGAAATGGTGCAGAAGCTCATATAAGGCATAGCTTTCTCTGTATTCTGTGTGCTTATTCTCATTCACCTCTTTCTGTGAGGGTCTCCAATCTTCTATTGTGAAGCCAACTTTAAGTCCCCCTTCAGTGCCCCTTGTCCCAACTCCAGAGACAGTGAGACCAGTCAAGGTAATAACATGTAAACTCAATTCCTGTCTGGCGCACAAGGGAGGATGGCATAGACACATACCAAGAGAAGTATTGTGTTTTGAAGAAACAGGGGTAACAAGACTCTTTTCCTGTTTTCTTGGAATATTCTCAATGCACTAAGATTATACTCACATGACTCTATTCCTGGACCATTCCAACACCACAATATGCAAGGGTTCGTCCAGGTGGGTCAGATGATTCCATTTTCTATTGGCCAACAGATTGGCCATTATTTCTAAGTACTCCTGGCAGTGGTAATTCTGGATGTGGAGCAATTAAGAATACACAATCAAAAATATCTGAATAGGGAAGCAGGAGTGGGTTAGTGAGCAGGGGATGGGGTATGGAATGCAGGGATTTGTGGAGGGGAAATGAGGAAAGGGGATAACATGTGAAATATGAATAAAGAATGTGTCTAAGAAAAAAAGAGAAAAATTAAAATTCACAGAAAATAACATAACACAAGTGAATAAAGGTAAACTCTAAACTATTTAAAATGTATTTTTATTCCAACATTAGAACGGACATATTAGATTTTTCAAAATAATTTATATAAAATTTAAATCATTAGTAATTTTTCAATATTCTTTGCAGTTGAATTATGTCATTGTGTCAATGTAATAATATTTTCATGTATCACTGTCTCATTTGTCTACATATCTCTTCGTGGAAAGTGATGATTATGTTCAACCTGAGTGTAAGAATCAACACAAAAACTGCTGGCACACTCTTCACTCTGTCTTTAAAGAGTTATCATTGCTCACCTCTTCTGAATTTCTCTTCTATCTTATCAGAGGTGTTCAGGTCTGTTTTCTCTACACTGAAAAAAAGAAGATAACATTTAAGAATTATTTCTCTTTTGGAAATTATAATTACATCATTTCTCCCTTTCTAGTTCTCCCTCCAAGCACTTGCAAAAACATGCCCCCTTGGTCTCTTTCAAACTTATGACCTCTTCTTTTAATTAATTGTTGTTACATACACATATGAATATGTCTCTACATTTATATTCCTAAATATATACTTCTCAATCTTTGTAATGTAAAATTTGCCTCCATTAATAAAGATTGTCTAACATTTAACAGGTTCTTTGGAAATTTGATGGCAAAACCCCAGCAACCTTAGGACCTAATACCAGAGTCTACAAGTGGCTTCCCCAGAATGACCTTCTTGGTAAGATTCTGGAAAACAAATTTTAAAACATGACTGAGTCTCTGATTCCTATATCTATCCCTTTTGACTTCAAAACTTTTATATTACACTGACTACATGGATTATTTATTTAGGACAAAAAATTCTGACTATGGCCTTCACGTGTTCAACTGGAAATGAGTATATGATGCTTCAATCCCTAGTCACATGCTAATCTGCAAAAATAGTTTTCTGTAAATTTAGTTTCTTCTATCTTTGAAAAAGCAAAATATTTTAGTGATGTTATCAGTATAACATTTTCATGAAGAAATCTCTTTTCAGTTCCTCATAGTATACATATCTCTTTTCATGGCTAAGACTGCTAATTAATGTTAACCTGAATTTGTCTCATTCTAGGTCATCCAAAAACCAAAGCCTTTGTAACTCATGGTGGAGCCAATGGTGTCTATGAGGCGATCTATCACGGAATCCCTATGATTGGCATTCCTCTGTTTGGAGAACAAGATGATAACATTGCCCACATGGTGGCCAAAGGAGCAGCTGTTACACTGAATATCAGAACAATGTCACGGACAGATTTGCTTAATGCACTGGAGGAAGTCATAGACAATCCTTTGTGAGTATAACCTTTTAAAATGTGTGTCTCTCATTCATTCATTCATTCATTCATCCATTCATTGTCTTCTTACTGAGCACCAAACAAACAAGAAATATCTTGAAGGTAATGGTAATGATAGGAACAGAGATAAATTAGGGCATGATTCAGTGTATACATTATTCTCTCCTTTACCCTTTGTTTTCTAATTCCTGTTATGCCTTATGTTTCTTCCCCATGTAAATCATGATGGTCTTAAATATGTAACCCTTCTGCTTCATCCTCCACACTGCTTGGCCAAGAAAGATTTTGACAGTTCTGGCCAACACCTCAAAAGAAGGCTTTCATATCTAGTGTGGGGCTTTTAGGTAGGAATACCTTGGCTATTGGAGGGTGAACCATCAGTTTAGATGAGAAATATTCATTAAAATTATTTAAGTATGTTTATATAGAATTGGATGTAGGACATAATTAATAGTATAAATCTTTTTCCTTTTCAGACATTCTTCTTGATATTTTCTCCTTTTCCCTCCTCTTCCTATTTCCCTCACCCTTCCCCTCTTCCCATTTCCCTTATCAGATTTCTTAAATTCTGGTGTCTCCCTTCACACTCTTCACATCTTCTTTTGTATTAACTAACTCCCACCTCTAAGGAGCATCTGCTCTATCTATTCCTCTATCAGATAAGTTGAATCCTAAATTGTAAATAAGTGTAATAGCATACTAAGAACTGAGGATGTTTTAATAAGAAAATACATTCAATTTTGCTATTGTAATTTGTAAACAGCAGGAGGGTAAGTTACCATCACTCTAATTCCTACTTGCTGTGCTCCATTAAGCTGATATTTAGGGTTGGTGACTCATGTCTCTAAGTCACCCTTCTCCTTTATATATTCATTGATAATCTTTTCTACAATAGAATCAAATGCACCTGCATGCTTCTCTCTGAAATTTGGACCACTTTTCTAACATTGGAATGTTAAGAAAAAAATGAAGATCAACAACAATATCAAAAATTAGGCTTAAAAGACAGCTCAATGGGTAAGAGCAGGATTTTTGGTTGTATTCATTCCATTAATTAAGAAAAAGCATTTTTTCTTACAGCTATAAAAATAATGTTATGTGGTTGTCAACTATTCACCATGACCAGCTTACGAAGCCCCTGGACAGAGCAGTCTTCTGGATTGAGTTTGTCATGCGCCACAAAAGTGCCAAGCACCTGAGACCACTTGGACATAACCTTTCCTGGTACCAGTACCACTCTCTGGATGTGATTGGATTCCTACTTGCCTGTGTGTCAGCCATTGCAGCCCTTGCTGTAAAGTGCCTCTTGTTTGTAAACCGACTCTTTGTAAAGAAAGAAAAGAAAATGAAGAATGAGTAGCGCTCATTGACAGTGCACTGCATGAACGAACTTTCAGCCTCATTCTAATTTATGAACCACCTTCTAAACACTGACTAATTTTTTTAAAAATCAAGGCACATCTTCTTTGTAAATTTTTACTGTGTAAGGAGACATATAACTCTGTGAATATAGATATGTTATCAAAAATTCCATTATTTTTAATTTTCATACTATTTAATGTAAAAAATTGTATTTTAGAAAAATGTGGAAAATAAAGATGTATGTAATAGAGTCTTAAAAAAAATCAAAAAATATTTCAGTGTAGCTTCTGATATCCCAGTGTTCAGAGTTTCCAGGAGACTGTAAAGCAGTACTTCATAATGACACTTTTTCTGGAGCTAGATATGGTGGCTTATGGTTTTAATGTCTGTACTTGGGTGTCAGAGGCAGGTGGATCGCTTGAGTTTGAAGCCAGTCTGTTCTACAGAGTGAGTTCCACGACAATGTGGGCTACATAGGGAAACCCTGTTTCCATGGAAAAAAAATACAGGTCTTTGTGTAAGTATTTAAAATTGTGCAAGTATTTAAAATCAGTTTTCTTTTATCTTTTATTTTTTGTTGAATTTTTTCTTCATTTACATTTCAAAGGTTAAACCCCTTCCCAGTTACCCCATTCCCGAAAACCCCCAACCCATCCTTCTCCCCCCCACCTCGCTCCAAGAATATGTTCCTCTACCATCCTACTCCCATGAGTACTCTATTTCCCCACAATGGGGTCTCTATTGAGCCTTAAGAGGACCAAGGGCCTCTCTTCCCACTGATGCCCAACAAGGCATTCCTCTGCCACTCTTTTGGCTGGAACCCTGTGTACTCCTTGGTTGATGGCTTAGTCCCCAGTAGCCCTGGGGCATCCAGCATACAAATACTATCTGGGTACGGAAGCATAGGAAGCATATAATGATAGTGCTGGCCCAGTACACATTTTATTTTTTTAATTAGATATTTTCTGTATTTTTATTTCAAGTGTTAACCCGTTTCCTGGTTTCCCCTTTGAAAACACACTATCCCATTCCCCCTCCCCCTGCTCACAAACCCACCCACTCCTATTTCCCTGTCCTGGCATTCCTCTATACTGGTCCATCCATCCTTAGCAGGACCAAAGGCCTTTCCTCCTTTTGATGTCCAACAAGGCCATCCTCTACTACATATGAAGGTGGAGCCATGGGTCTCTCTTTGGTTGGTGGTTTATTTCCTAGGTGCTCTGGTTGGTTCATATTGTTGTTCCTCCTATGGAGCTGCAAGCTCTTTCAGCTACTTTGGTCCTTTTTCTAGCTCCTCCATTTGGGATGTTGTGCTCAGTCCAATGGTTGGCTGAGAGCATCCACTTTTTTTTTTTTAAATTTTTATTTTCTATATTCTATGTTTACATTCCAAAGGCTTTCCCCTTTCCCAGTTCCCCCCCACCATACTTCCCATAATTCCTCTCCCCCCCAACTATTCTCCAATCATTTCCCCCCCCCCCACGGTTTCTCTACAAAACTGTATCCAAACTTTACAGGCCCAGGGTCCTCTCCTTTCTTCTTCTTGGGAATCATTTGACTTGCTAATTGTGCCTTGAGTATTTAGGGCTTCTGGGCTCATTAATATCCATTTATCAGTGATTGCATTTCATGTGTATTCTTTTGTGATTGGGTTAACTCACTCAGGATGATATTTTCCAGGTCTAACCATTTACCTACAAATTGCATGAGTTCATTATTTTTAATTGCTGAGTAGTATTCCATTGTATAAATATACCACATTTTCTGTATCCATTCCTCCTTTGAGGGATATTTGGGCTCCTTCCAATTTCTGGCTATTATAAACAAGGCTGCTATAAACATAGTGGAGCATGTGTCTTTATTGTATGAAGGGGAATCCTCTGGGTATATGCCCAGGAGTGGTATGCCAGGGTCCTCTGGAAGTGACATGCCCAATTTTCTGAGGAACCGCCACACTGATTTCCAGAGCAGTTTTACCATTTTGCAATCCCACCAACAGTGGAGGAGTGTTCCTCTTTCTCCACATCCTCGCCAGCACTTGTTGTCTCTTGAGTTTTTAATCTTAGCCATTCTGACTGGTGTGAGGTGGAATCTCAGGGTTGTTTTGATTTGCATTTCCCTGATGACTAATGATGTTGAACATCTCTTAAGGTGTTTCTCGGCCATCCGAATTTCTTCTGGTGAAAATTCTTTGTTTAGCTCTGTACCCCATTTTTTGATAGGGTTATTTGGCTCTTTGCTGTTGGTAGCCAGCGGTGCCATTCCTGAAGATGGCCTGCTTTCCCGCCCTCTGGTCAGCAGCTTGTGGCTATTGTCCACCTAAAGGGCTACAGCGCACAAGCGCTTACCACGTAATTGCCCGCTCTCGGGGCATGCTAATTGAGCATTGTAGCAGAAGCCAATCGGGAGTTACACAGATCTCCTAAGCATATATAAGCAGTGCCTCTTCTTCTCTCGTGGTCCTTCCCTCCACTTCATGATAAGAGCTGTACAATAAAGTTATGCTACAGAAGAATCCTATTGTCTGGCGTCGTTCTTGCTGGCGAGACGACAGCACACGACAAGTTGGTGCCGAAACACGGGAAATTTGACATCAGTGGCACAACGGGGGACCCTTCAGTTATCTGAAGAGGATTCAGAACTGTAGCGCAAGTAATAAAATAAATAAGGTAAGTTCTGAGAGGCATGCTTTGTTTGGGCTTAATCCTGCATTGGGTGGTCTGATACTTGTATTCCTGGTGGCTGTTGTGTTTTTGTTGTGTTTACACTGTAGCATACACGTTTCTGGCAGGGAGTGCTCGCCTTAAAGTGAAAGGAGCAAGTAAGATGGACGTAGATAAGTTGCCTTGCTCCGAACCTGTGCAATAATTGGCTTCTGTAGATAAAGAAGCGCCATGGGGAATTCGCACTCTCTTGTTATTGCATTACAAATTATCTTAAAGGGACGCAAATTGAAGGTATCCAAGGGAACCTTGGAATCTTTTGTTAAGGAAATCCATCACTGTGCTCCGTGGTTTGCTCGCTCAGGCTCCTTCATGATTCAGAGCTGGAAAAAACTGGGAAAGGATTTGGAGAGAGAGGCACAGAATGGGCAGTTAAGAGCTGGTACCAGGCCACTTTGGAAGTTAGTAAAATCTTGTATACAGGATAGGAACTGTGAGGCAGAGCTCAAGGCAGGACAAAAAATATTTGAAGAATATCAAGAAAGTATGTCAGAAACAGAACTGAGATGGAAAGTTAGAAGCGCAAAAGTAAAAAGGCCGTTAAAGAGAAAGATAAACAACTCCGAGGGGAACAAAGCGAACCTCCTAAAGATAAACAACCCCGGGACCTTAGGGCTATCCAGTAGTGATTCTGAGGATATGCTGCCCTCTACCGACGAGGAAGAGTTAGAGCAGGAAGCAGCTAAATATAAAGAGGAGAGAGATGCGCAGAGGCCCAGAAGGGCAAACAGGAAATCCAAAGAACTCGGTCCTGTTGCCGCCTCTGCACCTCCGCCCTATGCGGAAGGGGAGTGCAAGTATTCATTTTGCTCGCCGGAGACGCGGCGCGAGCTGAGGCAAATGTTTCCAGTTTTTGATGATGATGGTGTCCACTCTCACCAGCCTGTAGAGCATAAGCAAGTTAAGGAATTGGCTGAGTCAGTTCGGACCTATGGCATTAATGCAAATTATATATAATGCAATTATACTGGGTCACAGATTGAGAGATTGTCCAAGACAGCCTTAAGGCCGGCAGATTGGATGTTCGTTACTAAAGCGTGCCTTAGCATGGGACAGTATCTAGAATGGAAAGCACTTTGGCATGATCTTAGCCAGACACAGGCGCGTGCTAATGCTGCTGCTGGACAACCCGCTTGGTCTTTTGATATGCTTACAGGTCAAGGACAATGGGCTAACAACCAGACTAACTTCCCTCTGGAAGTTTATAATCAAATCAATAGCTGTGCTGTTAGGGCATGGAAAGCTTTACCTAACCGAGGGGAAGTATGTCAGGGAATTTGACTAAGGTCCTTCAAGGACCTAATGAGCCATTTTCTGAATTTGTAGCACGTATGATAGAGGCAGCTGGTAGGATCTTTGGGGATTCAGAACAAGCAATGCCCTTGATAGAACAGTTAGTTTTTGAACAATGCACCAAAGAGTGTAGGCAGGCTATAGTCCCATGGAAGCATAAGGGATTACAGGCATGGCTAAAAGCATGTAGGAAGTTAGGCGGACCTCTTACCAATGCAGGACTGGCTGCTGCCATCCTGCGAGGGCAAAAACAAGGGAGAGCGCAGAAGGGGAATCACGTGTGTTTCCAGTGTGGAAAACCAGGACACATACAAAGAGATTGTGGGAATCGGATAGCAGGCTCCAGGAAGGTTCCAGGATTATGTCCAAAGTGCAAGAAAGGGAAACACTGGGCTAATGAGTGTCGATCAGTAAAAGATATCACAGGAAGGCCTTTAGACACGCCAAAAAATGCCCAACGGGGCCCTCGTCCTCAGGGCCCACAAATATATGGGGCAACGAGTTCCCAGGTCACTCTGGGGCAGAGACCAGCCGGCGAAGAGCCACTGAAGGTTCTGCAGGATTGGACCTCCGCGCCACCACCAGACTTGTCCTAACCCCACAAATGGGGGTGCAGCCTATTCCATCAGATTTTCATGGCCCTTTACCACAACACACTGTTGGGCTGCTCTTAGGACGTTCTTCCGCTACCTTGAAAGGGCTAATAGTGCATCCTGGAGTTGTTGACCAGGACTATAAGGGCCAACTAAAGATCATGTGTTCCTCCCCTCGTGGGATTTTCCCTATCTATCCCGGTAATCATATTGCACAACTTCTAATATTGCCCAACTGTCGTGAAAACTTTAAGGCCAAAAATACTGGGAGGGAAAGTAAAGGGTTTGGACATCCTGACCAACATGATTTAGCCTATTTGGCAGTTGACTTAAAACCCAGGCCTACCTTAATTCTAACTATAGAGGGAAAAAGTTTTAGAGGCATATTAGATACTGGGGCAGACAAAAGTATTATCGCCACGACATGGTGGCCCTCCAGCTGGCCAATTACTCAATCTGAACACTCATTACAGGGCTTGGGGTATGAATCAACCCCTGTCATTAGTGCCAAAGCTCTTAAATGGAAGGCTCCAGAAGGACAAAAGGGAAAATTTACACCATATGTGCTCCCCCTGCCAGTCAATCTATGGGGAAGAGATGTTTTAACAGGCTTGGGCCTTAAGCTTATGAATGAATACTCTGTCCCAGCACAAAATATGATGTTAGATATGGGATACGTCCCAGGCCAAGGGATTGGCAAGCATCATCAAGGGATTGCTGAACCGCTCCAGCAAACTCCCAGATGTGATCGATCTGGTCTGGGTTTTTCGTAGGGGCCGTTGAGGGAATTTTGCCCATACCATGGATTACAGAGGAGGCCGTATGGGTTCCTCAATGGCCTCTCTCCTCTGAAAAGCTGGAGGCAGCACATTATTTAGTACAAGAGCAATTACAATTAGGACATTTGGAACCCTCAAATTCTCCTTGGAACACTCCTATATTTGTTATTAAAAAGAAAACAGGAAAGTGGAGACTTCTGCATGATCTTAGAGCGATTAATGCACAAATACAACTTTTTGGCCCTGTTCAGCGAGGCTTACCTCTTCTTTCCACATTGCCAAGGCAATGGGGAGTAATTATTCTAGATATAAAAGATTGCTTCTTTTCTATTCCCTTACATAAGAAAGATAAGGCACGGTTTGCATTTACCTTGCCCACCATTAATCATGTTGAGCCAGATAAGAGGTATCAATGGAAAGTTCTACCTCAAGGTATGGCTAATAGTCCTACTATGTGCCAGCTATATGTTCAGCAGGCATTGGCTCCAATTCGTCATAGTTATCCAGATTTAAAAATTGTCCATTTCATGGATGACATTCTTCTTTGTGGAGCTGACAATATAGAACTGGAAAAGGCCTATTCTGATTTAATAAAACCCCTGGAGGTCTATGGGTTAGCCATAGCTGTGGAAAAGGTACAAAGGTCTGAGGTAGGAAAATTCCTAGGGGCTGTGATTTGTCCAGAGACTATCCAGCCTCAAAAAATTGAGATTCGTCGAGATCACCTAAAAACCTTAAATGATTTTCAAAAACTTTTGGGTGATATTAACTGGTTGAGGCCGTTTTTGAACATTTCTACAGCAGAAATGAAACCTTTGTTTGATATTCTAGAGGGTGATCCTCATTTAACATCCCCAAGGTCTCTAACGCCTTCAGCATTGGAGGCTTTGCAAAAGGTAGAACAGGCTATCACTAAAGCACAATTATACAGACTACAGCCTCAAGAACCCTTTGATCTTTGTATATTACAGACTGCTGTCCTACCAACGGCAGTGCTTTGGCAACAAGGACCTTTAATATGGATACATCCACAAGCCTTTCCAGCTAAGACAATAGAATATTACCCAACTGCTGTTGCCAAACTAGCCTTAAATGGATTAAAAACAGCCTTAATTCATTTTGGATTGTCTCCAAGAAACATTATTACACCAAATACCATGGATCAGATAAGAGTGCTGTGTGCTATGGATGATGATTGGGCCATACTCGCCTGCAGCTTCTCAGGGTTATTTGATAATCATTATCCCAAACACCCTTTGCTTACCTTTGCTAAAACTCACCCCCTCATCTTTCCCCGAATTGTTAGTACTAAGCCTATTCCTGAGGGGGATGTAGTCTATACCGATGGGTCTAAAACAGGCCTAGGTGCGTATGTGCACAATAATAACGTGGTTACCAAAGCTTATACTCCCGACTCTCCACAGTTAGTGGAATGTCAAATTGTTCTTGAGGTGCTTCGTAGATTCTCAGGGCCTTTAAACATTGTTTCTGATTCTTGCTATGTTGTTAATGCCGTAAAATCATTGGAAGTGGTGGGCCTAATCAAGCCCTCTAGTACAGTAGCTTCCCTATTTCAGGAGTTACAACAGGAATTGCTATCTAGAAATGCCCTATATTTATTACTCATATTCGGGCACACTCGGGCCTACCAGGTCCTATGGCACAGGGAAACAAAATGGCTGATTTGGCGACTAGAGCTGCTGCTTTCCTCCTATGTGATCCTATAGCGGCTGCCACAAAGTTTCATTCTCAATTTCATGTCACTGCTGAGACCCTGCGTAGGCGTTTTTCTATTTCCAGGGCAGAGGCCCGCAATATAATACTCCAATGTAAAAATTGTAATGAGTTTCTTCCTGCCCCTCATGTGGGTATTAACCCTCGCGGGCTCAGGCCTTTACAAGTTTGGCAAATGGATGTCACTCATATACCCTCTTTTGGAAAGCTGAAGTATCTGCACGTTTCTGTCGATACTTGTTCAGGGGTCATTTTTGCATCCCCCCTAACTGGGGAGAAAGCATCGCATGTTATCCAGCATTGTCTCGAGGCTTGGAGTGCTTGGGGTTTACCACAAATCCTCAAAACTGACAAAGGACCAGCATATACTTCTAATTAGTTCCAACAATTTTGTCACCACATGGGTGTTAAACACCTCACGGGATTGCCGTACAACCCCCAAGGACAAGGCGTGGTGGAGCGTGCTCACCGCACCTTGAAATCTTATTTAATTAAACAAAAAGGGGGAATTGAGGAAGTGCCCCCTACACCCAAGATAGCCATCTCCATCACTCTCTTTACTTTAAATTTTTTAAATTTGGACGTTAATGGTCGCTCTGCAGCAGAGAGACATGGCCTGTGGCCTTCGCCCCCACAAGAGCAAGTTAAATGGAAGGATGCGCTTTCTAACAAATGGAAGGGCCCGGATCCTATCTTGATAAGATCCAGGGGAGCTGTTTGTGTTTTCCCACAGGACGGAGAAAATCCAATCTGGGTACCTGAACGCTTGACTCGAAGAGTGGCCCCTGCACCCCTACAAGATGTTGCTATGGCTGCTGATGATTTTCACGAATCACCTGCTGATACAGGCGGAACCACGATGGGGGATCCTGTTTAAGTATTTCCTAGGAAATTGGACTGGTGAATTTGACTTCTTGATGGACCAGCTTCGCGTAGCCATCGTTCGTGTGAACTCCACTTGTGTAGATGCTCCTTTGTCAGAAGGGCTGTCATCTTGGGTTACTTCTGCCATGAATCTCTTTAAGGAATGGGCGGGAGTAACTGGGGTTGGCATGCTTTTATGCGATGGAGTAGTGTTTTTGCTCTGGTTGGTGTGTAAGCTACTAGCTCAACAAAATCGTGACAAGGTGGTAATAGCTCAGGCCCTGGCTGCTATTGAAATTGGCTCCTCTCCCACCGTGTAGTAATATGCTTAAGGATGGTCATTAGGTGTCTGTACAGGCAGCCCATGCACCCTGAGCCTCTTATGGCATTGCACCAGGATTGGGTGTCTAACAGACCTGAAGTAGCCTTAGCACTCTGCAGGGCCTCGTCCCATTGCACGCAGACCAGTACTTCACTTTTGCTCCATCCAATCAAGGTCTCGAACCCTGAGGGTCCTGCAAGAACCCAAAGGTTGATCGACCTTACCGTGTTCATATAAAATAATTAAGGGGGAGATGTTGGTAGCCAGTGGTGCCATTCCTGAAGATGGCCCACTTTCCCACCCTCTGGTCAGCAGCTTGCGGCTATTGTCCACCTAAAGGGCTACAGCCCACAAGCGCTTACCACGTAATTGCCCGCTCTCGGGGCATGCTAATTGAGCATTGTAGCAAAAGCCAATCAGGAGTTACACAGGTCTCCTAAGCATATATAAGCAGTGCCTCTTCTTCTCTCGTGGTCCTTCCCTCCACTTCATGATAAGAGCTGTACAATAAAGTTATGCTACAGAAGAATCCTATTGTCTGGTGTCCTTCTTGCTGGTGAGACGACAGCACACGACACTTTGCGGTCTAACTTCTTGAGTTCTTTGTATATATTGGATATTAGCCCTCTGTCAGATGTGGGGTTGGTGAAGATCTTTTCCCACTTTGTTGGTTGCCATTTTGTCCTTCTGACAGTGTCCTTTGCCTTGCAGAAACTGTAATTTTATGAGGTCCCATTTGTCAATTCTTGATCTTAGTGCGTAAGCTATTGGTGTTCTGTTCAGGAACTTTCCCCCTGTGCCCATGTCCTCCAGGGTCTTCTCAAGTTTCTTTTCTAATAGTTTCAGTGTGTCTGGTTTTATGTGGAGGTCCTTGATCCACTTGGAGTTGATCTTAGTGCAAAGAGATAAGAGTGGGTCAATTCGCATTCTTCTGCATGCTGACCTCCAGTTGAACCAGCACCATTTGTTGAAAAGGCTATCTTTATTCCACTGGATGGTTGTGGCTCCTTTATCAAAGATCAAGTGACCATAAGTCTGTGGGTTAATTTCTGGGTCTTCAATCCTATTCCATTGACCTACTTGCCTGTTGCTGTACCAATACCATGCAATTTTTAACACAATTGCTCTGTAGTACTACTTGAGGTCAGGGATATCGATTCCCCCAGAAGTCCTTTTATTGTTGAGAATAGTTTTAGCTATCCTGGGTTTTTTGTTGCTCCAGATGAATTTGAGAATTGCTCTTTCTAGATCTATGAAGAATTGATTTGTGATTTTGATGGGGATCGCATTGAATCTGTAGATTGCTTTTGGCAAGATGGCCATTTTTACTATATTGATCCTGCCAATCCAGGAGCAAGAAATATTTTTCCATCTTCTGAGGTCTTCTTCGATTTCTTTCTTCAAGGACTTGAAGTTCCTGTCATACAGATCTTTCGCTTGTTTGGTTAGAGTTACGGCAAGGTACTTTATGTTGTTTGTGGCTATTGTGAAGGGTGTTATTTCCCTAACTTTTTTCTCAGCCTGCTTGTCCTTTGAGTACAAGAAGGCTACTGATTTGCTTGAGTTAATTTTATAACAAGCCATTTTGCTGAAGTTGTTTATCAGCTGTAGAAGTTCTCTGGTGGAGTTTTTTTGGGTCGCTTAAGTAAACTATCATATTGTCTGCAAATAATGATAGTTTGACTTCTTTCTTTCCAATTTGTATCCCTTTGACTTCCTTATGTTGTCTAATTGCTCTCGCTAGAACTTCAAGTACTATATTGAAAAGATGGAGAGAGAGGGCAGCCTTGTCTAGTCCCTGATTTTAGTGGGATTGCTTCAAGTTTCTCTCCATTTATTTTGATGTTGGCTACTGGTTTGCTGTAGATTGCTTTTACTATGTTTAGGTATGGGCCTTGAATTCCTGCTCTTTCCAAGACTTTTAGCATGAAAGGATGCTGAATTTTGTCGAATGCTTTTTCAGCATCTAATGAGATGACCATGTGGTTTTTTTCTTTTAGTTTGTTTATGTAGTGGATTACATTGATGGATTTCCATATGTTGAACCATCCCTGCATCCCTGGGATGAAGCCTACTTGATCATGGTGAATGATTGTTTTGATGTGCTCTTGGATTCAGTTGGCAAGAATTTTATTTAGTATTTTTGCATCGATATTCATAAGAGAAATTGGCCTGTAGTTCTCTTTCTTCGTTGGATCTTTTTGTGGTTTAGGTATTAGCGTAATTGTGGCTTCGAAGAATGAGTTGCGCAGTGTCCCTTCTGTCTCTATTTTGTGGAATAGTTTGAAAAGTATTGGTGTTAAGTCTTCTTTGAAGGTCTGGTAGAATTCTGCACTAAATCCATCTGGTCCCGTACTGTTTTTGGTTGGGAGGTTTTTTATAACCCCTTCTATTTCTTTAGGGGTTATGGGACTATTTAGCTGATCTACTTGTTGCTGATTTAATTTTGGTATTTGGTATCTGTCTAGGAAATTGTCCATTTCCTCCAGATTCTCCAGTCTTTTTGAGTATAGACCTTTGTAGTGGGATCTGATGATCTTTTGAATTTCCTCAGTTTCTGTTGTTATGTCTCCCTTTTCATTTCTAATTTTGTTAATTTGTATAGTCTCTGTGTCCTTTGGTTAGTCTGGCTAAGGGTTTATCTATCTTGTTGATTTTCTCAAAGAACCAGCTCCTGGTCTTGTTGATTCTTTGTATGGTTCTCTTTGTTTCTACTTGATTGATTTCAGCCCTGAATTGATGATTTCTTGTCTTCTACTCCTCCTGGGTGAATTAACTTCTTTTTCTTCCAGGGCTTTAAGGTGTGCCGTTAAGTTGCTAGTGTATGCTCTCTCCAGTTTCTTTTTGGATGCGCTTAGAGCTATGAGTTTTCCTCTTAGCACTGCTTTCATTGTGTCCCATAGATTTTGGTAGGTTGTACCTTCATTTTCATTGAATTCTAAAACGTCTTTGATTTCTTTTTTTATTTCTTCCTTGACCAAGGTGTCATTGAGTAGAGTATTGTTCAGTTTCCATGTGTAAGTGGGCTTTCTCTTGTTTTTGTTGCTATTGAAGACCACTCTTACTCCTTGGTGATCTGATAGGAGGCATGGGATTAGCTCGATCTGTCTTGTGACCAATTATATGATCAATTTTGGAGAAGGTACCATGCGGTGCTGAGAAAAAGGTATATTCTTTAGCTTTAGGATGAAATGTTCTCTCTCTATATATGTTAAATCCAATTGGTCCAAAGTTTCAGTTAGTTTTACTGTGTCCCTGTTTAGTTTCTGCTTTCCTGATCGGTCCATTGAGGAGAGTGGAGTGTTGAAGTCATCCACAATTATTGCGTTAGGTGTAATGTTGTCCCGCGCTACCGTTCAAGAACGACGTGGCACACTCAGGATCCTTCTGCAGCAAAGCTTTAATGCTCTTGAGAGGAAGACCATAAGCCTACAGAGCGGAGAACCCAAACACCCAGAAGCCCATCCCTTATATAGGCTGCAACCCCCACCTCGGACGTGTCATCCCCTGATTGGCTGCAGCTCATCAGGCCATATGATGCAACGGGAGAGGCGGAGACCAAGGGATGGTAAACTACCCAGCACCTGCGCACTGACTTGTTTACTTCATGGCGCTGGCCGGATGTTTACGCCGGCCGGATGTTTGCACCGGCCAGATGTTTGCGCCGTCGGCTCCCCACATCTTCCCCTTTTTTATTATTTAACATAAAGACCTCAGACTGTCGATCAACCTTCTGGCTCTTGTCTGGACCTTCAGGGTTCAAGACAATCTAATAATGAGGCCCTTTTGCTCTTATAGCAAGTAGGTCACCCAATCTTTAAGGGGTGGAGACAGAGGTTGAACTCCCAAGCAACAAAATTAAGACTTCATACGAGAGTCGCCACTAGGCTGTTGGTTTGACCTGAAGAGCCCTCAACCTGTCACTCTGCCATTTTTCTGGGAAAGGGAAACTAGGGCAGGCAACCCTTATGCAGGACAACATGCCTCCCAGAGAGACCCTTATGTCAGGTGTCTCTCTGTGCGATGCTTTGCTCAGCATCCCCCATGGGCTGCTCAAGCTGGACACTCTACCCTGTGCAATGAGTCTAAGCTCCGGGTGTGCAAGAGCTGTCCAGCCGGCAGCCTACTGCTTAAGCATTGTTAGCCAAATGTCAGTGGAAGCTTCTTGTTCCAGAGCCACAAGCGCTTGAGCAATAACCACCTTGTCCCTCTTGGTTTGAGCCCTGAGCCTACAGACCAGCCAGAGAAGTAACACTAGTCCACAGCAAAGGGCTGCGCCAAACAATCCAACCCCCACCCATTCCTTAAAATAGGAGACAGCTGAAGCGTTCCATGATGATGGTCCCTCCGTCAAGGACAGATCAAGGCGCGTAGAGTTGACCTGGATAATGGCTGCTCTCAACTCTCGGAGTGTCTGCTCAAACTCGGAGGTCCAATTCGGCATCGGGAGTGGAAATGTTGACATGATTCCCCAGCGTTGCTCCCGCTGGACAGCTGGTGTGCTGATCATCATTATTAGCATTGGGAGGAGTAACTGGGTGATCTGCGGTGTCCTTCTGCTCCAAAATTGTTCTAGTAAGCCTCTCAGGGACCCAGAAGGGGTTTTCTTCATTCTGTGGGAAGACACAAACGGCTCCCCTGGATCTTATTAGCATAGGATCTGGGCCTTTCCATTCATTAGTCAACACATCCTTCCATTTTACCAATTCTTTAGGTCGATGTGGGTCTGAGCAATGTCGCTCTGCTGCAGTCCAATCATGCTTATCTGAATTTAAAAAATTTATAGTAAAGAGTGCCACTGCTATGGCAACCCGTGGCACGGGGGGGGGGCAGATCTTTTATTATTCCCCCTTTTTGTTTAATTAAATATGATTTGAGCGTACAGTGTGTGCGCTCAATGATACCTTGTCCTTGAGGGTTATATGGCAAGCCCGTAATATGTGTGACTTGCATTTGTGCACAAAATTGTTTAAATTTTTGAGAAGTGTAAGCAGGTCCATTGTCAGTTTTTAAGCACTTAGGCTTTCCCCAGGCACTCCATGCCTCAAGGCAATGTTGGATGACGTGAGAGGCCTTTTCCCCAGTGAGTGGCGTAGCATGGATTACGCCAGAGCATGTATCTATTGATACATGTACATATTGGAGCTTCCCAAAGGAAGAAACATGAGTGACATCCATTTGCCATACTTGCAATGGTAGAATTCCTCTGGGATTTATCCCGGTATGGCGGGTAGGGAGAAATTAACAACAGTTGTGACATTGGGTGACAATATCACGGGCTTCTTTTCTGGTAAGAGAGAAACGCTTGCGTAGGGTTTCAGAAGTGACATGAAAATTATCATGAAAGGCCTTGGCGGCTTGCAACGGGGGGACAAGGACCGCTGCAGCAAGTCTTGTGGCTTTATCCGCCAGGTCATTTCCTAGGCTCATCGGGCCAGGAAGCCCTGAATGAGCCCGGATATGGGTAATATACATGGGAGCCCTCCTATTTAGCAAGCACTCTTGCAGGTTTTGAAATATAGATGCCACTTTGCTGGAAGATCTAATGATTCCAGCTATCTCTAATAAATTGACAGCATTCACCACATAGGAGGAGTCAGAGACAATGTTAAGGGGACCTGAAAACTTTTGAAGAACATCTAGCACCACCAAACATTCTACTATCTTTGGGGAGGTTGATGGTTCTATGTGTCCCAAAGCCAATTGTTCTGCAACAAGATTAGTCACAGCTTCTAGTTTTTCAGAGGTTAACGGCCACTGGGGAACCCACACCGGGTCCTCTATCTTCCATGGTATGGCTCGTGCTGCTCCAGTGGCACCTAGGAAAAACCCAGGCCCTGTCTTCCTTGATTTTGGACGGGGGATATAGGTTCTACCCGCCCTTGCTCAAGGTGCCCCAAACCTTTGCCTGATTCATATCCCATCTTCTTCATGATGTTAACAGCCTTCGATGGGCATTCATTAGATAGGGTGAGCCCCATGCCTTGCATAATGTCTCGCCCCCACAAATTAACGGGGAGAGGGAGCACATACGGGATAAATCAGCCTTGATGACCTTCCATTGATTTACAAGTGAGGGTAAAAGAACTAATGGTGGGATGAGAGCAGTAGCCCAGCCCCTGCAAAGAGTGTGATGATTCTGTAACTAACTCAGCCTCTTCTTCAGGGTCCAAGACCTCATCCTCTGAGCTATTAGAGCTATCAGAGTTATCAAAGTTTAAAGCCTCAAGATCATGTACTGGATACAAGCTAGCTCCTCCTCTTGGTTTAACAATAGGAGAAGGTTCCTTAGGATCTGACACATTCACTCCCTTGTCTCTAGACTCACTGGGAGGGACTTTTTCCTTTTTTGGGACGGGTTTTTTTCTTGCGCGTGCCCAACCTCTCACTACGCTCGGTTTCTGATATGCTATCCTGGACCTCTTCAAGGGTGTTCCGACCTTCCGCCACGGCAGCCCTACAAGCTTTATCTTCTAGACAGTTTTTAACAAGTTTCCCAATTGCTTTTGTCCCCTGCCTCAAGTCTCCTTCCACCATTTTGCGGTCAAGATCTCTACCTAATTTGTTCCGTGAGGCAAGAGTCAAAGACCTGGAGCATTCATACATGACAAAGAGAAAGATTAAAAGGGCCCCAAGAATGGTCACTAAAGCTTCAATACTACCTTCCCAGGGTGGCGACAATCCCAAGTCGAAGCCAAAGAAGAACATACCTCTCCGAACATATCTGCCTGCAGTTCTGAATCCTCCTCGTAGCCGAGGGGTCTCCGACGGTGCTGACGATGATGAAGTCTCGTATCCCGGGTTTCGGTACCAGATGTCCTGCGCTACCGTCTCTCCAGCAAGAATGACGCGGCACACTCAGGATCCTTCTGCAGCAAAGCTTTAATGCTCTTGAGAGGGAGAACATAAGCCTACAGAGCGGAGAACCCAAACACCCAGAAGCCCATCCCTTATATAGGCTGCAACTCCCCGCCTCGGACGTGTCATCCCCTGATTGGCTGCAGCTCATCAGGCCATATGATGCAACGGGAGAGGCGGAGACCAAGGGATGGTAAACTACCCAGCACCTGCGCACTGACTTGTTTACTTCACAGTGCTGGCCGGATGTCAGCGCCTGCCGGATGTTTATGCCGGCCGGATGTTTGCACTGGCCGGATGTTTGCACCGTCAGCTCCCCACATAATGTGTGCTTTAAGCTTTAGTAAGGTTTCTTTTACGAATGAGGGTTCCCTTGCATTTGGAGCATAGATGTTCAGTATTGAGAGCTCTTCTTGGTGGATTTTCCCTTTGGCCAGCAAGAAGTGACCTTCTGAGTCTCTTTGATGACTTTCGGTTGGAAGTCAATTTTATTTGATATTATAATGGCTACTCCAGCTTGTTTCCTGAGACCATTTGCTTGTAAAATTGTCTTCCATCCTTTTACTCTAAGGCAGTGTTTGTCTTTAACACTGAGATGTGTTTCCTGTATGCAGCAAAATGTAGGGTCCTGTTTCCGTATCCAGTCTGTTAATCTATGTCTTTTTATTGGGGAATTGAGTCCATTGATGTTAAGAGATATTAAGAAATAGTAATTATTTTCTCCAGACATTTTTGAAATTATATTTATTTATTTATTTACTTATTTATTTATTTATTTATTTAATATTCGAGAGGTTATCTTCTTTTGGGTTTGATGAAAGGAGGTTTCTATCTTGCTTCTTCCCGGGTGTAGTTTCTGTCCTTGTCTTGGTGTTTTCCCCCTATTACCCTTTGTAGGGCTGGATTTTTGGAAAAATATCGTGCAAATTTGGTTTTGTCATGGAATACCTTGATGTCTCCATCTATGGCGATTGAGAGTTTTGCTGGGTAAAGTAGTTTTGGCTGAAGTTTGTGTTCTCTTAGAGTTTGCATGATACCTGCCCAGGATCTTCTAGCTTTCATGGTCTCTGGTGAGAAGTCTGGTGTTATTCTGATAGGTCTTCCTTTATATGTTACTTGGCCTTTTTCTCTTGCTGCCTTTAATAGTCTTTCTTTGTTTAGTACATTTGGAGTTTTGATTATTATGTTACGAGATGTATTTCTGTTCTGGTCCAGTCTGTTTGGGGTTCTATAGGCTTCTTGTATATTCATGGGTATCTCTCTCTTTAGGTTGGGGAAGTTTTCTTCCATAATTTTAGAGAAGATATTTGCTGGCCCTTTAACTTGTAAATCTTCACTCTCGTCTATACCTATAATCCTTAGGTTTGGTCTTCTCATTGTGTCCTGGATATCCTGGATGTTTTGGGTTACAACCTTTTTGCATTTAGTATTTTCTTTGACTGTTGAATCAATGGTTCCTATGGTATCTTCGGCTTCTGATATTCTGTCTTCTATCTCTTGTATTCTATTGTTGATATTTGCATCTATGGCCCCTGATTTCTTCCCAAGGTTTTCTATCTCCAATGTTGTCTCCCTCTGCGATTTCTTAGTTGTTTCTACTTCTGTTTTTAGTACCTGGATGGATATGCTCAGATCTTTCGCTTGCTTGATTGTGTTTTCGTGTATTTCTTTAATAGATTTTTGTGTTTCCTCTTTCATAGCTTCTACTTGTTGGCCCACGTTCTTCTGTATTTCTTTAAGCGATTTTTGTCTTTCTTCCTTATTGTCTTCTTCTTTTTGATCCATTTTCTCCTGAATTTCTTTAAGTGATTTTTGTGTTTGCCTTGTAAAGGCTTCTAACTTTTGGTCCATTTTCTCCTCTATTTCTTTATGAGATTTTTCTATGTGTTCAGCTACCAGCATCCTGACCAGTGATTTCATATCCAAGTCTTGTTTTTCTGGTGTTTTGGGGGTATCCAGGGCTTCCTGTTGTTGACGAACTGGGTTCAGATGCTGTCATGTTGCCTTGATTTCTGTTAGTAACGTTCCTTCATTTTCCTTTTGCCATCTGGTTATTTCTGGTGTTAGTTTTCCTTGTTGTCACTAGCTGGTGTTTGAATCTCCTGTGAGGCTGGGCTCACCTGTTGTTTCTCTACTGGTGATTATGCGTGACTGCTGCTCTAAGGGCTCAAGAGCTGGCTGCCACCCGCTGCCTTGGTGCAAGGCCTGAGGGCGCGGGGAAGTCCCACAGAGCCTCGGTGGAGCTGGGCCTGCCTGATGGCGAGAGCCTAGCAGATCCCCCCTGCGATGGTAGCCCTGGCTGGAGTCTGTCTACCTGGGCCTCTCCAGCTGTGTCCTGGTTGCAATATGGAGGCCCGCCACTACCCCACTTTTTTAAAATTTATTGGATATATTCTATATTTACATTTCATTTCCCATTTTCTGGTTCCCCATCCCCCAAAGGACTCACATGCCATTTTCCCTCCCACTGTTGCCCCATCCATCCCTTTCCACTTCCCTGTTCTGGTATTCCCCTACACTGATGTTTTGATCCTTTCCAGCACCAGTGTCCACTCCTTCCTTCTCATTTGATATGTGGATTGTGTCTTTCGTGTCCCAAGAGTCTAGGCTAATATCCACTTATCAGTGAGTGCATACCGTCATGGGTATTCGTTTGAGACTGGGTTACCTCACTTAGTATGATGATCTCCAGCTTCATCCATTTGTCTAAGAATTTCATGAATTCATTGTTTCTAATGGCTGAATAGTACTCCATTGTGTATATATACCACATTTTTTGAATCCATTCCTCCATTGAGGGACATCTGGGTTCTTTCCAGCTTCTGGCTTTTATAAATAAGGCTGCTATGAGATGCAGCCTTATTATACTTTCTATCATTCCATTATTTTCTTAACTGCACACTCAAGTAAAAAAAAACAAACATTAAAACAAAGAAAACAGTAGCAGTTCAACTGGAACAAGTGCCTGCTGAGATGTAAACTCTGAGTGATACCACTGTAGACTAATTCACAGACCAAACAAAGCAGAAGAAGAAGGCCAAATTATGGATACTTTGGTCCTTCTTAGAAGGAGAAACAGAATACCCACAGGAGGAGATAGAGAAAGTGTGAAGACTGAAGGAAAGACCATCCAGAGACTGCCCCACCTGGAGATCCATCCCATATACAGTCACAAAACCCAGACACAATTGTGGATGCCAATTTTTGTGCCTGTAGTCCTTTTAGTTAGGGAAACTTCTGGGTCAGATATTTGACCGTGGCTTGGCAACACCATCCCATCACTTGATGCTCTGTCTATCTACTGAAGGTGGGTTCTTTGAGTTCCCTCTCCCCACTGTTGGGCATTTCATCAACGGTCAATCCCATTGAGTCCTGATAGTCTCTCACCTCCAGGATCTCTGGTACTTTCTAGAGGGTCCCCACACCTCCCAACTTTCAAGGGTTTATATGTCCATTCAGTTTGATGGCTCTCTGGGCTTTTTTCCTGTCCCTTCCTCCTCACCTCTCCCATTTCTGCCTCCCCTTCACTCTCCCACCCAGATCCTTCACTCCTTCTGCCTTTAATGACTACTTTATCCCCCACTCCAAGGAAGGATTGAAGCACTTGCACTTGGGCCTTTCTGCTTGTTATCCTTCTTAAGTTCTGTGGGTTGTATCCTAGATAGTTTGTACATTTTGGCTAGTATCCTCTTATTAATGAGTACATGCAGTATATGTCCTTTTGGGTCTTGGTTACCTCAATCAGGATGATATTTTGTAACTCCATCCATTTGCCTGAAAAACTCATGTTGTCCTCCTTATCAAAATAGGTGAATTGTATTCCATTGTGTAAGTGAACCACATTTTCTGTATCTATTCTTCCACTGAGGAACATATGAGTTGTTTTCAGCTTCTGTTTATTATAAACAGGGCCCCTATTTACATAGTGGTACTCATGTTGCTGTGGTATGGTGGGGCATCTTTTGGATATATGCCCAAGAGTGGTATAGCTGGGTTGTCAAATAGATCTATTTCCAATTTTCTGAGGAACCCTAGATTGATTTCCAGTGTGGTTTTACAGGTTTGGAATCCCACCAGCAATGGAAGGGTGGTCCTCTTTCTCCACATCCTGGCCAGCATGTACTGTCTCCTGAATTTTTTGATCATAGTTATTTTGACTAGTTTAAGGTGGAATCCCCATGTCATTTTGGTTTGCATTTCTCTGATGATTAAGAAGTTTGATTTAAGTCCCTCTCGGCCATTTGAAAATCCTCTATTGTAAACTCTCTACTTAGCTCTGTACCTCATTTTTAAATTCAGTCTTTAGGTTTTGTGGAGGCTAGCTTCTTGAGTTTGAATGTATTTTGGATATTTGCCCTATATTGGATATGAGGTTAATGAGGAGTCTTTCCAAATATGATGGTTGCAGATTCACTTTATTGACAGTGTCTACTAAGAGTCTACTAAGAATACTGATTTGTTTGATTTAATTTTATATTCAGCCACTTTGCAGAAGTTGTTTATGAGCTGTAGAGGTTCCCTGATAATAGCTTTTGAGATCACTTATGTATCCTATCATATCTTCTACAAATAGTGATACCTTAATTTCTTCTTTTGCAATTTGTATCCCCTTGATCTCCTTTGTCTTATTATTACTTTAGCTAGAACTTCGAGTGGTATATCAAATAGATACAATGAGAGTGGGCAGCCTTGTGTTGTCTCTGATTTTAGTGGGATTGCTTTAAATATTTCTCCATTTAATTTGATATTGGCTGTTGGTATATTTTGTGGTGGTTTTATGATGTTTAGATATGAGCTTTGAATTTCTGATCTCTTCAAGACTCATAACATGAAGGAATGTTGTATTTTCAAAGGTTTCTCAGCATCAAATGAGATGAACATGTAATTTTTTTAGTTTGTTTATATAGTGAATTAGCTTAATGGATTTTCATACATTGAACCATCCCTGCATCCCTGGGATGAAGTCTACTTGACCTTGTGAATGATGGTTTTAATGTGTTTTTGGATTCAGTTTGTGAGAATTTTATTGATATTTGTTTTGATATTCCTAAGCAAAATTGGTCTGAAGTTCTGTTTCTTTGATAGGTTTTTGATTGTTTAGGTATTGGTGTAACTGTGTCTTAATAGAATGAATTAGGTAATTTCCTTCTATTTCTATTGAATGGAATAGTTTGAGGAGTGTTTGTATTGGCTCTTCTTTGAAGGTCTGAGGTAGAATTCTGCACTAAGTCTTCTCGTTCTGGACATTTCTTGTTAGGTCATTTTTAATGACTTCCCCATTCCTTATTGGATTAGATAGTTTACTTAGTCTTAATTTAACTTTGGTACCTGGTATCTGTCTAGGAAGTCATTCATTTCACCTGGATTTTCCAGTTTTGTTGGGTAAAGGCTTCTGTAATAGAATCTGATGTTTTCCTTTTTAATTTCCTCAGTTTTTGTTGTTATCTCTCCCTTTATATTTCTGATGTTGTTAATTTGGATACTGACTCTGTGTCCTTAAGTTAGCTCGGCTAAGGGTTTTTCTAGCTTGGAGATTTTCTCAAAGAACCAGCTTTTGGCTTTGTTCATTTTTTGTATCATTCTCTTTGTTTCTAATTGGTTGATTTCAATTAACCAATAAGATTGGTTATTTCTTGCAGTTGGCTATTTCCAGCCATCTACTCCTCTTGGGTGTGTTTGCTGCTTTTCATTCTGGTGCTTTCAGGTATGCTGTTAACTTGCTTGTGTAGGATCTCTCTAATTTCTTTAAAAGGGCACTTAACATATTTTCTAAATCAAACAAAAAAATTTCCAACACTTTAAGGAAATATATTTCATACTCAACAGATAACCCTGTCAACTTTTCTCTGTCTCATTTGCTCATTTTCTCCATCTAGGAAGGCACCCCACCGTAGTTGAGACAATGGGCAAAGCAGAAATGTGGCTCATTAGATCCTACTGGGATTTGGAGTTCCCTCACCCAAACTTACCAAATGTTGAGTATGTTGGAGGACTTCATTGCAAACCTGCTAAACTCTTGCCTAAGGTAAATACAATTTTTTCCTCTTGTTCATTTAATTTCATTTCTGGTGAAAGTTATTCTATATCTGTTGTTACATTTTTCTCCCATTGATAGAGATATATGGGAAGTGGAATTAAGAATCCTGCTAAACAGGCATGGGTTCCATCTGGTTTGTCTGGGCTGGGGCCCTGAGCACACCTAACACCCAGAGGAAACTCCACTGCCAGGCACTCTAACATGCCCAGGATTATATGATCAGAGGTGAGGAGGACCCAACATCTGTCCCATCACCTGGAGGAACTGGGACAAGCTGGACCCAGGAACACAGGAACTCTGCCAGACCAGTAGCATGGGTTCCTTTGGGTCTGTCTGGGCCAGGACCCTGAGCAGATAGATCTTGGGTGATCTCTGCAGCCAGTCCCACAGCACCCAGAGGAAGCTACACTTCCAGGTACTCTAACTTGCCCAGGATTACAGCATCACAGGATCCAGGATCTTGGTCACACCAGGATCTCTGTCCCAGAGGCAGCTTGAATCCCAGCAGCTCAGACACACCCATGATCTCAGTATCGCAGTATCCCAGAATCATTGGATCACAGTGACAGCTTGTCTCTGAGGAGTTCTGACACAACTAGGATCACAGGAAGAACAGGCTCCACTCTGATATAGTGAGTGCAGTTAGCCCTAGAAATAACCAGATGGTGAGAGGCCACCATAAGAACATAAGCAACAGAAACCAAGGTTATATTTGGCATCATCAGTGTAGCCGCCTGCAGCTACATAGGAACGGTTAGGGTTCCCTGTAAGGAAAGCTGGGGATAGGAAACAGGGTGACAAGAGAAACATGGAACTAAGACAAGAATCCTGATCAAGGCTCAAACTTAATTTGGGGTCTGACAGTTTAAGGTTTGGGAGTGAGACCCTCCTCCCAAAGTTGAAAACCTGTTCTGAGGGTGTTGACTCCACTGTTCCACACTGCTCAGGGAGTAGCCTGCTTGATTCCGGAAACTGTAGGTCTGGCAGATTAATGGACTTCGCCTTTATCCCAATTCTCCATCCCAGGCTAGCATAAGGTGTTAACTAGTGTCCTCTCAGGTATTCACAGGAAGCTGCAGGTTCTTTGGAGAACAATGGGCCAGAACTTCAAAGGCTGAGAAGGAGTAGTTAGCCCTGCTCAAAGACTGGGGGGGGGGCAGTTCCTGACAGGTGGCATGACACCCCAATTATGGCTTTCTACACATCAGAACCCAATTATTCCACTATAGCAAGTCCTGGATACACTGTTACACCAGAAAAGCAAGATTCAGACCTAAAATCATGTCTCATGATGATGATAGAGGACTTTAAGAAGGCTATAAATAACTCCCTTAAAGAAATACAGGAGAGCATAGATAAACAGCTAGAAGCAGTCTTCAATAGACTTCCATGTTAAAAAAAAAAAAGCCCAGGACCAGATGAATTTATCAGGGAATTCTATTCTATCAGATCTTCAAAGAAGAGCTAATACCAATGCTTTTCAAACTATTCCATGAAATAGAAACTCAAGGAACACTACCCAACTCATTCTATGAAGCCACAATAATGCTTATACTGAACCAAAGACCCAACAAGGAAGGAGAACCTCAGACTATTCTCCCTCATAAACATCGATGCAAAAATACTGAATAAAATTCTGGCCAACCGAATCCCAGAATGTATACTAAAACCATATTTCACCATGATCATGCTTCATCCCAGGGAAGCAGGGATGGTTAAATATATGGAAATCAGTCAATGTAATCCACTACATAAGCAAACCAGGAAAAAGCCACATGGTCATTTCATTAGATGCTGAAAAGGCTTTTGACAAAATCCAGCATCCTTTCATGATAAAAGTCTTGGAGAGATTGGGAATCCAAGATCCCATACCTAAACATAGTGAAAACAATATACTACAAACCAGTAGCCAACATCAAGTAAAAAGGAGAGAAACTAGAAGCAATACCACTAAAATTAGGGACCAGACAAGGCTGCCCCCTCTTTCCTTATCTATTTAATATAGTACCAGAAGTCCTAGCCACAGCAATGACAACAATAGGTCAAAGGTATACACATTGGAAAAGAAAAAGTCAAAATATCACTATTTGCAGATGCTATGATAGTATATTTAAGAGACCCAAAAACTTCCACCAGAGAACTCCTAAAGCTGATAAACAACTTCAGCACATTGCCTGGGTCTATGTCCCTCTCTCATAAGTTAGTTTGGATTATATAAACAAACTGCAATCTAAAGTTTTATCTATGCCATTTGAAAGGATGCTGTGGTAAGTCCTAAAGGCTTTGTAGCTAACATGATTTATTGGCTATAGACAGCTGAAGTTCTGGCTGTGGACCTCTATGTCTCAGCCAATCTCAGAACTGTTTTCCTCTCTTTTTTTTCCCTTTCTTCCTGTTTGTAGTTAAGATCTTCAGGGATTCTTCCCTGGTCAAATCTGATTTTCCTCAGTTTAGATGAGCCAACAATCTTTTCTCTCCTGTTGAAATAAAGGCAAAATCTCCTCCCCTAATGCAACATATTTCCTGCCCTCCATTCCAAGGCTATCATACATATGGGCTGATCTAACTCATCAGTCCCTTCCAAATTCCATTGCATTTTAACAGCTGTGTTATCTGTCTCATTGTTGTTGTTTTTTTTTTTAAATAAAAAAATTAAAAAAACTCAGTCAATAAAAAAAAATTAAATCAAGCAAATCAGTAGCCTTCCTCTACTCAAAGAATAAACAAGCTGAGAAATAAATTAGGGAAATGATACCCTTTCCAGTAGTCACAAATAATATTTCGTACCTAGGTGTGACTCTAACAAAGCCAGTGAAAGAGCTGTATGACAAGAACTTCAAGCCTCTGAAGAAAGAAATCGAAGATCTCAGAAGATGGAAAGATCTCCCATGTTCATGGATTTGCAGGATCAATATAGTAAAAATGGCCATCTTGCCGAAAGCAATCTACAGATTCAATGCAATCCCCATCAAGATACTAAATCAGTTCTTCATAGATTTCGAAAGAACAATTCTCAAATTCATCTGGAATAACAAAAAGCACAGGATAGCAAGAACTATTCTCCACAACAAAAGATCTCCTGGGGGAATCACCATCCCTGACCTCAAGCTCTACTACAGAGCAATAGTGATGAAACCTGTTTGGTATTGGTATGGAGACAGGCAGGAAGACCAATGGAATAGAATTGAAGACACAGAAAAGAACCCACATATTTATGGTGACTTGATATTTGACAAAGGAGCTAAAAACATCCAGTGGAAAAAAGACAGCATTTTTAACAAATGGTGTTGGATCAACTGGAGGTCAGCATGCAGAAAAATGCAAATTGACCCATTCTTATTTCCTTGTACAAAGCTCAAGTCCAAGTGGATCAAGGACCTACACAATACCAGACATACTGAAGCTTATAGAAGATAAAGTGGGAAAGTATCTTGAACACATGGGCACAGAGGAAAAGTTCCTAAGTAGAACACCAATGGTTTATGATCTAAGAACAAGAATCGACAAATGGGACCTCATAAAACTGCAAAGTTTCTGTGAGGCAAAGGACACGATCACTAGGACAAAATGGCAACCAACAAATTGGGAAAAGATCTTTACCAATCGTACATCCAATAGAGGGCTAATATCCAATGTATACAAAAAAAACTCAAGAAGTTAGTCTCTCCATATAGTCAAATAACTCTATTAAAAATGGGGTACAGAGCTAAACAGGGAATGAATTCTCAACTGAGGAAACTCAAATGGCTCTAAAGCACCTAAAGAAATGTTCAGCATCCTTAGTTATCAGGGAAATGCAAATCAAATCAACACTGAGATTCCATCTCACACCGGTCAGAATGGATAGGATGAAAAACTCAGGAGACAGCAGATGCTGGAGAGGATGTGGGGAAAGTGGAAGACTTCTCCATTTTTGGTGGGATTGCAAGCTGGCAAAACTACTCTGGAGATCAGTTTGGTAATTCCTCAGAAAATTAGACATCATGCTACCTGAGAACCCAGCTATACCAGAAGATGCTCCTACATGTAATAAGGCCACATGCTCCACTATGTTCATAGCTGCCTTATTTATAATAGCCAGAAGCTGGAAAGAATCCAGATATCTTTCAACAGAGGAATAGATACAGAAACTGTGATGTATATACACAATGGAATACTATTCAGCTATTAAAAACAATGAATTCATGAAATTCTTAGGCAAATGGATGGAACTAGAATGTGTCATCCTGAGAGAGGTAACCAAATCACAAAAGAACACACATGGTATGCACTCACTGCTAAGTGGATGTTAGCCCAAAAGCTCAAAATAAACAAGTTACAATTCACAGACCACAGGAAGCTCAAGAAGAAGGACTTAAGTGAGGGTGTTTTGGTTCAGATGAGAAAGGGAACAAATACTCACAGGAGCAATAAAGGAGACCAAGTGTGTAGCAGAGACTGAAGTAAATGTCACCCAAAGATTGCCCTACCTGGGGATTCGTCCTATAAAATTCACCAAACCCCGACACTATGGACAACAAGAAGTGTATGCCATGCTTTAGTGTATTTCTTTCATTTTATTTTGCTTGAGTAATTTTGGTCTTATTGTTTTTAAGTTCATTGTTTTGACTTTCTTTTTTCTGTGATTTATTTGAGAGAGATGAGAGGGAAGAGCAGTGAAGGAGGGATGGATGGATAGAGGGAGGGAGGGAGGGAGATGAGAGATAGAGAGGAATTCTGAGATGGGGAACCAGGAGGTAGGAAGATTTTGGATATAAGTAAATAAATTAAATAAAAATAGTTAACTATTTGTAGTCTCACATAGAAATGAAAGAGATTATCTGTAGTACATTTTAAATAAAAATAAAGATGATTCTACTGCCATAAAAAGAGAAAAGAAGAAAAAAAACTCCATGACACAAAAAGAAAGAAAAGAAAAAGAAAAGAAAAAAAAAACCCTGAAAACCAAAACCAATAACCAAACAAACAAAAAATAAAACAGTAATGTATCAAGTAACCCCGATAGCCCTGGGAATAAATTGGGAATTAAAAATTAGAATACTTTATAGTAAAAGGTTATGAAGAATAAAGGAAAAATATCAAAATGAAGAGACCCTCTAAAGAGTTGGATAATATTTGTAAATTTTTCAGTGTGTTAATTAAAAAAATTCTCTGACATCAGAAGAAAAGATTCAATAAACTTATGTAAATGATCCAAAGTAGTTGTTCTCTCAGATGCAATTACCCTACAATTATCTGAAAATCTTTCAATAATTTTGGCTATCAGAAAAATTCAATTAAAAATATCAATATTCCATCATAATCAATTTATCATGAATGTAAAAAAATTTAATGATATAAAATGCTCCTATGATAATGTGGTAATTATATATTTATGCATTTATCACTGTTGGAAATATAAAATAATATAGAAAATGTAAATAAGCTTCATATAAGTAACATTAGTATGATATGTAACAGTTAACCTATGTGACAGCTGAGGGATAGAATTTAAGGGAAAAATCCATATAGCAATGTTTATTTCATCACTATTCACAATCCCTCTAATTTAGAATTAGCGTACATATTCTTCAACTGCTAAATGTATAACAAAGTGTTGGTAGGTATACATAATTGTGGTTTACTTAGAGAGAAAAGTATTATTGTTATTATATAACTTAGGGAGATACCTATTGTTTAGAGGGTAGGAGGTTAAGGAGTAAGACAGACACAGAAAGATAAGTGTTTTCTTTTGTATGTGGAAACTACAAAGACAAAAACAAATTACTTGCAAAACCCAAATATAGAAAGACTATAACGATGTGGAAGGGTTAAAGAGGAGCTGTGTGGGGAATGCGCATACATGAAGTGATCTAACACTGCATGCATGCCATGTCAGAGTCTTGCTTAGCTAAGTCTGGAGCTTAACTGTTCTTGGAAAAAGTTCTTGAAATTTTCTGTTTTTCTCTCTCTTCTTTTTATTCATTAATTTAACCTTGTACATTGGCCAGGTCATTGGAACTTCACACGAATTTTAGGACATTACCTCTGATCTCTGTTGGATATTTCTTCAACCTATTCGTCTATCTATAAAAACATGATAAATAACATTTATTACACTATATATAACAATTCTTCATCACTATAACATTTTCAAGTAGAATATAATTTCTCTTAAGGAATTGATTCTTTATCTCTTTAGCTGTTAAACATGTCTCTTGCAACTACTATATGTTCTTGAAGAAAATATAAATTTTCTTTTATGACTTACCTAAACACCCTTAAATCACTGACCACATTCTAAAATGATCTGACACTTTGCTTAACAGTAATGAGATCCAGAAATGTGAGAAAATAATATATATGTTAATTGTCAGAAAGTTCTAATCCACTTTATATATGTCACATGACACCAAATATCTGGAAATAGTGGTGAAGAATTGTTTCTGTTCCGGATGCAGTGACTGGTTACTATCTGAACCGTGCTGACTTTGAAGCTTCAGACCCACGCATAATTTGGCTCATCTCACTAGTTGCCCAGAAATTCATCTCAGATATTGCCAACGATGCCCTACAGCACTGCAAAATGAAGGGCACAGCCTCTGGCAGCTCCCGGAGTAAGAGCAAGGATCGCAAGTATACCCTAACCATGGAGGACTTGACTCCTGCCCTCAGCGAGTATGGCATCAATGTGAAGAAGCCGCACTACTTCACCTGAGCTACCCAACCCAGATGTATCTGCCTTTCCTTCTGTCCCACACAAGCTTGTTTAACTGTATTGTGACAGGCAAAAAAAAAAAGGCAAAACGGCAGAGCAGCGGTTCAGCAGGCGGAACCAGCCTCTGCCATCTTCCCACTGTTTTGACCTAGCAGGCAGAACCAGATACCTGAGATATCCCGAGTTTAAGACCTCTGGGGACTTAGGCCTTGAGCAGGAGCCTCACAGAGCAGCGGTTGAGGGAGTGGGGGAGGGCCCAGCCAGGCGTGTGCTCTGTGCCATGAAAGAGGACCCCATACTCCCTGCAGCCTCTGCCATCTTCCCGGCTGTTTCAACCTAGCAGGCGGAATCAGGTACCCGAGATATCCCGAGTTTAAGACCTCTGGGGACTCAGGCCACCTGTCAGCAATCTGTGAGCAAGAGATCTGCAGGGCAGTGGTTCAGGTGTCCCAGTTGTGGGGAAATAGCCTTACAAACCCACAGGAGGTTCAAGCACCAGCTAGTAACTATAGGACCAACTAACACCAGTGATAACCAGATGGCAAAAGCCAAAGGTAAGATTGTTACTGACAGAAATCAAGGCAATATGGCAACATCCGAACCCAGTTCCCCAACAGCAATAAGCCTCGGATACCCCAACACATCAGAAAAACAAAACTCAGATCTAAAATCACTGGTCAGGATGCTAATAGAGGAACACATAGATAAATCTCTTAATGTAATACAGGAGAAAATGGATCAAAAGCTAGAAGCCCTTACAAGGCAAACACAAAAATCACTTAAAGAAATACAAGAGAATGTGGGTCAACAAGTAGAAGTCATAAAAGAGGAAACACAAAAATCCCTTAAAGAATTACATGAAAACACAAACAAGCAACTGAAAGATTTGAGCAAAACCATCCAGAATCTAAAAACAGAAGTAGAAACAACTAAGAAATCGCAAAGAGAGACAATGTTGGAGATAAAAAACCTTGGGAAGAAATCAGGAGTCATAGATGCAAATATCAACAATAGAATACAAGAGATAGAAGACAGAATCTCAGATGCTGATGATACCATAGGAACCATGGATTCAACAATTAAAGAAAATGCAAAATGCAAAGTGCAAAAAGCTGGTAACCCAAAACATTCAGGAAATCCAGGACACAATGAGAAGACCAAACCTAAGGATTAAAGGTATAGATGAGAGTAAAGATCTACAACTTAAAGGGCCAGCAAATATCCTCTACAAAATCATGGTAGAAAACTTCCCCAACCTAAAGAGAGAGATGCCCATGAATATACAAGAAGCCTACAGAACTCCAAACAGACTGGAGCAGAACAGAAAAACCCCCTGTCACATAATAATCAAAACCCCAAATGTACTAAACAAAGAAAGAATATTAAAGGCAGTAAGAGAAAAAGGCCAAGTAACGTATACAGGAAGACCTATCAGAATTACACCAGACTTCTCACCAGGGACCATGAAAGCTAGAAGATTCTGGGAAGATCTCATGCAGACTCTAAAAGAACACAAACTTCAGTCAAAACTACTATGCCAGCAAAACTCTCAATCACCATAGATGGGAAAACCAAGGTATTCCATGACAAAACAAAATTTGCATGATATCTGTCAACAAACCTAGCCCTACAAAGGATAATAGGGGAAAAACACCAATACAAGGTGGAACCACACCCCAGAAGAAGCAAGATAGAAACCCCCTCTCATCAAACCCAAAAGAAGATAACCACTCAAATATAAAAAATAATGCCCAAAATGTAAGGAAGTAATAATTACTATTCCTTAATATCTCTTAATATCAATGGACTCGACTCTCCAATAAAAAGACAGAGACTAAGAGACTGGATACAGAAACAGGACCCTACATTTTGCTTCATACAGGAAACACATCTCAGTGTCAAAGACAAGCACTACCTTAGAGTAAAAGGCTGGAAGACAATTTTACAAGCAAATGGTCTCAGGAAACAAGCCAGAGTAGCCATTCTAATATCAGATAAAATTGACTTTCAACCTAAAGTCATCAAAAGAGATACAGAAGGTCACTTCTTGCTGGTCAAAGGGAAAATCCACCAAGAAGAATTTCCAATACTGAACATCTATGCTCCAAATGGAAGGGCACCGTCATTTGTAAAAGAAACTTTACTAAAGCTTAAAGCACACACTGCACCTAACAGAATAATTGTAGGCGACTTCAACACTCCACTCTCCACAATGGACCAATCAGGAAACCAGAAACTAAACAGGGACACAGTGAAACTAATTGAAGCTTTGGACCAATTGGATTTAACGGATATATATAGAACATTTCATCCTAAAGCAAAAGAATATACCTTTTTCTCAGCACTGCATGGTACCTTCTCCAAAATCGATCATATAATTGGTCACAAGACAGACCTCAACAAATACAAGAAGAGCTAACTAATCCCATGCCTCCTATCAGATCATTATGGAGTAAAAGTGGTCCTCAATAGCAAGAAGAACAACAGAAAGCCCACATACACATGGAAACTGAACAATATTCTACTCAATGATACCTTGGTCAAGGAAGAAATAAAAGAAAGAAATCAAAGATTTTTTAGAATTCAATGAAAATGAAGGTACAACCTACCCAAATCTATGGGACACAATGAAAGCAGTGCTAAGAGGAAAACTCATAGCCCTGAGTGCCTCCAAAAAGAAACTGGAGAGAGCATACACTAGCAGCTTAACAGCACACCTGAAGGCCCTGGGACAAAAAGAATTTAATTCACCCAGGAGGAGTAGAAGACAGGAAATCATCAAACTAAGGGCTGAAATCAATCAAGTAGAAACAAAGAGAACCATACAACAAATCAACAAACCCAAGAGCTGGTTCTTTGAGAAAATCAACAAGATAGATAAACCCTCAGCCAGACTAACCAAAGGCCACAGAGACAGTATCCGAATTAACAAATTAGAATGAAAAGGAGGATATAACAACAGAAATTGTGGAAATTCAAAAAACCATCAGATCCTACCACAAAAACCTATACTCAACACAACCGGAGAATCTGGAGTAAATGGACAGATACCAAATACCAAAATTAAATCAGGATCAATTAGATCAGCTAAACAGTCCCATAACCCCTAGAGAAATAGAAGGGGTTATAGAAAGTCTCCCAACCAAAAAAAGTAGGGGACCAGATGGTTTTAGTGCAAAATTCTATCAGACCCTCAAAGAAGATCTAACACCAATACTCTTCAAACTATTCCACAAAATAGACACTAGAAGGAACACTGTCCAACTTGTTCTACAAAGCCACAATTACACTGATACCAAAACCACACAAAGTTCCTACAAAGAGAACTACAGGCCAATTTCCCTTATGAATATTGATGCAAAAATACTAAATAAAATTCTTGCCAACCGAATCCAAGAGCACATCAAAATGGTCATTCACCATGATCAAGTAGGCTTCATCCCAGGGATGCAGGGATAGTTCAATATACGAAAATCCATCAATGTAATCCACTACATAAACAAACTAAAAGAAAAAAACCACATGATCATCTTATTAGATGCTAAAAAAGCATTTGACAAAATTCAGCATCCTTTCATGCACAATTAGCAAATCAAAAGATTCCCGACAAGGAAGGATTGAACCCTGGTCCTGAAAAGACTAGATCCAGTTTTTTAGGAGAGTACCAGAACAGAGAAAAGGTGAGGGGCGCGGCGATTGGGGAATGGGTGGAGCGAAGAGGACTTATGGGACATAATGAGGGGGGAAATGGGAAAGCCTTTGTAATGTAAACAAAAAATAAAAGAATGAAAAAACAAACCAAAAAAAAAAAAAAGAGACAAAACAATTTATCAAGGAAATCAATATAGGGTTATCTTAGGCAGTGGCTTGGCTGGTTTTCAATGGAGTCTTTCAACAAAGTCAAAATTAGGCAAGAAAGGGTGAGGATATTACATGTTCCAGAAGGTTCCAATGAGCCACATGCCTGCCTTCCCCAGCCCTCTACAGTTAATGTAGTGGGTCTCCCTGCACCCCAAAACATGTAAAATATACAATGTTGAAAGGAGTTTGTCTGGAATATAGCATGTGATTTCAGGAAGTAAATTGATGTCATCTAGACAAGCAATTTAAAATGTTCCAATTATGCTTTCTAATACAATTGTATTTACATAAATATTAATTGTTTGAAATTACATTGATATCCAAAGTAATACAGAGAAATTTGAAACATTTTAACTCATGCAAAGAAGCTTGAATAGATAACAGCTTTCATAGAATATTTAGTCTGTTTTATACATTTTAGTAGCTATTCTCTTGATTTATTATTCCTGAAATGTGCTGTGATTATCTGTAAGGTATGACTAAGTTTCTTTTATCACTGCTGTACTATGTTGATTACAGGAGACTAGTATTACTTAGTTGTATATGTCAAAGTTATAGCTGGTTACTTTCATAAGTAGTTAACATTTAAATTCTATCTTCTATTAATTTAGGTAATATTTTACTTAATTGAAAGGGAGTTTAAAAATAAATTAATAAAAAGTTTTAATTTTGTAGAAAGATTTAAGGCCTTAAATATAAGTTTTATTGATATGAGTCATCTCAAATCCTCAGAAAATCAAGTTGCCTTGGCTGTTTCCAGTTCTAGGGAAAATATTTAATTGTGAAAAAGCTTTCATGATACTCTTGATAAATGTTTTAATTTACAAGTGAGTAAATTTTATAAGGGAATGTGTTTTCTTCAGTGCTACACATATAGTTGGGGTAGTAAATTATGAGTCTCCAGTGTTCTCATTTACAGTCTTTAAAGCACTCAAGAAAACCTGGAGATTTTTGCTGAGAGAAACATAGAGCAGATCTTCCTTGTCTCACTTTGCATGATTAGTAATTTTTGGAGTGTTCTGAATTGTCACTCTACAGTATTTTGGCTTGTTTTTAGGTTATTTGATTGTTTTCTATTTTTACTTTATCAGCTCACAATTAAGAATCTCATTCTATGCCTTTATATTCACCTATACACATTCACATTCACAGAAACATCAAGTCAGGATTTCACAGTAAAAATGAAAGGCACACTTTACCTAGAACATCACTGTAAAATTCACTCCAGGACTTCTCATTAAATGTTTGAAACCAAAAGTCAAAACACAGCACCTGCAGCATATTCCTTCACCCTTTCCACAAATGTCATGTGGTCACTTAATTCTGACAGGACCACAGGCACATAGGAAGGGGGGAGAGGAAGACCCCCGCTGTACTTTTCATATGTGTATCCAGGACAGAAGCGGAGACTGTACACTAAAGGTGTCTCAAGCAGTTCTGCTAGCAGCTCACTACAGCATCTGTGAGAATGACATCAAACTTACATCCTTGGAGTTTTTTCCATAAGAGTCTTGTTCCAAACTACTGCTTTGTGGAAACTTTCCATGAGATCTGAATATTCACTGAAGATTTTTTGCATTTTTGAATAAAATGTCCAAAATGAATGTTTTTGAGAATCGTGCATCCATTCACCTACTCATTTTTCAAAAGCATATTCTAGATCATCTTTACTCAAAGGAACAGAGTAAATCTCAAAATTAATAGAAGATTCATTGCTAGGCTCAATGAGGATTGAAGCAGAGGATACAAGTACGGTGACTTCATGACCTCTCTGGACAAGTTCATCCAGAATTATCTTTATATTTATCCAATGGCTGTATTCTGTCGGCCACACCAGCACTTTCCCACAGGCTCCAGGTCTAATGTAGCATATGAGCTGAATCAACATAAAAGCTGAGGTTTGTTTCATAGACATATTGCTGAAAGGGAATGCTTTTGATATCTGTCATTCTTCACTGATTTTCATGCTTTTATGAAAGTTCTATCAATACAGAAGTTAACACATAACTGCAAACCTATTTCCAAATAAATGAGTATGATGTTATCATGTCCTGTGTAAATACACACATGGAACATGAACTCAAGGTTAACAAAGCTTGTTTGTTTTTTTTTGTTGTCCCTGATACTATTGAACCAAAATTGATTCCCTTCTATTAGCAAGAATTGTGTCTTGAATACAGCATATTAGAGTATGTAAAGAGTCACAGACAAAAAGCTCTTATTTGTTAAGTGTACTTAACATCACAGTAAAGATCAAACAAAGATCTGGGTGAATCAGCATTTCTTAGACCTTGCTGTCTTTGAAAAAAATTGATATGTATAATTCATTATGTTATATTGCTTGGTCCATTAAATTGCCATATTTTGTCCCAGAAGGTGGATGTGATCCTATAATATTAAGGAAAGGAAGAAATCTTACAATACTTTTCTTCTACTAAATAATAAATACTATATAATACACAGTTACTTGGCTCCTGAATATTCTTTGGTGGAGAAGTCTTCATGTGTGTCCCTTTTAGGTTGCTTTTGTCATCAGAAAAATCACTATTAAAAGGAATGTGGAGAGCATGGGGGTTCTTTCTGCTTAGAGTTTTAGTACATAATGAAGAGTAGTTAGGGCACAAATTCAAGGTAGGAGCTTGGAGGCAGGAACTGAAGTAGAAACCATAGAAGAACAGTACTGGTTTATCCTGATGGCTCTCTCAGTTCTCTTTCTTTCCTCCAGGACCACATCGACAGTCACAGTGAGATGGGATTTTCTACATTATTCATAAAATAAGAAAATGATCCACAATCTCTTGTAAGCATTTCATGATTCCCTTCTCTAAGATGGGATTATCTTGTATTGAATTAACTAAAAACTCACCAATGTGAAATGATAAAGGAATCTCCAGTGACATACCTCTCCTAGGATTTCACCATGATGGAGTCCTTTAGGAGATGTAACTGCTTGTAGTGCTTCCATGCTCTTGTAAGTAACCCCTCCCCCATGCTCTTGCAAACAACTCAATAAATTCCTTGGCTCAGCATGTCACACCTGAGTGGATTCATTAGTCTGGATTTTCAGTTTCTGTTGTGTCCTTCCTTCCTTCCTTCCTTCCTTCCTTCCTTCCTTCCTTCCTTCCTTCCTCTCTTCCTTCCTTCCTTCTTCCCTCCCTCCCTCCCTCCCTCCCTCCCTCCCTCTCTCTCTCTCTCTTTCTTTCTTTCTTTTCTTTTCTTTCTTCCTTCCTCTCTCCCTTCCTTCATATCTCTCTCTCTCTCTCTCTCTCTCTCTCTCTCTCTCTCTCTTTCTTTCTTTCTTTCTTTTGTTTTGTCAATGACTTTTCTGAACTTGGTAGACCTTAGTTCTTATATTTCCAGGAAAAAATCATCTTATGAAATTGTATCTCAAAGAGTGACAGATACAGATAAAACCAAAGGTTATTCAAGGATGAGCACTTTGTGTGACTGTTGTAGATTATGTAAATCCAACTGAGACTCAACTGCTGGCTTGTAAAGAATTTCCTTTTATAAGGATGGTATTAGATCACCCACACACTCAGACATGCACATATACACACATACCCCCACCACAAACACACACACACATTCACAAACATGGGAAATATGGTGTTCTTTTCCTCACTAGTCTCTAATTTTGAAAGAAAAATAGAAAAAAATAGCAAATACAAGACAGAAATGTTATGCTGTTCCATAGAGATGATAGGGAACAAGCAAAATCTTCCCCCTTCTACATTAATATGTTCATGGCTACTGACACTGTTTTAGGCTTGTGTATGCCAGCAATACTAGGAGAATATGTTTCAGTGTGGACCTTCACTTCCTAGTATTCTACCTCTTACAGTCATGGTGATCCCTTTTTCATCATATTCCATGAACTGTAGGTAAAGCTACTGTGATATAGGTGTATCTACTGGGGCAGGATTTTCTGACCTTTTGATATACACGTTGTGCCAGGCCATGCTTTTCTGTGATGGATATTTGTTGTAAAGATGCTGATGAAATGTGGTACCCATGCTGTGATGATCTCAATAGGAAAAGGCCCCAAAAGTTCATATATTTCAATGCCTGACCACCAAAGAATGCCACTATTAGTGGTTTGTGACTTTTTGGAGTAGCTGTGATCTTGTTAGAGGTAGTATGAAACTTGGGATAGGCTTTGGGGTTTCAATTACTCAAGACAGGCCTAGAGACTGTCTCTCTTTCTACCCCGCTACCTGTGGATCTAGATGTAGAACTCTCAGATAATTTCCAGCACCATGTCTGCCTGCAAGCCACCATGATTCATGGTGGCTTGATGGCATTGGACTAAACTTATCAACTTTAAGCAAGTCTCAATCAATTGCTTTCCTTTTTAAGAGTTTCTATGGTCACAGTTTCATTTTAAAGCAATTGAACACTGACTAAGACACATACCCATGGTTATGAGGATAAGATTTAGAATGTAGTAAGGAAGTGTGTTGCTCTAGAAAAGTTAAAGTTGTAGATTTATTTCTAAGGTCAATAATTTCAATAGCCCTAAGGCTGGCTATGGGTTCAGTACCAGTCATGCTTTTCCTCAGTACAATATACCTCTGTGCTGGCTGGTCTTATACTTGATATACAAACCACAATTATCTGAAAAAAAGAGAGCTTCAGTTGAAAAAATGCCTAGTTTTCTGAGGAACTGCCAGACTGATTTCCAGAGTGGTTGTACCAGCTTGCAACCCCACCAGCAGTGGAGGAGTGTTCCTTTTTCTCCACATGCTCTCCAGCACCTGTTTTCTCCCGAGTTTTTGATTTTAGCCATTCTGATTGGTGTGAGGTGAAATCTCAGGGTTGTTTTGATTTGCATTTCCCTGATGACTAAGGATGTTGAGCATTTCTTTATGTGTTTCTTAGCCATTTGATTTTCCTCATTTGAAAATTCTTTGTTTAGCTCTGTATCCCATTTTTAATAGGGATATTTGGCTCTCTGGAGTCTTGAGTTCTTTGTCTATCTTGGATATTAGCCCTCTGTTGGATGTAGGGTTGGTAAAGATCTTTTCCCAATTTTTGGTTGCCATTTTGTCCTTTTGACACTGTCCTTTGACTTACAGAAACTTTGTAATTTTATGCGTTCCCATTTGTCCATTCTTGATCTTAGAGCATAAGCTATTGGTGTTCTGTTCAGGAAATTTTACCCTGTGCCCATGTGCTCAAGGCTCTTCCTCAGTATCTTTTCTATTAGTTTCAGTGTGTCTGGTTTTATGTGGAAGTCCTTGATCCACTTGGACTTGAACTTAGTACAAGGAGATAAGAATGGATTGATTTGCATTCTTCTGCACGCTGACCTCCAGTTGAACCAGTACCATTTGTTGAAAAGGCTATCTTTTCCCCACTGGATGGTTTTATCTTCTTTGTCAAAGATCAAGTGACCATAGATGTATGGGTTCATTTCTGGGTTCTAATCTATTCCATTGATCTACTTGCCTGTCACTGTACCAATACTATGCAGTTCATCAGAAAACTTGGCATAATACTGCCAGAGGACCCCGATATATCACTCCTGGGCATACACCCACAGGATTTCCCAACATGTAATAAGGATACATGGTCCACTATGTTCATAGCAGCCCTATTTATAATATCCAGAAGCTGGAAAGATCCCAGGTGTCCCTCAATGGAGGAATGGATACAGAAAATGTGGTATGTTTAGACTATGGAATACTACTCAGCTATTAAAAACAATGAATTCATGAAATTCATAGGCAAGTGGGTGCAAATGGAGAATGTCATCCTGAGTGAGGTGACCCAATCACAAAAGAACACACATGGCATGTACTCACTTATCAGTGGATATTAGTACAGAAGCTCGGAATACCCAAGAAACAATTCACATATCAAATGATGCCCAAGAAGAAGGGAGGAGAGGCTTACTGGTCTTAGAAAGGCTTAGTGCAACAGTGTAAGGGAATACCAGGACAGGGAAGCAGGAAGGGGTTGATTGAGGAACAGGGGGAGGGAAGAGGGCTTATGGGACTTTAGGAGAGAGGGGATCCTGGAAAGAGGAACTCATTTGAAATCTAAATAAAGAATATATCAAATAAAATAATAATTAAAAAAGAATAGAACATAAAATATTGTATAAGAAAAAAAATGGCTAGATAAGATCAAACTCTATGGAATTTTCTTAATTAGTGATTAATGGTCAGAGGACCCAGCCTGTTTTGGGTGGTACCATCTTTGGGCTTTGGGTTCTGTGTTCTCTAAGAAAGCAGTCTGAGCAAGCCATGGGGAGCAGGCTAGGAAGCAGCACCTGTCAGTGGTCTCTCTATCAACTCTTGTCTCCAGGTTTCTGCCTTATTGATATTCCTGTTTATGACTTTTTTCAGTCACGAACACTGATACAGACATATAATCCCCATAAACTATTTCTTCCCCACTTGATTTTGATCATGATGTTTCATCATAGCAATAGAAACCTTAACTAAAACCTCTTTTCCAATGGTGGGTTAGGTAGTCCAAGTGACTTCCCAACTTTTCCAAGGGCTACAGCTGTAGTTCTTTGTTGCTACTAAAGGGCTCAGGGTGGGACCCTATTCTGAAGATGTCAGGGAACCATGGAGTTGGCATGGCCTAGCTGACTTGAGTATTATGCATCATAGGTTATTTCAGGTTAGAGTCCATGGCTCCTGGGGCATTGTGTCTTCCAGTTTCTGAGAGATTGATACCCTCAGTGCAGCTTTCATTTATGTCTCTTTGTATGTTCTTTCTATAGTGAGGGAATCATGAAATCTTTACAGGACAATTTAATTAGTCTTAGACATTAATCTTGTATCCTGGCAACTACAACTCTCTTGACCCAGGCCATTGTCATTATATTCTGTTTATGATAAAGGTATAAAAAGTGTCATTGTTCTCAATAAAATTGACATAGCTAAAGTTTTTCTGTGTACCCTCCAGAGGGCTTGGTTTTGTTCCTTTCAGCCATATTGTCTAACTATGGCCTGAACTGTAAGTATGGGTGCTTATAGGTGCTGCCAGAAACAGGGACGTGAATATTGTAATTTAAAGAGGAAAAATCGAAAAGCATAAAAAGTTTAAATCCAAGGAACTTCTGGGAATCATAGCACACAAGTATAAAGAGACAGAACATTTATTGGAGACACAAAAATGGGATAGGAAGGGTCAATGGAGAGATTTTTTTTCCCCAGAAATTCTGTGAACTTTGTTCCTGGAGGCAGAAATTAAAAGCAGATAACTATCAGTTGATGAAACTCCTGGAATTCATTAGTGAGTTTTAGCTTTCTTTCCGTGAAGCGGGACCTCTAGAACCCAGAATTTGTTTCCCATTAAGAAGAAAATTCAGGAAGAATTAGATGAAATGGGAATAGTAAAAATTTCTTAGTGATTTTTTTCAGCTTGGAAAAAAATACAGTCATAGATAAAATGACAGTTACAATTAAAAATGAATGTGATGAGGAAAAAAGCATAACAGTGGGAATAAAAAGAAATTTAGAACTTGAAGATATATTATCTAATGTTTGTGATGAGATTTACAGTACTCCTCCTCCTTGTACCAATTTTGTTCCCCCCATCTCCAGATCCAATTACCTCTGCTCCTAAATCCTATTCATCAACTGCAGTTCCTGATAACATGAAGATTTTTCCCCATTACTTCACTTCATCTCTAACTGAGATTATTAAGGGGATTTTTCATTCTACATTATCGAATTTATTTCTTCTAAGTCAGGGTATTATGTCCTCAATACAGGAAGCCGTGTTTCATGCCCAGGAGATGAGAGAAGAAAGGAGAGGAATTTCTCTTTGCTGAGCAAGTTATACACCTGATCCTAATAACCCAGGGCAAAGAGTTAGAAACTACACCCATTTTTTAAAGACTTTTAATGACCTTAAAAGTTTGAGCTTTCTTTGGGCCAACTGCTCCTTTTATACTGTTTTTATTTGATTCTAATTTGGGGGAAGCGTTTCTTCCCTGAATGGAGGATATTAGCAAATGACTGAATATTCACTATGATTTCAGCACCAAGCTATTAACAAAACAATGTGTCCATAACTTTTAGAATGTTACTAGGTGAATGCAAGCATAGTTGTGTTCAATAGTAGGTCACATATTCTTCTGAAGCTCACAGACAAATCAAGGGTTTGATTTACAGGCTTGGCATAAATTATCAGATTAGGGGAAAAAGAGAAATAAAATTAGATAGGTGCCTGATGAGCCTTATCAAGATTTTGTTTCCTCTCTTTTCCAGTCAGTCTCCTGATGGTTGATGGGGAGAATGACTTATTGCTAAGGAAGTGATGTATGAGAATGCTAATGCACAATTCCATAGTACCATCCAACTGTTTTGAGAGAAAATAGATATTTTAATCGTAGCTGTCTTTGTGCCGATACGGGTCTCGATATACTCAAGGGTTTAACTCTGGCTCTCCATGGGCAGGTCATTCAACAAGGAAAAAAGAATTAACCTGCAACAGTAGCCCAAGTTTATGTCAAAAGTTTGTTGCTATTGCTTTTAGGAGAACTAAAGCAAATAGTTTCCTCTTGCTTTTTGTTATTACTTAATAAATTTAATTATTTAATTATCCTTTCATCTTTTGTTACAGTTCAGTTGTTATTCCCTTCTATTCCTCTTTTTTATTGTGTATTACATGAATCATATTCTGCCTTCTGTTACAGATAATAAAATGCTAAGGGATCTGTTTATTAAAGTAAAAATTGGAGTACCCTTTTAAAATTGCAGTCAGAAATAAAAACTTAAAAATTTTTTATTAATGAATTTGGATGACTTAGCACTGAGTTTTGCTATTTTAGTCTTCTACAAAATATTAAAAATTAACAATGGACCATTCTTTTTCATACATTGGCATATCTTTTCAGAAAGTGACACAAATCTTAGATGATTGTTCTTGGATGTAACCACCAGTAATCTCCTTCCTGTAATCTGACTTCCATGATTCCAGAAGATATTAAGAGACTTGCAAAAGAGAGAGAGAGAGAGAAAGAGAGAGAGAGAGAGAGAGAGAGAGAGAGAGAGAGAGACCTGCCAGATGAGGAAGCAATGAAGCAGTGTTCCCTAGCTGCATGTGTCAGTGTCCTGTGGTTCAGCTCAGGAGTTTTCACTGGAGAACCTTTCCATAGGACTATGGTGACAGTGGTTGGAGATACTATTTTGACTTTTCTGTTTTCTTTCTGATTTAATAGTCTAGACAGCCTCATTGGGATTCTGTAGGAGTTCCACCCTAGGAGTTTGGGGGTGTGGCTGAAGGACAAGGTTCTGTTGAAGTCCCCAACCACAGCTCTCATTACATATTAGAAACTTGGTCTAGAAGTGTTGAGATCCTGGATTGGGCTTCCTTCTGGTGACATTCACCTAGGAAAATCTGTGCAGGAGCTCTGTGGTAAGTGCCAGGTGTTGGTCCTGAGACCTGTGACATCATATAGGCGACAATTAATGCAGCCCTGCAGGTTTACTCATGTTACCAAGGCAACGACCACCATGTACCCAGAATTCAATAGGCCCACCTAGCCTACCTGTAATTTGAATAATCATGCATATAAAAAGGAGTAGCGTGCTCCCCCTCTTTCTCTTTTCTGCTCATCGCTCCCGGCCTTCCCCTTACCCCGTTCCCTTGTACCCCCATCTTAAATAAAGCCACGTGGAGCTACTCGGTCTAGTCTAACTGTTCCAGCCCACACCTCCCGGTTCCTCTGCAGGCGCTGCGGACCGAGCCTGGTGGGGTGGTTCGCTGCCTGCTCCCGGCGGAATCGGGGCCGGCGGCTCCACTCCGGCTGCCTGCGCGGGAAAAACCAATACCAGGTCTGCAAATGTAGGAATGTTTCTGGTGGGCTTGGAAACAGGAGCAACAGCCAGTGTAGGAGTTTGAAATTACTTCACACTTTTTAAAAAATTTTAATTTGTTTTACATGTGTAAATGTTTGACCTGCATGAATGTCTGTGTACCATTCTTATGTCAGTTCCTGGGGAGGGCAGTAGAGGTCCTAGATCCCCTGTGCCCCAAGAAGAAAGTAACACCCCTGCTGGGGCTGGCTCCCAGCATTATTAATGGTGCCTTGAACAGGGACTTCTTGAGGTAAGCCCCCAAAATTCTGTGTATCTTGGAAGAGCTAGGATGTCTTCTAAAAGGAGAGGTGAGTAATCTGAATGTGTGTGGCTTGAAAAGAAAGCCTCTACACTCAAAAGAAAGCAGAACCCCCCCAGTTTGAAAGAAAGCAACTTCCCCTCAGCTTGAAAGAAAGCATTCCCAGGCCTGAAAAAAGGCCTCGCTACCCCACCCACCCCCACCCCCACCCCTAGCCTGAAAGAAGGCACTCTGATCGGTTGCTGTTAATTAGCTCTAAAAGTTAAATCATGTGTTTGGCCTGAAAGAAGGCATCTAGTAGGTTATTGATAAATATAGCTATCTGTCACCTATAGTAGTTTTATTGGCTAGTATTAAACACTGGCCTGCTATCTGGCACTGTTTCTGTTTAAATGTAAATTGTAGCTATCAGGGGAGATTTCAACAACTACTGCTAGCATCAACCTGAATCAGCATGGGACAGAGTGAATCTAGAGACAGAGAGTTTTTTATAGATATTATTAAGTATACTCTCAAGACAAAAGGCATTGAGGTTAGCACTAGCCAGTGGACTGACTTTCTTCAGTTTGTACAAACAGTCAGTCCCTGGTTCTCAGAAAGGGGAAATTTAGATATGGATACATGGGAGAAAGTAAGGTTAGATATTAAAAACTGGTTCATAGCGAATGGAGGATTAGGTATACTCCTTACAGCATTTGCTATTTGGAATGTGTTTAAGGAAACATTAGCAGATGACAAAAAGGCCTTAGATGCCCAAGAGGCCCTGGATTCACCTCCTTATGAGCAGACTCCATTACTACAGTCTTGCTCAGGATCTAAGAAAAATGTTTATACCTTGACAGAAAAGTCTGAGAAAAGTAGTTCAGGAGAGAGTAGTGGTGATTAAGAAGAGGAATAATTAACCTCAGAGGAGGAATCTTACTCTGAAAAGAAGTTAACAAAATATCATAAATATGAGTGGCATTTAAATATAAGTCATTCCTCAAAGCCCCCTGAAAAACGGAAAAAGAAAGCAAAGGGGCCTGTCAGTTTTACTGCTACTGCACTCCAAACTCAGCAACTGGATAAATCACTAGGCTGTTTCCTAGTGAGTATGGAGAATAACAAAGAGAAGGATCACTAATAGGATCCATTGGCATTTAAATTGCTTATGACTCCTCATTGATTGGTTTTAAATAGCCAGAGCCTTACTGTGGATATATACATCCACAGTATATATACAAAAAAAGCATAAAAGAGAGAGACATAAGAAGCTAAAATAATCTAGAAAAAATAATCAGCTACAGCTCTAGAAGCATGGAGATGGGTGCCTAATAAAGATACACATATTATAAGACATACTAATATTATACATAAACCAGAAAAACATTTTCAGGAATCCGTTTCTCAGCTGATAGAGGCTATGGAAAACAATTCTTAGCTCTGACAGTGTGAGGGACCTACCTGGGGATCTCATGTATGGGTCCTATACATGAAGGCATGGATTGATTTAATTTATTAACAAAGCTTGTTGCCTTTCCATAGGTAATTTAGCAAAGTTTTACATTGCAAATCACCATAGCACTCAGGGAGACTGCTCCTGCATTCCTGCAGAGCTGTTAGCTAAGCTTGGGAATTAACCACTGATGAGCCTGTGACCTTGTGATTTAAACAGACAAATGTTATATATATATATTCTGTCTTTTGGAAAGTTAGCCTTTATTCCTGTATGTATGTACACTTAAGTCTCATTACTATTTATGCCTTTTTCTAACTTAAGGAAACTTTCAAAGTTAAGATACAGTGTTTGTTTCATTATTTTATAATCTTGGATATGCCAAGGGCTCAAAATCAGACTATGCCTTTGTTTAAACTTGAAAAGCCTTTTAAAATTGGTGCTTGACTCTTAGTTTCTGATATTTCATTGACATCCCATATAATTCACAGGGACATGCTATTGTAGTGTGAGCTCATCAGACCTTAAAGATATAGGCCTCTAAATTACAAAATAAAATCATAATTATTCATCTCCTTATAATACATTATAAAAAAAAGAAAAAGTCCATTTCTAAACATTTCAAGCCTCTTCTAAAATAAAGACCTACTAATTGGATAATAAAAATGACTGGATGTTATAAGCTCTGTTTATATATTTATAGGACCCTGTAGATGCCACATCAGATGATTGTGCCAGGCCTTCTCCATGGATAAAGACTTCCACACCTTTCACTTTCTTCAAGCGTTCTTCAGAGCCATCATCATCTGTAGACTCTCCACCAAGCCAGCAAAAGAAGACACTGAAGACGCAGTTCCTGATTGCATCTAATTGGACTTTTAATTCTATACCCAAGGGATATGGGGAATATAAAATTCTTAAATATAAATCTATTTTTTATCATTTCCTACTAGAATGTTATTTTGACCAATTGTATAACTTCACCATTGTGTCATACTGTTTTTTCTCATTGTATACTAACTGCTTTATGTTTTGTAACCAATAGCTTTCTCACAGCCTTGATGTAATGCCTTTGCTTTGCCTGCCTTTGTATAGACTCTTAATTTTCTTTCACGACCTAAGAGATATATTACTGGGCTTATCCTAGGCATTACTGCCTTTATTGCTATCTTAGGGTCAGTTGCAGTTTCTGCTGCCTCCCTATTCCAACAGATATACACTGCTAACCATTTTAGTTCCTTGACAAAATACATTTCTTTAGCACTGATTACTCAGGATAGAATTGATAGAAGTTTGACAGATAGAATATTATTTGGAGGAAGCCCTCCTTTTCATAGAAACTCAGATTCCAAATATTAAAACATATTTAACTACCTCATGTCATGCCAATTATAAATGGATTTATGTCACCCCTCTCCCCTACAATGAGTCAGAAATGTCCTGGGAACAGGTACAAGCACATCTATGTGGCGTGTGGAACAATTCATCTTGCTATTGATATGGATATTTTACATTCCTAGATCAGTGTCATCAGTCACTCCAGACTGAAGAGTTCTTCAGCAGCAGAATTGGCTGATTATTTTTCAAAATCAATTATAAAATTTGATAATTCTTCATGGAGTTTTCTTATAAATTTGGGAATTATTATAGGGTTGGTTATTTTGCTATTGTTTCTTCTTCCAGTCATCTTCAAAGGCCTAGGGTCTGCCATCAGGACTGCTCAAAGGGAGATAGGTACACTTCATTTATATTATTTGAAGGGTAGAGATGTTGGGAGCCATAATAGGACAAGCTAATATACTAGCAGGTGATCATCCTGAAATGCCTGCTTCAGATTATTATATAATCTGTGAGAGGTGAGCCCGCATTCAGCAAGTTTGTGTGGGACTAATTTTAGGAAATATTCCTGCTATTAATATGCTTTTCTTGTTGTTGTTAAACATATATAATAATCAGTAAGTAATAGCACACCTCTTTGGAGCAGATCTCTGCAGATCCACAAAGATGTACTGTCTTATAGTGATGCTATGTAGACAAATAGGTGACTTAAGTTTTAATGATGATCCTATAAGAATTCCAAAAATTATATCTGTGATTATTAAGTTCTTTTATAATGGGAATGCTACTAGGATCTTTTTCAAGACTGCAAAGAGAACTCTGCCAGTCTCCCAAATGTCAGAAGTTAATTGCTCTTAGATGGCAACCACACTTTCTCCTACTCAGAGCACATTCCAAGAGGTTGTAAAACAATCAAATGTCATAAAAAAGGAATTAGGGTTTATTATAGGTGTTAGGACAGAAGATAAAATATTGACTGGGTTTATCTATACAAAACTTCACTTATAACTTAGTTATGGTTTCAAACCAGGTGATTATGGGGTGTAGCTTAGACAGAATACTAACACCAGCCCTATGACCTAAATACAATCCTACATAAATATGTGGTGGAAGTAGAGAAGTAATTCTCCCAAGTTGTCCATTTGTACATATGCTGTGGTATGTGTCAGCAGAACTGAAATCCACTGGATAGGTATCTTGTTGCAACATGAATGCTTCTGCCAAATTTTGCTGTTCTTTCTGGTTCACCCTAAGGACAAAGCAAACAAAAAGTTAACGGCTAAAATTTATGTTTTCTTATAAATCAATACTTGCTTCTGGTTTCTGCCTCCAGCTTGGGAATATCCCCTGCCACCGTGCGCCATCTCCACGTGGCACAAGAAGCCAGATACCCACCCAGCAGTGTAGAGGATGCAGCCAGCACAGGTGAGACCAGCCCTGCAGCTCAGAGGATCCAGTCCAGAGGCCTCTGGTAGGAGCTTTTTGGTTTCTGCCTTTGGCTTGGGAACATCTCCTGCCACAGCTTGCCATCTCTGAGTGGCACAGGAAGCCAGATATCCTCTCAGCGGAGCAGAGGAGGCAGCCAGCACAGTGTGCCATCTCCAAGTGGCACAAGAAGCCGGCTAGGCACCCAGAGGTGTGGATTAGACAGCAGAGAGTCTAATTAGACAGCAGCTACACCCAGAGTTGATCAGGGCCATAGAACTACAGACCCAAATACAACTGCAAAAGAGTGGGTCTCATAGAAGTACTTACATACCAGTGTACAAAGAGAGAACAGGTCTCCCAGGAGAAAGGAGAAGACAGTCAGAGACAGCAACACCAGCTAACATCAGAGATAACCAGATGGCAAAAGGCAAATGCAAGAACATCACCAACAGAAAAAAGGCAACATGTCTCCATCTGAGCAAAGTTCTCTAACAACAGCAAGTCCTGGATACCTCAACAAACCAGAAAAGCAAGACCTGGATTTAAAAATCACACTTCATGATGCTGTTAGGGGATTTCAAGAAGGACATTAATAACTCCCTTAAAGAAATACAGGAAAACATGAGTCAACAGGTAGAAGCCCTTCAAAAGGAAACACAAAAATCACTTAAAGAGATAGGGGAGAACATGGGTCAACAAATAGAAGCCTATAAAGTGGAAAAACAAAAATCATTTAAAGAAATACAGGAGAACATGAATCAATAGGCAGAAGTCCTGAAAGAGGCAACACAATAATCCCTTAAAGAATTACAGAAAAACACAAACAAGTGAAAGAGCTGAGCAAAACCATCCAGGATTTAAAACAGAAGTAGAAACAACTAAGAAATCACAAAGGGAGACAACTTTGGAGATAGAAAACCTTGGGAAGAAATCAGGGGCCATAGATGCAAATATCAACAATAGAATACAAGAGATAGAAGAAAGAATCTCAGATGTTGAAGATACCATAGAAACCATTGACTCAACAGTCAAAGAAAATGCAAAATGCAAAAAGCTTGTAACCCAAAACATCCAGGAAATCCAGGACACAATGAGAAGACCAAACCTAAGGATTATACGTATAGATGAGTGGGAAGATCTACAATTTAAAGGGCCAGCAAATATCTTCTACAAAATTATGGAAGAAAACTTCCCCAACCTAAAGAGAGAGATGCCCATGAATATATAAAAAGCCTACAGAACTCCAAACAGACTAGACCAGAACAGAAATACCTCCTGTCACATAATAATCAAAACCCCAAAAGTACTAAACAAGGAAAGAATATTAAAGGCAGTAAGAGAAAAAGGCCAAGTAACGTATAAAGGAAGACCTATCAGAATTACACCAGACTTCTCACCTGAGACCATGAAAGCTAGAAGTTCCTGGGCAGATATCATGCAGACTCTAAGAGAACACAAATTTCAGCCAAAACTACTATACCCAGCAAAACTCTCAATCGCCATAAATGGAGAAATCAAGGTATCCCATGACAAAACCAAATTTGCATGATATCTTTCCACAAATCCAGCCCTACAAAGGATAATAAGGGAAAAACACCAACACTAGGAGGGAAACTACACCCCAGAAGAAGCAAGATCGAAACCTCCTCTCATCAAACCCAAAAGAAAATAACCACTCAAATATAAAAAATAATTTCAAAAATGTCAGGAAGTAATAATTTCTATTCCTTAATATCTCTTAACATCAATGGACTCAATTCCCCAATAAAAAGACATAGACTAACAGACTGGATACAGAAACAGGATCCTACAATTTGCTGCATACAGGTAACACATCTCAGTGTCAAAGACAAATACTACCTTATAGTAAAAGGCTGGAAGACAATTTTACAAGCAAATGGTCTCAGGAAACAAGCTGGAGTAGCCATTCTAATATCAGATAAAATTGACTTTCAACCTAAAGTCATCAAAAGAGACTCGGAAGGTCACTTCTTGCTTGTCAAAGGGAAAATCCACCAAGAAGAGTTCTCAATACTGAACATCTATGCTCCAAATGCAAGGGCACCCTCATTCGTAAAAGAAACTTTATTAGAGCTTAAAGCACACATTGCACCTAACACAATAATTGTATGTGACTTCAACACTCCACTCTCCTCAATGGAGTGATCAGGAAAACAGAAACTAAACAGGGACACAGTGAAACTAACTGAAGCTTTGGACCAATTGAATTTAACATATATATATATATATATATATATATATATATATATATATATATATATAGAGAGAGAGAGAGAGAGAGAGAGAGAGAGAGAGAGAGAGCATTTCATCATAAAACAAAAGAAGATATCTTTTTCTCAGCACCACATGGTACCTTCTCCAAAATTGATCATATAATTGGTCATAAGACAGACGTCAACAAATACAAGAATATCGAACTAATCCCATGCCTCCTATCAGATCATTATGGAGTAAAAGTGGTCTTCAATAGCAAGAAAAAGAACAGAAAGCCCACATACACATGGAAACTGAACAATATTCTACTCAATGACACCTTGGTCAATGAAGAAATAAAGAAAGAAATCAAAGACTTTTTAGAATTCAATGAAAATGAAGGATATTGCCTGCAGCTTCCCGCCCAGCTGGCGGTGGGGAAGCCGGAGGGTCACCCAGCGTCCCAGGTGCTCAGAACCATCCGGCGGCGGCGGCAGAACCAGGTACCCGACACAGCCCAAGCTTAAGACCTTCGGGGACTCAGGCCTGGAGTGGGAGTTGGGCACAGAATAGCGGGTGCACTCTGCACTCGCGCTGCGGACCCCGAGCTCCCTGCAGGCAGCTGCCATATTGCCTGCAGCTTCCCGCCCAGCTGGTGGTGGGGAAGCCGGAGGGTCACCCAGCGTGCCAGGTGCTCAGAACCATCCGGCGGCGGCGGCAGAACCAGGTACCCGACACAGCCCGAGCTTGAGACCTTCGGGGACTCAGGCCTGGAGTGGGAATTGGGCACAGAATAGCGGGTGCACTCTGCACTCGCGCGCGGGGCGGACCCCGAGCTCCCTGCAGGCAGCTGCCATATTGCCTGCAGCTTCCCGTCCAGCTGGTGGTGAGGAAGCCAGAGTCAGCCAGTGTGCCAGGTACCCAGACCCAGCCGGAGGCCGAACCAGCCTCCCATCCAGCCAGTGGCAGGGAAGCTGGAAACCGGACCCAGCCAGCTTCCCAGCAGCTTGGGACCAGCAGGCGGAACCAGATAACTGAGATATCCCAACTTTAAGACCCCTGGGGAAACAGGATATCAGACAGCGAACCCTGAGCAGGAGCAGTGCAGAGCAGCCGCCCAACAGGCGGAACCAAATACCTGGGATATCCTGAGGTTAAGACCTCGGGGGACTCAGGCCACCTGTCAGCAATCTGTGAGCAAGAGCCCCGCAGGACAGTGATTCAGGTATCCCAGTCACTGGGAAATAGCCTTACAACCCCACAGGAGGGTCAAGCACCAGCTAGTATCTACAGGACCAACTAACACCAGAGTTAACCAGATGGCAAAAGGCAAACATAAGATCGCTACTAACAAAAATCAAGGCAATATGGCGGCATCCGAACCCAGTTCCCCAACAGCAATAAATATTGGATACCCCGAAACACCAGAAAAACAAGACTCAGATCTAAAATCACTGGTCAGGATGCTGATAGAGGAACACTTAGATAAATCTCTTAAAGTAATACATGAGAAAATAGATCAAAAGCTAGAAGCCATTGCAAGACAAACACAATTAAATCCCAGATATCTCAACACACCAGAAAAACAAGACTCAGATCTAAAATCACTGGTAAAGATGCAGATTGAGGATCACTTAGATAAATTTCTTAAAGTAATAGAGGAGAAAATAGATCAAAAACTAGAAGCCCATACAAGGCAGACACAAAAATCACTTAAAGAAATCCAGGAGAATATAGAGCAAAAAGTGAATCCCAATAAGGGGGAGAAACAAAAATCACCCAAAGAAATACAAGAGAACATGGGTCAACGAGTAGAAGTCATAAAGGAGGAAACACAAAAATCCCTTAAAGAATTACAGGAAAACACAAACAAGCAACTGAAAGATCTGAGCAAAACCATACAAAATCTAAAAACAGAAGTAGAAACAACTAAGCAATCGCAAAGGGAGACAATGTTGGAAATAGAAAACCTTGGGAAGAAATCAGGAGTCATAGATGCAAATATCAACAATAGAATACAAGAGATAGAAGACAGAATCTCAGATGCTGAAGATACCATAGGAACCATGGATTCAACAATTAAAGAAAATGCAAAATGCAAAAAGCTGGTAACCCAAAACATTCAGGAAATCCAGGACACAATGAGAAGACCAAACCTAAGGATTATAGGGATAGATGAGAATGAAGATCTACAACTTAAAGGGCCAGCAAATATCTTCTACAAAATTATGGAAGAAAATTTCCCCAACCTAAAGAGAGAGATGCCCATGAATATACAAGAAGCCTTTAGAACCCCAAATAGACTGGACCAGAACAGAAATACTTCCCGTCACATAATAGTCAAAACCCCAAATGTACTAAACAAAGAAAGAATATTAAAGGCAGTAAGAGAAAAAGGACAAGTAACATATAAAGGAAGACCTATCAGAATTACACCAGACTTCTCACCTGAGACCATGAAAGCTAGAAGATCCTGGGCAGACCTTATGCAGACCCTAAGAGAACACAAACTTCAGCCAAGACTACTATACCCAGCGAAACTCTCAATTGCCATAGATGGGGAAACCAAGATATTCCACGACAAAACCAAATTTGCAAGATACTTATCTACAAACCCAGCCCTACAAAGGATAATAGGGGAAAAATACCAACACAAGGGGGGAAACAACACCCCAGAAGAAACAAGATAGAAACCCCATCTCATCCAACCCAAAAGAAGAGAACCACTCAAATACAAATAATAATAACAATTCCCAAAATGTCAGGAAGTAATAATTACTATTCCTTAATATCTCTTAATATCAATGGACTCAATTCCCCAATCAAAAGACACAGACTAACAGACTGGATACGGAAACAGGACCCTACATTTTGCTGCATACAGGAAACACATCTCAGTGTCAAAGACAAACACCTCCTTAGAGTAAAAGGCTGGAAGACAGTTCTACAAGCAAATGGTCCCAGGAAACAAGCTGGAGTAGCCATTCTAATATCAGATAAAATCGACTTTCAACCTAAAGTCATCAAAAGAGACACAGAAGGTCACTTCCTGCTTGTCAAAGGGAAAATCCACCAAGAAGAATTCTCAATACTGAACATCTATGCACCAAATGCAAGGGCACCCTCATTCGTAAAAGAAACTTTACTAAAGCTTAAAGCACACATCGCACCTAACACAATGATTGTAGGTGACTTCAACACTCCACTCTCCTCAATGGACCGATCAGGAAAGCAGAAACTAAACAGGGACACAGTGAAACTAATTGAAGCTTTGGACCAATTGGATTTAACAGATATATATAGAACATTCCATCCTAAAACAAAAGAGTATACCTTTTTCTCAGCACCGCACGGTACCTTCTCAAAAATTGATCATATAATTGGTCACAAGACAGACCTCAACAAATACAAGAAGACCGAACTAATCCCATGTCTCCTATCGGATCACTATGGAGTAAAAGTGGTCTTCAATAGCAAGAAGAACTACAGAAAGCCCACATACACATGGAAACTGAACAATACTCTACTCAATGACACCCTGGTCAAGGAAGAAATAAAGAAAGAAATCAAAGACTTTTTAGACTTCAATGAAAATGAAGGTACGACCTACCCAAATCTCTGGGATACAATGAAAGCAGTGCTAAGAGGAAAACTCATAGCCCTGAGTGCCTCCAAAAAGAAACTGGAAAGAGCATACACTAGCAACTTAACAGCACACCTGAAGGCGCTGGAACAAAAAGAAGCTAACTCACCCAGGAGGAGTAGAAGAGAGGAAATCATCAAACTAAGGGCTGAAATCAATCAAGCAGAAACAAAGAGAACCATACAAAGAATCAACAAAACCAAGAGCTGGTTCTTCGAGAAAATCAACAAGATAGATAAGCCCTTAGCTAGACTAACCAAAGGGCACAGAGATAGTATCCAAATTAACAAAATTAAAAATGAAAAGGGGGATATAACAACAGAAACAGAGGAAATTCAAAAGATCATCAGATCCTACTACAAAGGCCTATACTCAAAACAACTGGAGAATCTGGAGGAAATGGACAATTTCCTAGACAGATACCAAATACCAAAATTAAATCAGCATCAAGTAGACCAGCTAAACAGTCCCATAACCCTTAAAGAAATAGAAGGGGTTATAGAAAGCCTCCCAACCAAAAAAAGTACGGGACCAGATGGTTTTAGTGCAGAATTCTACCAGACCTTCAAAGAAGACTTAACACCAATACTCTTCAAACTATTCCACAAAATAGAGACAGAAGGGACACTGCCCAACTCATTCTTCGAAACCACAATTACGCTGATACCTAAACCACAAAAAGATCCAACAAAGAAAGAGAACTACAGGCCAATTTCTCTTATGAATATAGATGCAAAAATACTAAATAAAATCCTTGCCAACCGAATCCAAGAGCATATCAAAACGATCATTCACCATGATCAAGTAGGCTTCATTCCAGGAATGCAGGGATGGTTCAATATACGGAAATCCATCAATGTAATCCACTACATAAACAAACTAAAAGAAAAAAACCACATGGTCATCTCATTAGATGCTGAAAAAGCATTTGACAAAATTCAGCATCCTTTCATGCTAAAAGTCTTGGAAAGAGCAGGAATTCAAGGCCCATACCTAAACATAGTAAAAGCAATCTACAGCAAACCAGTAGCCAACATCAAAATAAATGGAGAGAAACTTGAAGCAATTCCACTAAAATCAGGGACTAGACAAGGCTGTCCTCTCTCTCCATATCTTTTCAATATAGTACTTGAAGTTCTAGCGAGAGCAATCAGACAACATAAGGAAGTCAAAGGGATACAAATTGGAAAGGAAGAAGTCAAAGTATCATTATTTGCAGATGATATGATAGTCTACTTAAGCGATCCAAAAAACTCCACCAGAGAACTTCTACAGCTGATAAACAACTTCAGCAACGTGGCTGGTTATAAAATTAACTCAAGCAAATCAGTAGCCTTCTTGTACTCAAAGGACAAGCAGGCTGAGAAAGAAGTTAGGGAAATAACACCCTTCACAATAGCCACAAACAACATAAAGTACCTTGGCGTAACTCTAACCAAACAAGTGAAAGATCTGTATGACAGGAACTTCAAGTCCCTGAAGAAAGAAATCGAAGAAGACCTCAGGAGATGGAAAAATATTTCTTGCTCCTGGATTGGCAGGATCAATATAGTAAAAATGGCCATCTTGCCAAAAGCAATCTACAGATTCAATGCAATCCCCATCAAAATCCCAAATCAATTCTTCATAGATCTAGAAAGAGCAATTCTCAAATTCATCTGGAGCAACAAAAAACCCAGGATAGCTAAAACTATTCTCAACAATAAAAGGACTTCTGGGGGAATCAATATCCCTGACCTCAAGCAGTACTACAGAGCAATTGTGTTAAAAACTGCATGGTATTGGTACAGCAACAGGCAGGTAGATCAATGGAATAGGATTGAAGACCCAGAAATTAACCCACAGACTTATGGTCACTTGATCTTTGATAAAGGAGCCACAACCATCCGGTGGAAAAAAGATAGCCTTTTCAACAAATGGTGCTGGTTCAACTGGAGGTCAACATGCAGAAGAATGCGAATTGACCCACTCTTATCTCCTTGTACTAAGATCAACTCCAAGTGGATCAAGGACCTCCACATAAAACCAGACACACTGAAACTATTAGAAAAGAAACTTGGGAAGACCCTGGAGGACTTGGGCACAGGGGAAAAGTTCCTGAACAGAACACCAATAGCTTATGCTCTAAGATCAAGAATCGACAAATGGGACCTCATAAAATTACAAAGTTTCTGCAAAGCAAAGGACACTGTCAGAAGGACAAAACGGCAACCAACAAAGTGGGAAAAGATCTTCACCAACCCCACATCCGACAGAGGGCTAATATCCAATATATACAAAGAACTCAAGAAGTTAGACCGCAAAGAACCAAATAACCCTATCAAAAAATGGGGCACAGAGCTAAACAAAGAATTCTCACCAGAAGAAATTCGGATGGCCGAGAAACACCTTAAAAGATGTTCAACATCATTAGTCATCAGGGAAATGCAAATCAAAACAACCCTGAGATTCCACCTCACACCAGTCAGAATGGCTAAGATTAAAAACTCAAGAGACAACAAGTGCTGGCGAGGATGTGGAGAAAGAGGAACACTCCTCCACTGTTGGTGGGATTGCAAAATGGTAAAACCGCTCTGGAAATCAGTTTGGCGGTTCCTCAGAAAATTGGGCATGTTACTTCCAGAGGACCCTGGCATACCACTCCTGGGCATATACCCAGAGGATTCCCCTGCATGCAATAAGGACACATGCTCCACTATGTTTATAGCAGCCTTGTTTATAATAGCCAGAAATTGGAAGCAGCCCAAATATCCCTCAAAGGAGGAATGGATACAGAAAATGTGGTATATTTATACAATGGAATACTACACAGCAATTAAAAATAATGAATTCATGCAATTTGTAGGTAAATGGTTAGACCTGGAAAATATCATCCTGAGTGAATTAACCCAATCACAAAAGAATGCACCTGAAATGCAATCACTGATAAGTGGATATTAATGAGCCCAGAAGCCCTAAATACTCAAGACACAAATAGCAAGTCAAATGATTCCCAAGAAGAAGAAAGGAGAGGACCCTGGGCCTGTAAAGATTGCTTCCAGTTTAGTAAAGAAACCGAGGGGGGAGGGGGAATTATTGGGGAACAGATGGGGGGGAGAGGAACTATGGGAACTATGGTGGGTGGGAACTGGGAAAGGGGAAAGCCTTTGGAATGTAAACATAGAATATAGAAAATAAAATTAAAAAAAAAATTAAAAAAAAATGTAAACGTCAACTAATAAATCAAATTACCATAAAAAAAAAAAAAGAAAAGAAAATGAAGGTACAACCTACCCAAATCTATGGGACACAATGAAAGCAGTGCTAACAGGAAAACTCATAGCCCTGAGTGCCTCCAAAAGGAAACTGGAGAAAGCATACACTAGCAGCTTAATAGCACACCTGAAAGTCCTGGAACAAAAAGAATTTAATTCACCCAGAAGGAGTAGAAGACAGGAAATCATCAAACTCAGGATTGAAAGAGCTATTCGTAAATTCATCTGGAATAACAAAGATCCCAGGATTTCTAAAACTATTCTCAACAGTAAAAGAACTTCTAGGGTAATCAGTATGCCAGACCTCAAGCAGTACTACAGAGCAATAGTGTTAAAACCTACTTGGTATTGGTACATTACCAGACAGGTAGCTCCTTGGAATAGAATTGAAGACCTAGGAATGAGTCCACACACCTATGGTCACTTGATCTTTGACAAAAAAAAGCTAATTTTATCCAGTGGAAAAAAGATAGCTACTTCAACAAAAAGGTGTTGGCTCAACTGGCAGCTAGCATGCAGAAGAATGCAAATCGATCCATTCTTATCTCCTTGTACTAAGCTCAAGTCCAAGTTGATCAAGGACCTCCACATAAAACCAGACACACTGCAACTAATAAAAAAAAACTGGGGAAGAGCCTTGAACACGTAGGTACAGGGTAAATTTTCCTGAGCAGAACACCAATAGCCTATACCCTAAGATCAAGAATTGACAAGTGGCACCTCATAAAATTACAAAGTTTCTGTAAAGCAAAGGATACTGTCAATAGGACAAAATGGCAACCAACAAATTGGGAAAGATCTTTACCATCCCAACACCATCAGAGGGCTAATATCCAATATATACAAAAAACTCAAGAAGGTAGACTCCAGACAACCAAATTACTCTATTAAAAAAATGGGTCAGAGATAAACAAAGAATTTTCACCTGAGGAATATTGAATGGCTGAGAAACACCTAAAGAAATGTTCAGCATCCTTAGTCATTAGGGAAATGAAAATCAAAAAAATAAAACAAACAAAAAAACAACAACAACAACAAAAAACCTGGATTTCACCTTACACCAGTCAGAATGGCTAAGACAAAGAACTCAGGATACAACAGGTGCTGGATAGGTTGCGGGGAAAGAGGAACACTCCTCCACTGCTGGTGGGATTGCAAGCTGGTAAAAACCACTCTGGAAATCAGTCTGGTGGTTCCTCAGAAAACTGGGCATAATACTACTGGAGGAGCCTGCTATACCACTCCTGGGCATATACCCTGAGCATTCTTCCGCATGTAATAAGGACACATGCTCCACTATATT